>CM047737.1:24260561-24363061 GCA_026225825.1 Pistacia integerrima
GGTGACAATTGATAATTGAAGATTACCGGTTGCTTACATTGGTAAGGACGTAGTTGTGCCCCAGTATAGTCCTAGTCAAGTACCACTTCAAGATGTTTACCATGTTCTAGGTATGAAGAAAAGCTTGCTCTCAGTAGCGCAGTTGACATCAACATTCTACTATGTCTTATTTGGTTCACAATATGTGAAGGTGTATCATGACCTCAAAATCTCAGAAAAGCCGATGATGGAAGAACAACGACTGGAGTCAATTTACGTGATGTCAGGAGAGTCTGCATATGTAGACAAGACAAGAAGGAATAAGACAGTAGATCTATGGCACATGTGGTTGGGTCATGTTAGCTTTTCTAAGCTAAGCATGATGATGAAGAAATCGATGCTTAACGGTCTTCCTCAGCTTGATACGAGAACAAATACGGTATGTGCAGGATGCCAGTATGGTAAAGCACATCAATTACCGCACGAGGAATCGA
The DNA here is from genome assembly GCA_026225825.1 of Pistacia integerrima. NCBI lineage: Eukaryota > Viridiplantae > Streptophyta > Magnoliopsida > Sapindales > Anacardiaceae > Pistacia > Pistacia integerrima. Next base: position 24,261,035 of record CM047737.1, read on the forward strand.
AGTTTAAAGCAAAGGAACCACTAGAGTTAGTACACTCGATGTGTTTGGACCTATCAAGCAACAATCAGTGGTGCAATACATGGTGACATTCATTGATGACTTCTCCATGTATGTGTGGGTTTTCCTTATGAAAGAAAAGTCTGCCACATTCTCAAAGTTTAAAGAGTTCAGAGAGACAATTGAAGTAGAGTGGGGAAGAAGATCTATTGCTTGCACACAAACAATGGGGAAGAATATAGCTCAGGCGACTTCTCTCGGTACCTACAAGAATGTCGAATACGTCATCAAGACACCTGTGCCAACACACCACAACAGAACGGTATAGCCAAAAGAAAGAACCGACATCTTGCAGAAATTTATTGGAGTATGTTACATGCAAAGAATGTATCGGAAAGGATTTGGGTTGAAGCAATAAGGATGACCTTTGTGATCAACAGACTTCCTCAACAAAGGTTAGGATTTGTTTCACCCTTTGAGAAATTATGGGATATGAAACCTTCAGTTAGTAGCGTTTAAGTATTCAGTTGTGTATGTTATGTCTTTATACCTAATCTTTTATGTAGCAAGTTTGATAAGAAAGCTATTAGATACATCTTTGTAGGATACGACAACCAAAGAAAGGGGTGGAAATGTTGTGATCCTATAACTGGAAGATGTTACACATCACGAAATGTGGTGTTTGATGAAGCGTCTTTATGGTGGTCCTTAGAAAAGGAGTCAACAACAGACTTAAAGGAATTTAGAGACAAGCTATAACGGAGGTTTGGGGAACAAACTGCTCTAATCCGATCAAGTTTAGAAGAAAGTGAAGATTCATACAATGGGGATAGTGTTAGGGAAACTCATAATCCTTGACAAACTAGTGTGTACCAACAACCAGATGAAGAAGGTGAACCTAGTGCAGCAAAAATATCAACTCCACCATCACAACTCTGAAGGTCAACTAGAACATGAAAACTAATCCCAAATACACCAATGCAGCCATAGTAGAAGAAGTAATTGCAAAAGAACTTGAGATCCTTGAAGTAGCATCATAGAGTTCTGAGTGGATTAAAGCTATGGGAGGAGAAATCTCTACGCTAGAGCAAAATCAAACTTGGGATTGGTGCCAAAGCCAAGAGATGTGAAACCCATATCATGCAAATGGGTTTACAAGATAAAACGTCATCCAGATGGATCAATTGAAAGATACAAGGCTCGATTGGTGGCTCGAGGTTTCTCTCAACATACAGATTAGATTACGATGAGATGTTTAGTCCAGTGGCAAAGCTTACAACCGTACAAGTCCTACTTGCACTTGCAGCCAACAAAGATTAGAACTTGTGGCAAATGGATGTGAAGAACACCTTTTTGCATGGGGAGTTAGATCGAGAGATATATATGATTCAACCAAGAGGTTTTGAGAACCAAGATCATCTTGATTATGTTTGTAAGCTGCGGAACCCACTATATGGATTGAAGCAAGCACTAAGAGCATGGTATGGTAAGATTGCTGAATTTCTCACTCAAAGTGATTATTCAATAACACTTGCAAATCAAGTTTATTTGTCAAAGCTAATGGAGGGAAACTAGCTACTGTGTTGGTATATATGGATAATTTGATTATCACTGGAGACGACATTGAAGAAATTTGTCGAACGAAGGAGAACTTGTCAATTCGCTTCCAAATGAAAGAACTTGGACAACTCAAGCACTTTCTTGGACTAAAGGTTGATCACAAAAATGTAGGGATATTTCTCGGTTAATAGAAATATGCCAAAGATTTGTTGAAGAAATTCAGAATGCTTGAATGCAAACCAATCTTTACACCGATGGAATTGAATGCCAAGATGTGTGCCCATGGAGGCAAAGACTTGGAAGATGCAACAATGTGTCGACAGTAGCTAGTCTGATTTACTTGACCTTAACTCAACTTGATATTTCTTATGCAGTTGGTGTGAGGAGTCGGTACATGCAAAATCCAAAGAAGTCTCATTTGGAAGTAGTTCGGCGGATATTGAGATATGTAAAAGTACAATTGATATTTCCCAATGGATTCGACCTTGTTTACCGCTAACTATGATATTTAGGTTTAATTTTGTGGCCGTGATGACCGGCTCAACCGAGGGGGAGTGTTAAAGATCAACCCCAACCCATTACAAAGTCCAAATTAGCAACCTAAGGAAAATGAAAGCCTGGTCTATTTTACCTTAACCCAAGACATTGGGAACTTTTCTTAAATGTGTAAAGAAGATTTTTTTTTTTTTTTAAAGACTGTAGGAGTTGTCGAGACTGGTAAAAATATGTGGCAGTGATTATTTCTCCATTTTTTATTTTGTGGTAGTTGGTTGTATTTTTGAGAACTGTAATCATCTCCCCTTTTCATTCGTGTGAAGCTTTTGAGTTATAGAAAAACAAAAAGCAAAACAAGGAATGCAGTAAGCTTTTCGATTCTTTGTTCAAGTATGGTGTTTTTGAGTGCTGTAGAAATGTTTTAATATACATGTTTGAGTCAACAGGCAATGTTTGTGGTGTTGCATAAAGTAGATCAATATGAAAGCATCCGTTTAGTTTTGTATAAGTCAATGACCTTAATTGACTTGATTGTTCCAAACTCTGTTTATAAAATATATGAGTTCTGAATTAGGCTCTGCATTGCATAAAATTAAGTAGTTTCAACAATGGCATTCTCATCCCTCAAGAAATTATTTCCCCCTTGTTCTCTTCATGCTCTTTATTGTGCTACATTTTCAACTTAGTGCTGCTTTTGATTCCACTCAAGAAGCACAAGCTCTTCTCAAATGGAAAACCAACCTTCAAAACCAAAACCAAAACCATTCTCTCTCTTTTCATGGACTTTCAAAACCATTCTCTCCTCTTTTCATGGACTTTTTCTCCTATAAATGCCACCAATAATTCTACTCAACCCGGAAACAGAACAAGCGCTTGTACTTGGTCTAGAATTTTTTGTAACTAGCTGTTAGAAAGAATCTATAGATTTAACGTGTCTATTTCAGGTTTAAAAGGTACGCTCGATGAATTGTCATTCTCATCATTTCCCCATCTTGTATACATTGATTTTGGCACAAATGAACTCTTTGGTGTTATCCTGACAAAATAAGTAATCTCTCAAAACTGAAGTATCTTGACTTGTCAATGAATCAGTTTTACGGGAAAATTCTTGTTGAAATTACCCTCCACGGAGAGCTAGAAACCCTCCACCTAGGTGATAATCAGTTAAATGGCTCAATTCCACAAGAATTATGCCAATTGAGTTCCTTTAATGAACTTACCTTGTCTGGTAACCAATTGGACGGTTCAATTCCTACTTCTTTCAATAATTTGAGCTATTTGAGTATTTTGTATCTTTTCAATAATTCACTTTTTGGTTCAATTCCTCTAGAGATGGGAAACCTTTCCAATCTCGTTGAACTTGATGTAGATACCAATAGCTTAACTAGTCCAATCCCTTTAAGTTTTGGAAACCTAAGAAACCTAACTATATTGGACATGTTCAAAAACCAACTTTCTGGTTCCATTACTCAGGAATTAGGAAATATTGTATCTCTCTCAGAATTAAGCCTTTACTCCAACAATCTTTCCGATTCAATTCCAGCACCACTAGGTGGTTTGAAAAACCTCATCCTTCTTCAGTTGTGCAATAATCAACTTTCTGGATCAATTCCTAATGACATAGGAAACTTGCAGTCTCTTATTTATTTAGAATTAAGCAGAAATCAGTTTAGCGGCTTTATCCCTCGTTCTTTTAATAATTTGAGCAACTTACAGAGGTTGACTTGCCATGGTAACAATCTTTTTGGTTTTATTCCTCAAGCGAGTTGAAATTATTCATTGAAGATGCAAGACTTGTTAATTGGAACTCCATCTAGTCAAAGATCTTATACTAACATTTAATAGAGTATCATTTTTACATCTGAACTGTCTTCAATCATTTACTTCATAAAACTAAGTTCCATGTTCTTAATATCCAAGGATGATACTAATAAAACTTTAAGCTGATGTTATTCTTATTATTACAGTTTTAAAATTATGCTTCTTAAGTTTACATTTCACATCTGATAACTTGTTTTGATTTGAAAATCCGGGGAAATTTTTGGTATGCTCAGTAAAGTTGCTCAAGTTAGTATGTTAAAAATGTATGTTAGAGCAATAAAATTGATGATGTGGCATGCACCATTTACATTGGACAACCCACATGATAAATTAAGAAGGCTAAACACTCAAGTCAATTTTGTATGAGCATTTTGCTATAAAAGCCTAATTGCAGTAGCAAGAGGAAAATGTATTTTATGGGCGACATATAAGAGTCCTAATAAGGCCCATATGGGACCCAGCATTTGGGAAAAGGCTGCTTGACATTTTGCCTACCTGCACAAGGCTTATGGAAATTTTAAATTATTTTTGAAAAACAAAAAATCATGAACAAATAAAATAATTGAGACAAAGTCCACAATCACTGGTATTGTGGTCTAACAGCAAGACTTTAGTCATCTGGATAAGTTACCCAGAGATCTTATATTTGAGCTCCATAAAGTGATCATTTACCATATTTGTGACTTATTTAGCCTATTGGGCTTGAAATGGACCTTGGAGATTTGTTAAAGTATGCGTAAGCTGGACCGAACACCCCTTTTAATAAAAGAAAAAAAAGAATATAGAGATAGGAATTTTATTTCATTTTTTGAAATTTGGGAAAAAAAGAAAAGAAAATTAAGGAATAATTTATAATAATAATAATAATAATAAAATGCAAAGAATCTCAAATAAATTACTCCTTAAAGTATTAAAAAGATATTTTAATTGTAATCTCATTTTTTTTCTTTAATGTTCATTGTAAATGTATTAATTAGTTGCATCTCCGTTTACATTTAACTAAAATTTTAGACCAATCCACCAAAAGCTGCGATTGAATTATTATTATTTTGTTACAAACCCATTCTTATATTAAATATATATATATTTTTTGTTGACAATCCCATAAAGATTTTTCAATATAAAGAATGCTCTAAACATACCCATAATCTCTCATTTTTTTTTTTTTTAAAATAATTTTTCTTTTGAGTAAAATATTAATTAAAAATGATGGAAGAAGACTAGTTGACCCAAGTCTTTTGGAGCTTTCTAAAAGGTTAAAATGCCACAATATATAAATATTAAGTCCTACCTTAACTAGAGGGCAGATAAAATTCATCCTACTCACACTTAATTCACACTTAATGCCACAATTCAATATGTAATCTTAAGTCAAGTCTTAAGAGGTAGCATTCACATTGCACTAAATCTTACTTATATTGAAATAAATAGTAACATTAAGCTCCCATTTGATAGCTCTGAATTCCATTACATTGTTTATAAATATGGAGTTTCTCAATTAAACTCTGCATCACCTCGAAGTAACTAGTTTGATGAATGGAATTCTCATCCCTCAAGAAATTACTTTCCCTTGTTTCCCTCAAGAAAATTGTAAAGCATGTTGGAATGATCACAAAAATACAAATAGCTTATTTTATAGTATGTGATTAAAACAAACAAAAATCCTTTTCAAAAAAAAAAAAAAAAACAATTCCTTGCATACACGCAACTAGTCCTGTAAAATGTTGAGAACATCATAAACTTGTCTTAATATATATTAAAAGTTGCTTAACAATTTTAATTTTAATTTTGTATTTTTAAAAACGAAATTGAAATATAAGATTTCAGAATTGATACCTAGCTGCCAGCCAATCAGCCGGTAAAATTTAAGCACAACTATGTAAACTCACAACAAATTTTAAAAGAGATTATATGGGCCTCCATAATTCATCATATCTCAAACACTATATTAATCATTTTCATCATAAAGAACCATCATTTACCTAGAGGAACATAACAGTCTCTTTACAATATTCAAACATGCATTTTGAAGATGTTTAAGTAAAAGACAAAGACCTTCTATTAATTGACTTAATAGTGACCATAAGATTTTAAGTCATGAAGGCAACGTTTGTGGTGTTGCATGAAATAGATCAATATGCAAGCATCCGTTTAGTTTTGGATAGGTCAATGACCTTAGTTGACTTGAGAGTTCCAAACTCTGTTAATAAATTATGTGAGTTCTGAATTAGGCTCTGCATTTCATAAAATTAAGTAGTTTCCACAATGACATTCTTATCCTTCAAGAAATTATTTCCCCTTGCTCTCTTCATGCTCTTTATTGTGCTACATTTTCACCTTGATGTTTCTGTTGATTCTACTCAAGAAGCTGAAGCTCTTCTCAAATGGAAAGCCATCCTTCAAAATCACAACTATTTTCTCCTCTTTTCATGGACTCGTTATCGTATGATAGCCACCAATAATTCTACCCAACTCAGAACCAAAATAAGTCATTGTGCTTGGTTTGGAATTTCTTGTGACCATGCTGGAAGAGTCCACGATTGAATCTGTCCATTGCAGGTTTAAAAGACACGCTCGATGAATTGTCATTCTCATCATTTCCCCATCTTACATATCTTGATCTTGCCATCAATCAACTCTTTGGAGTTATCCCTACACAAATTGGTAATCTCTCCAAACTGAAGTATCTTGACTTGCAAACTAATCAGTTTTATGGGAAAATACCAACTAAAATCAGTCTCCTTACACATCTTGAGAACCTCCACCTAGATGAGAATCGATTGAATGGTTCGATTCTAGAAGAATTAGGCCAGCTAAGTTCTCTTTGTGAACTGGCTATCTACAGTAACCGCTTGGACGGTTTAGTTCCTGCTTCTTTGGGAAATTTGAGCAACTTGGCTTGGTTGAATCTTTCTAATAATTCACTTTCTGGTTCCATTCCTCCAAAAATGGGAGACCTCTCGAATTTGGTTGAACTTTACATCAATACCCATAGCTTAACTGGTCCAATCCCATCAAGTCCTAGAAACCTTAGAAACCTAAAAGTCTTGAACTTGTCCCTCAACTAACTTTCTAGTTCCATTCCTTAGGAATTAGGAAATTTGGAGTCTTTCGCTAATATTAGTCTTCATAGCAACAATCTTTCCAATTCAATTCCAACGTCTCTTAGTGGCTTGAGAAATCTTTTTGCTCTTCATTTATACAATAATTCACTTTCTAGTATTATTCCCCAAGAAATTGGAAACCTGAGAAACCTTGTTGATTTAGATTTAAGCCAAAATCTACTCAGTGGTTCAGCCTTGAGAAACTGCATAAGCCTAAGAACACTCCATCTGCAAGGAAACCAACTTGTTGGAAATATATATGAAGATTTTGGCATCTAACCAGAGCTAGAAATTTTAGAGATCAGCCACACGGAATTTTATGGTGAAAACTCATCTAGCTTGGTAGAGTGTCTAAAATTACTCATCGTAAAGATGGCAGGGAGCAAATATTGCTGGCAGCATACTAGTTGAGCACTTAACTTAGCTTGGGAGAGTGTATTACTTAAATTTTTTGTATTTTTCTGAATTACCTATTAATGGAAGTATCATCTTTCAGGAATTAACATTATTAAGACTTGAGAGGGACAAGCATCCCAAATTCTCCGTTAGTTATTCATTGAAAGAATGCAGTTGGCACTAGCTACAAAGTTCCAAGATTATATTTTTAAAATTGTTTTCGTATGAAAGATTTTTAAGGCCCCATTTGGAGTTGTTTCTCATAATTTAAAAATGTGAATTCTCAAAGAACCTAAAGTTGATCAGGCATTTAGTGAAATGTTTTAACAACCATTACTTTTATAATCTAATTCTCCAATAGTCTATTATTATACTGGAAATGGAAATCTAGTAATCAAAACATCAAAATACCTTTATTTATATGTACAACCAGACAAACTTAACTACCAGCAAAGATTCCGCATGGCAGCTGACTGTGAAACTGTGATTCATTGTGCTGACTATACAAGCTGACCATGCTAATTAAATTGCCTTGGATATGGCTCATTTCTTTTAATCAATTTTATTCTAGACTTTTTTCGCTTTAGGAATATACTAGCTAACTAAATTTCATATTTAAAAATAAATCTTATGATAAATTAAATATTTTAATCATACAATATAAAAGAAAGAGTAAGAAAATCAAGGTGAAGTAGCAGAGAGGTACATTACAGACATTAACCTAAAGTAAAAAAGTTATCCCTATGCAGAAGAAATTTTTTGTTAATATACCTTGAAATTTTACGGTCATCGACTTTCTTTATAAGGGAGATCACTGTCTACTTTTCAAGCCGATTAGACTGTGTAAGTGGGATGAAAAGAAATTGGCATCCTTCAACCAATGGAATTTGAATTAGTAAAAGCTACAATTAAAACTAAGCCAATAGAAAATGATGGATCAGGACTTAAACCCAAATATACGGTAGTCTTCACAAAACTACAAATATTTCATTTTATAATATATGATTAAAATAAACGAAATCATTAATTAAAATTTAAAAAAAAAAAAAAAAAAAAACCTTTTAGGCCAACTAAGTTCTCTTAATTATTGGCCTCTTAACACATCTAGAGACCCTGATTGAGAATCAGCTGAACCATTTTGCTGATTTTCGCTAAGGACCTTATTCCTTTCCCTGATGTAATCTTCACCGTAGTAATATACAAGATTGTACGTTATTATACATTGAGTTTCATAAGAAGAAAGCTATGCTTTCAAAGAGTTAATTTAGGGGAAAATCTAGGCCATATATATAACACAAGGACAAGGGAAATGATATTTACCATTGTAACATTATTGGAGTTATTTATCCTAAAAGAAATACATCAAGTATCTATGATCTAATGATTTAGATGAAGTAGCGTTATTTCATATATTATAGGTGGATCTACCCTTAGGTCATGATCCAAAGGTTGAAAGTTATCTCTTAAACTATATAATTCGAGTTTATTTAACTGGTTATCGCTACTAGCTACTGGTAAAGTACACTAGGATTTCCAAGAACAATAATGCTAGGTCCACAATCTTTTCTCACAACCTCTAACATGACAGTTTGTCATTGTTTAGCTCACAAATGGACAGATGAGACTTATACAAGCAAGCAGGACCCATTTTTTGAGTTAAACAATGATGAACTGTTACGTCAAGGGTTGTGAGAGAAGGTTGTGAGATTGAGTTGTGGACCTACCAGTACTCTTTCCATGAAAACAAAATTCATCCAAAAGCGTAGTCATTTATGTAGAGGAACATAACAATCACTTTACAATATTCAAACATGCATTTTGAAAATGCGTGCCTAAGACAAAAAGCTCAATTGACTAGATAGTGATACTTGCATGATATAGACCACCAAAAATATGAAGATAGACAGCAATGAGAAACATACTTGCCTGGCATGCATATAACTGAGCAACCAGCCCCCTTCAACATCTTTGATAATGTGTTCTACGCTATTGAAAGCTAGATCCACATAAGGTGTGTAATGTATAGCTGAAAAAATGCCAATCACTATCTGAATGACTAAACAAATACCAGCTAACCAATAACTAAGATTGCTCGGGGTGGGATAATATATCAAATGTTGATTAAGTGTGGAGGATATAGGTTGTTTAAGAAGAGAAAATCGTTGGTTCCTTATAGTCATTTCTCTTTCCTATCGTGACAACTAAGCTTTAAGTCTTGAAGGCAACATTTGTGGTGTTGCCTAAAAGTAGATCACGCAAGCATCCATTTAGTTTGGGTTAGGTCAATGACATTAGAGATTAAAATAAGTCCCAAGAAGTGAAACAAAGATGAATAAAAGTGAAACAATCTTAAAAGTATAACATTGTGATTAGTAAAAAAGAGAAAACAGGAAAAAGAACATTATCTGCAAAGGCTTAGGAAAATTTTGATCATAAAAATATCCTATTACTGGGATATCATTGAAGAAATACGTCTAGTTTACCAAAAACTGGTTTTTTAATCTCACACACGACATGTCTGGTTTAGCAACTTGGCTTGGTTGCATCTTTCTAAAAATTCACTTTCTGGTTCCATTCCTCCAGAAATGGGAAACCTCTCGAATCTACTTGAATTTTATATCGATGCCAATAGCTTAACTGGTCCAATCCCTTCAAGTCTTGGAAACCTTAGAAACCTAGAAGTCTTGCACATGTTCATAAACCAATTTTCTGGTTCCATTCCCAAGGAATTAGGAAATTTGAAGTCTCTCACTGATATTAGTCTTCATAGCAACAGTCTTTTAGGTTCAATTCCATCATCTCTTGGTGACTTGAGAAGTCTCCTTTATCTTCATTTATACAGAAATAAACTTTCTGGCTCTATTCCCCCTGATATAGGAAACCTGAGAAACCTTGTTGATTTAGAGTTAAGCCAAAATCTGCTCAATGGTTCTATTCTTGATTCCTTTAAAAATTTGAACAAATTAAAGATTTTATACCTTTGTGAAAACCATCTTTTCGATACCATTCCCCAAGAAATAGGAAATTTCATGTTCACTAAATTGGAGTTAGACACTAACAACTTCATTGGTCAGTTACCCCATAACATGTGTTGGTGGTTCACTTCAAAACTTCATTGTGCATGGCAACAATTTTTCTGGTCCAATCCCCAAAGGCTTGAGAAATTGCACAAGCTTGAAGAGACTCCGACTGGAAAAAAATGAATTTGTTGGTGATATATCAAAAGATTTTGGCATCTATCCACACCTCAACTACTTAGATCTCAACCAAAATAAGTTTCATGGTGAAATCTCATATAACTAGGCAAAGTGTCCAATTTAGGCACCCTAAAGATTGCAGCTAATAAAATTACTGGCAGCATTCCAGCTAAGCTTGGAAACTTAACAAAACTTGGTAGACTTGATCTTTCTTCAAATCTTCTAGCGGGAGAGATTCTAAAAGAACTTGAAAAGTTGAGTCTGCTAGAGAAGCTGATTTTGAATGGGAACAAACTTTTTGGTGGTATACCTCTGGAAATTAGATCCCTCTCAGACATCATCCGTCTGGATAAGTTGACCAAATCAATACTTGAAAGTTTGGGGAACTTGTTGCAAATGTACAGGTTGAATTTGAGCAACAACCAGTTTACCCAAGAAATTCCACCTCAGTTGGGGAAGCTAAGTCAACTTACAGAGGTGGATTTGAGTCATAACTTCCTCAGCGGAAAGATATCTCCTCAAATATGTTATTTGGAGGTTTTGCAAAACCTAAATCTCTCCTATAATAACCTTTTTGGGTTCTTTCTAGGAGGATTCAAAAATATGTTTGCCTTGTCTAGCTTAGACATTTCCTACAATGAGCTGGAGGGTCCAATTCCAAATTCCACAGCATTTCGAAATGCTTCCATTGAAGCATTACAAGGGAACAAAGATTTTCGTGGTGATGTTACCTTGCAGATTACCTAGGGCAAAACATGGGCTGCAAAAGGGTTAGATGATCTTTTTTAAAGTTTTTTTCCCTCTTCTAGGAACTCTTGTTCTTTTGCTTTTGGTGATTCGTATACTCTTTAGTTCCAGAAGAACAATGGGAGACTCACAAGATAAAAGAAGTGGGATGAACAATGAAGAATTTTTTTCGATATCAACTTTTGAAGGAAGAAAAATGTATGAAAAAATCATAGTAGGGACAAAGGATTTTGACGCTAGTCACTTAATTGGGAAGGGAGGTCATGGAAGTGTTTACAAAGATGAGTTATCACTGGGGAATATTATAGCGGTTAAGAAAATCCATTCGCTATATACTAATAACATAGCTAATCAAAAAGAGTTCTTGAGTGAGATTAGGGCATTAACAGAGATAAGACATCGAAATATTGTGAAATTTTTTGGTTTTTGTTTCCATTCTCGACACTCATTCTTAGTCTATGAGTATCTCGAAAGGGGAAACTTGGCCGCAATTTTGAGCAACGAAGAAGGAGCACTAGAACTAGATTGGAGTAAGAGAGTGAATATCATAAAAGGTATGGCACATGCTTTGTCTTACATGCATCATGATTGCTTCCCACCAATTGTCCATCGCGACATATCAAGCAAGAATGTGCTGCTAGATATGGAATATGAAGGTCATGTCTCAGATTTTGGAACTGCTAAGCTTCTCAAGCCAAATTCATCTAATTGGACTCAACTTGCCGGCACATATGGATATGTTCCACTAGGTATATAATTCATACACTCTCATTTTACAATACCCTTATTGGATAATCAATGATAAAGATAGCATATTTCTTTCACTTTGCGGAGCTTGCTTACATAATGAAGGTGACTAAGAAATGTGATGTGTATAGCTTTGGCATGTTGGCATTGGAAGTTATCCTAGGGAAGCATCCCGGAGATGTGCTCGCCCAATTTTCAGGTTCATCTACAAACATGAACATAGAGCTTGATGATATGTTGGATCCAAGGCTTCCATTTCCCTCCCTGGAAGTTCAGAGCAAACTAATTTCCATCATAGATGCGACCTTTTTATGCTTAGATGCAAGCCCACAGCCTAGACCAACCATGCAGATTGTGTCTCAACTTTTTTGCAACTAAATCTTATTCTTTCTGAAGCAATCACACTAGATTATAAATTTCCAGCAGATTATTTTGTAAGTTTTTGAATCAATTGTTTGTAAGGTTGGTCTAGTTTTGAATCAATTGTTTGTAATGTTGGTCTAGTTTTTGAATCAATTGTTTGAAGTAATCACACTAGATTATAAATCTAGTTTCTCTATTTTTTTTTTTTTAATTTAGCAACATTGGGACTTGAGAGTGATTGGTTACATAAATTCTCCATTAGCTGTTGAAACATTGCAGTTTGCACTGGCTGCAAGTTGCTGATGCTTATTTAAAATTTGTGTTCTTATCAGTAACTAAGGCAGTATTGGGGTAACTTTTCATAATCTGAAAGTGGATTCTCAAAGAATCTCAGGCTAATTAATTATTTATTTAAAAACATTTTAAAAGTGGTTAAATAATTTAATGTTATAAAAATACTGACTCACCAGCTACATCCAACAGCAATCACATAAACTTGACTTGTCAATAGATTGTATAAGAGTTTGAATTAATTCCTAAAAATTTCAGGCACAATATGTTGATTTTGAATTATTAATGAATTTCAAAGAACAAATAATTACTTTCAAAGAATGTCACCGTCCGAGAATAATGGCAGAGAAAATTCATACTGAAGCATATCCATCAAAGTGGTGTTGAGCTCGGGTTTTTGAAAGATGGCCCAAGCAAAATTGAGAAAGTCCATTTTTTGTAGGTGATTATTTTAGAGTTAGGTTTTGTATCAACAAAATAAGAAAAGAAAGAGGTGAAGAGGGGAGCGGCCGAAGGTGAGAAGAAGAAAAGGCGAAAAAAGGGGGTTAGTAGTAGATTCGACCAAGCCTTGGATGCCTCCCATGGTTAGATTCAGTTGCAGTATTACTGGTATGTTCTTGACTCAAGCCTCTTCATTTTGGACTATGGAGATTGAATTTGGTGAAAGTTTGTTACAATAAATAGTGCATGGATAGTATATCTTTGTGAGATTTCTCCATTATTTTGATGTATGAGTGTTTGATTCCAATAAGTATTGTTTTTCAGATTGTTGTGGAAGTATTCTTCTTCTCACATTTAGCCGCTCCCCTTTTTCTCAATCAAATCATTTGTTATTTGCCTCGTAATATTTGCAGCAGTGGTTTACTCCAACACTTCTATGCAAGTGACAATCATTTCTTAGGCCCGGTCCTTGAAAGCTTGAGGAATTGCAGAAGCCTGATTAAACTCCTCCTAGGACGAAACGAACTTCCAAGCTTGAGGGATTTAGAGCTGATCTATAACAAATTTTATGGTGAGATCCCATACGTGGAAATTTTCAACAATTAGGCACTCTGAAAAAATTCTTTCATAAGCAACGGTGATTAAGAAAAACCATTAGTTTGTGGTCGCAAAATAATTTTTAAAGAAAAAAAATGGTGTATAGGTACTTTAAAATTATATTATCCTTTTAATGTAATTTTTATAGAGGTTAATATTGTACATCTAAAAGAATTAGTATTAACGTGGTCTCTTAAGAAATTTAGTGGGGTCATACTTCTTCAAAACTTATCTTAAAACAGATTAGGTAAAAGGTTCTTGTCGGTTTTTGAAATGTAAAATGAAACAAATGATATAGTCATCGCCTTCTTGAAGTTGACATTGATGAATATCCCTCTTGGTTCTCGGCTTTAGACCATAAGCTTTTGACATCTGCGGCTAAGGATGATGATACACCACACGCTGCAGTGGCTAAGGATGGTAGTGGAGACTACAGTAGCATTTAGGAAGCTATTGATGCCTACCCAAAGTACTTACGAGGCCGATGAAATCTACAATGAAAGCGTTACTATGTCTGAAAAACAATAGAATTTGTTCATGTATGGTGATGGAAATAGCGAGACCATTGTTCCGGGTAGCAAGAGCAACAGCCAAGGCTTCAAAACCTGGAAGACTATCGCGTTTAGTAAGTTTCTGAACCTGTAAGACCCTTGTAACGACGATAGGAACGGGGTTCATTGCCAAGAGTGTGGGATTCGTGAACACAACCAGTTTTGATGGACACCAGGCTGTGGCTCTTTGTGTTGCATCTGACTATTTAGCTATCTTCGAATGCAGGATCGATGGTTACAAAACCTCTTTGTACGCCCATGCTTACCAACAGTTTTACCATAATTGTATAATTTCTGGCATTGTTGGTCTCATCTTTGGTGATGCCACCGTCATTATTCAGAGTTCCACTCTCATCATTGAGAAATCCAATAATAGCGTTGAAAAGTATGCGGTGACAGCTCCAGTCAGAAGCATAAGACAGTAAACCACTACAATGGTTATCCTCAATTGTACCATTGTCCCTGATAAGAAGCTCTTCCCTAACAGGTTACTGTTGCTGTTGGAAATTGGAGAAGTGTTGAAAGAATAAAAACTACTCTGATACGTATTGTTGGAATTAGGAGTAATTGAATCAATCTTTAACAGGCTTCTAATATTGAAAAGATGAACTTGTGCTAAAAAGGAAGAGAAAATTCCATTCATCAATCTCAATTACGTTCTCTTCAATAAGGAAGAGGAACAATCTCTCTTTTCTCTCTTCAAATTTATACAATCTTCAATCCCTTATTTATAAATAAATAAAAGGATTATATTACATAACTAACTTAACTGTTCATACAACAATTATGTGAAATTCAAGTTCATAACTGAAAATAACTACAATTTTTTCATGTCGTGGCATTCTGCTCTTTAGAAATTTTCTAGAGCAAATTTCTTCTTGGCGTCGTGACATGACTTTCTCTATACCGTGGCATTCATCTTCCATCGTGCATGCTTTATTCTAGACATCTTTAAAGTCCTCTAGCCGACATTCTTGCTGCCATTCTTGTTCTACCAAAAAGATTCAATCTTCAACAGTTCCAAAACCCTTGAAGTCTTGTTGCATAATTTAGGGGTGAGTACAAGTAGCGGGTAGAGCCAGAACTGGAACCAAAACCTATCTGGAACTGACACTATGCAGGTGGGTTTTGGTTCTATTTTATTGGAATCGATACTGTGCGGTTCTGATTCCGGTTCCTACAGGTTTCAGAACTGGAACTGGAACCTAAGAAAATAACCTAAAACAGGTACTCGACTTAGAACCTACTTGAAACCTGTTTGTGTTTTGGTTTTGATTAAGAAATTTTATGTGAATTGTGATGAATTAATTGAATTTAAGAGATGCCTCGAGATTATAAGATTTATGAGTTCATTGGACATAAATGAATGAATAATCAAAAGTTGAAAAATATTAAACGTAGGTTTTCTTAATTTGTTAGGGGTGTATTTGTAAATTTTTAAGGTATTTTTATTATTGTTGAAACTAATGGAGGTAATTGATTTTTTACAGGATAGGGGATAAGGAAACAGAACCTGCATTTGGAAGAACATGTTTTTGGCATTAAAGGAGTTACAATCTATTTCATTAATTTCAAATACGACTCATCTGAATCAAAGATCAGCAATCGCTACCACTTCACTCTCCACTTTTTACAGGATAGGTGACTTTCAATTACTTATTCTATTAACCTTCTTAAGTAAAATAAACCCTAGCTTTTTTCCGCTTTTTATCCCGTAATTTCTTATTTTTATGGATTAAGTTGTTACAGTGACTATGTTGGGGTATTGTGTTTAAGAATTATGGGAATTGATACCGTTTGAGTGGTTTGGTGAGGATGATGGTAGACATGCAACCTCAACTATCGAATGAACTTATCAAAATAATGGAACAAAAGTTATTGGCTATAGAGCGCAGGAGTGCTTGTCTTGAGAATCTCATAAATCGGGTATATACTATGGATCCTCAATTTTCTGAGGTTTCGTTTGGGTTTTAACGCAATGATTATTATGCTTTTTGTAGTGTTTGTATTCCTTTAGTTGGAGGCTTTAAATGGTTATTTAAGTTTGTTTTGTTCTGTTTCTATTTGTGAGACAGCCAGAAGCTTCACCAACAGAGTATTCTAAGGCTAATAAAGAGCTTCGGAAAATGAGGGGTTCAATGAAACTTATAAATGAATTGAGGACCAAACAGAAGGTGAACTGCTGTAACACCTTGAAGTCCTTCATCCATTTAGGGAAATGTGATATGCCCACGAAAGTATGATATTTTTTTTTCCTTGGATAAATTTCTTATTTTTCCCAAATGAAATTATGTAGGAGATTGATGGGTTGAAGTCACTGATGACTGAATGTCCCGAGGATAAAGACTTGCCTGATATGGCAACAGATGAATTGAATCAAGCTGTAGAAAAAGAGAAAAAATTATAGAGTCTGCTGCTCAAGTCTTTACTTCCTAAGGATGATGCTGATGAGAGGTGCATTTTGGATGCGAGAGCCGGTAAGTGAAGACCATGTAGATAGGCAGCTCAATCGAGAAAAGCGAATGTTCAAAGCTTTCAGCAGGCGTCAGTCGTCCTCTTGCTGTTGTTGAATGTGAAGTTGTGATCAGCTTAGCAGTAGAGAGCTCTTGTTTAGTGAAAGTTGTATTCGGATTCTGCCTGAGCGGCCTTCTCTCTCTGAGTACGGCAAAGGTAGTTCGGTAAGCCTCGTAATCTAGTATGACCGAAGCATTAGCCCTGTCTCTATCCTTGAAAACATAGACTGGACTTAGGGCGGTGAGGTAGCTTAGGAAACCATACCTGATGACATTCGGACTTTATTCTTTTCTGTTAGCATGCATCCAGTGACCGATGAATCTGTTGTCGGAATAAGCGTAAGCGCTGCTTTTGTTCCAACCTTCTCGTCTAGAAGCTAGTAATAAGCTGGGCAAGTCAAATCCATAAAGGCGAGGAAAAACTAGTGTGAAAGTAGTCCTCCTTGAAGTTCCTTTTATTGCAAATTAATTGCATTTTGGTGTCAATCTGTGCCCCCTGTTTTTCAGGCATTTCTCTCTCTCCCTCTCTTTATGTTTTTCCCCTTCTTTATTGTTTTTGACAAAGTTTTAATCAGGAACAGGCAGTGAAGATGCCTCTTTGTCTGCAATGGACATATTTAAGATGTAAGTTTCTACAACCTGAGCTGGTTAGTATCTTTAGTCATAATTCTTGCATATCAAGGACCTTTTGAAGAATTGTAACCTTGTTTGAATTACACAGGTATGAGAGATACTAGCAGAAGAAAGGTTGGAAGTTTGATGTTATAGATGTAACAGAGTCTGATCTGAGAGGATACAAGGTATGTCTTCCATCCTGTGAATTTTCATGTGTCCCTCTTTATTGGATGGGTATTGTTCAGTTGTTAGGTATGGGTTACAGTCTATAATATTTTCCAATATACTGTTTTCGTTTTACAAAATATGGAATTACCTTGTCACTGTTTTATAAATCTTCGGCTTGTCCTTTTACTAACCAGGAAGCTAGTGCAGCAATCTCAGGAGCTGGTGTCTATGGGAAACTTAAATTTGAGAGTGGAATTCATAGCGTTCAAGTTTCAGTACTACCTATTTGACTTACAATGTATGATTGATAGCAGAAATTACAAACAGTTGTCATCTTGCAGCGTGTTTCTGTGAGGGAGAAGTCTGGATGAGTTCATACCAGTGCTGTCTCTGTTACTATCCTTCCTCAGGCTGATGAGGTGCAAAACGAATTGAAGATGATTGAATGATAATATTTTTTATGATGCCAGGATTGCATGGTCATTTTTCTTTACAACTGTCACCATTGTAGTATTGGAAGTATTATAATGTTTGCTGATGCTCAATCTCATTATATTTTTTGTTTTGGGGCTTTGCAGGTAGATGTCCAGTTGAGGAATGAAGATTTGATGATTGATACTTATAGATCTGGTGGTTCAGGTGGTCAGCATGCAAATACCACCAATAGTGCTGTCCGAATAACTCATATTCCAACTGGGATGACAGTGTCCATCCAAGATCAAACGATCTCAACATATGGTAAATATTTTTTACCAACATTCCTGAATAATCAATTAAAATATGCTAGCTGGATCTGGTTATTGATCACCATTCCTTCATAACATGTTACAGTAAGACTTATGTTCGAGTGTCATGTCCTGTTATGGAATATATAGGAAGATGACTACTTGAAGTTTTATTGTATGTGCCAACTTAATGAAAATACAAAAAAAAAGGGGTCATTTGACAAGTTTTCATCATCAGGACTATGTATTTCAATATTTATCCAAATTATCCACAATGTAGTTTTACAGGCAATGGATCTTGAACTATTACACTCTAATCGTGTGCAATTTATTAATATCAAATCTGTAGTATAGCTGCGTTACAGTATCATCCCTCAGTATTAAGTAAGCAACATATAGTAATCAGTGGGCTGGGTACTTTTGCGTCATCTGTTTTGGTTTTTCTTCCCTTATGGTTGTTCTTTTGCCTTTTTGATCTTTATAACAGAACAAAGCTAAAGCACTTAAGTTGCTCTGTGCGAAACTGTATGAAATGGAAAGGTTAAGAATTCAGATGAGTCGATCAAAACTTCGATCCTAGCAGGTAAAAGTGACTGTGAGATGAAGATGAGCAAGTTTACTATTGCTTTTTGTTTCTTATTTTCCAGAACAATGAAGAGATCTTATCACTGTAGACAGATTGGTAGTGGTGATAGATCGGAGCTTATCCGTACTTACAACTTCCCTCAAGGGCGTGTCATGGATCGTTGTGTTAGCATCACTCATCATGCTATAAATGATGTGATGCAGGGAGAAAATATAGATATCTTCATAGATGCTCTTCTTTTACAGCAGGAAATGGATGCAATTGCCTCATTCAGTTCTAGTCAGTGATGCTGGTGAAGGTGGTCTTTACCCAGGGCCTAATTTTGATCATATTTTTGAATGGTGTTAAGGTTTAAGTAGATTATTTATTTTTAAAATTTGCCATGGTTTAGCCTTATAATTGGTAGTATTTTTGTAACAATATACCAACTTTCTGGCTCTATTCCAATGGAAATAGGAAACTTGAAATCTCTTTTTGATCTCGAGTTAACTATGAATCAACTAAGTGATCCTGTTTTCTCTGCCTTTTAAAATCTAAGCAACTTGGAGTCCTTATTCCTTGGCAACAACAAGATTTCGGGTTACATTCCTCAAGAAATTAGAAATTTCATGAGATTGAAGATATTGGATTTATTATTTGCAGCGGTGGTTCAGGTCTATGCAAGTGACAACCATTTGTTAGGCCAGGTTTGCAGAAGCCTGGTTAAACTCCTCCAAGGACGAAACCAACTTGTTGGAATTATATCTGAATTTCTTGGTTTCTATCCAAACCTGAGGGATTTAGAGCTGATCTATAACAAATTTTATGGTGAGATCTCATATGTGAAAATTTTCAACAATTAGGCACTCTAAACATGGCAAAAAGTATCAACTTCACCACCAGTCGGTGCAGATCACAGCAAGGATTCCACATGGCAGCTTACAACATGAAGCTGTGGCTCAATTGTGCGGACAGTATAAGCTGACCATGCTAATTAAGGGTCTGTTTGGTAAAACTTATTCAAATAGAGTTTATCGGGATTGAACTTACTAAAACATAGCCTTGTTTGGTTAGAAAAATGTAAAAGAGCTTTTGAGCATTAATTTACCAAAAAGAGCTTTAATAAAGAAGAATAAGTCAAGTCAAATTTATAAAATATAATAAAGATACTTATGAAATTTCAACACTCTAAGCTCAAAAAAGCTTATAGTTCCCATAAGTCGGAAACTATATATTAAAAGTTGCAAAGCAATTTTAATCAGAGTGATGCTAGTTAAACCCCATATTTTATCTAACAATACCCCACTTCTAATTAAACCCCATAAAAAGTTTTAAATTATTTATTAAAATTGGCCCAGTTTAATTACAAAAGAAATTTATAATTAAAATTATATATTCAATAGCAGTGTACAAAGCGATGATTATAAATACCTATTTGAAATTCTTTCATAACCCATGATGATTAAGTCAAACCGTTACAAAAAATTTATGATTGAAAAAAAAAATAGTTGCAAATAATTTTTTAAGAAAAAAAAAATGGTATACAGGTACTTTAAAATTATATTTGCCTTTTAATGTAATTTTGATTGAGGATAATATTGTAATCTAAAAGAATTATTAACATGGGTCTCTTAAGAAATTTACTAGGGTCAAATAGCTTCGCTCTTTAAATTATTATTTCTTCAAAACTTATCGTAAAACAGATCAGTTAAAAGGTTTTTGCCGTTCTTTGAAATATAAAATTAAATAAAAATCAAACCAAATAGGATATAAGAGGCTCCCTAACTAACCATATCTCAAACACTATATTGTTAATTTTCGCAATGGACCAAATTCGTTTCTAGAGTAAAATAACTTATTATTTTTGAGTTTCTAAAGGCAAAAGTTTTGCTTTCGACTAGTAAATTCAGGGGAAAATTTAGGCCATATAGAACATAACAATCACCTTACAAAATTCAAACATGCATTTTGAAAATGCAGGCATTCAGTGCAAGACAGAGACCTCAATTGACTTGGTAGTGATTTTGATGCTTCAAGTCTTGAAGGCAACATTTGTGGTGTTGCCTAATTGCTGATAATGCAAGCATCCGTTTAGTTTGGGTAATTAGGTCAATGACACACATAAAACACAAATTGTACTCACAAAGACTATACGCCTAAGTCCCGAGGGTATTTAACACGTTAACGATTTGTGGTGTTGCCTAATTACACGTTAACATGATTCAAACATGCATTTTGAAAGTGTAGGCATTCGGTGAAAGATAGAGACCTTAATTGACTTGGTAGTGATTTTGATGCTTCAAGTCTAGAAGGCAACATTTGTGGTGTTGTCTAATTCCTGATAATGTAAGCATCCTTTTAGTTTGGGTAATTAGGTCAATGAAACAAATTGTACGCTTAAGTCCTGAGAAGTGTAGTCAAGATGAATAAAAGGTGAAACAAGTTTAAAATATATGATTGTGATTTATGAAATTCTGATTAGTAATATAGATAAATAGAAGAAAAAAAATTCTGCAAAAGCTTAGGAAAACTCTTATCACAAAACCATCCCATCACTGGGATACTGTTAAAGAAATATGTCTAGAGATGATAATCCAATGATTCATATCAGTAATATTACTCCCATATTGTAAGTGAACTTATCCATAAATCACAGTCCAAGGGTCAACTTATTTACCTTCCTCTGCTAACATTACCAGATACGCTAGTGTTTTCCAGCATGACTTCACTAATCAGTTACGGGAAGGAACATATCAATCTCAGTACAATAGTCAAACACGCATTTTGAAAATGAATAAAGTACAAGACAAAGAACTAAATTGATGACTTGATAGTGATTTTGTAGCTTTTATTTATGTCAAGTCTTTATAACTTGATTGTGCCCACTAAGAGTAAAGACTCGGAAATGCTGACAAGTGAAATTAAGATGAATAAAGGTGAAATGTGGAATCAAAATCTGCTGCCAACGAATTTTATACAAAAACCCTTGTCTTAAACAAGTTTGAGATACAAGTTGGGGGGTGAAAGAAAGTTAACGTTATTCTTGCATTTTTTTTTCTTTACTTCAGTATATATCCTGGTGAAGAAATCAGGATTTTCTGTTGTGAAAATATAAGATCCTAGAGTGTCTTTTATCCTGGATAAAGAACAAACAAGATTAATTCTATCCACATCAAAGACTTGCATGAAACCATTTTCTACGTAGGCTTGACTCTAAAAAGCAACAAAAACCTTGAGTGAAAGATGGTGCATTGACATTTTCGAAGCTCTTAGAGTTCCAAATTCTGTTTATAAATATGGAGTTCCCAATTAGGCTCTGCAGTGCACAAACTTAGCTAGTTTAAGCAATGACAATCTCATCCCTCAATAAACTCTCCCCTTCTTCAGCCTCTTTGTTGTGCTGCATTTTCAGCTAAATGTTGCTTTTGATTCCACTCAAGAAGCACAAGCTCTTCTCAAATGGAAGACCAACCTTCAAAACCACGGCCATTCTGTCCTCCCTTCATGGACTCTTTATCCTGTTAATGCTACCAATAATTCTACTCAACACAGAAGCAAGATAAGCCATTGTACTAATTGGTCTGGAGTTTCTTGTGACCATGCTGGAAGCATCCGTAGATTGAACCTGTCTATTGTAGGTTTAAAAGGTACGCTCGATGAATTGTCATTCTCATCATTTCCTCATCTTGCATATCTTGATCTTAGCATAAATAAACTTTTTGGAGTTATCCCTGCACAAATTGGTAATCTCTCCAAACTGAAGTATCTTGACTTGCAAACTAATTAGTTTTCTGGGAAAATACCCACTGAAATCAGTCTCCTTACAAATCTTGAGAAGCTCCACGTAGATGATAATCAGTTGAATGGTTCGATTCCAGAAGAATTAGGCCATCTAAGTTCTCTTAGTGAACTGGCTATCTACAATAACCGCTTGGACGGTTCAATTCCTGCTTCTTTGGGAAATTTGAGCAACTTGGCTTGGTTGTCTCTTTCTAATAATTCACTTTCCGGTTCCATTCCTCCAGAGATAGGAAACCTCTCGAATTTGGTTGAACTTGACATCGATACCAATAGCTTAACTGGTCCAATCCCTTCAAGTCTTAGAAACCTTAGAAACCTGAAAGTCTTGCACATGTTTATAAGCCAACTATTTGGTTCCATTCCCAAGGAATTAGGAAATTTGGAGTCTCTCACTAGTATTAGTCTTCATAGCAACAATCTTTCAGGTTCAATTCCAGCGTCTCTTGGTGGTCTGAATAGTCTCATTTATCTTCATTTATACTATAATCAACTTTCTGGCTCCATTCCCCTTGAAATAGGCACTCTGAAAAATCTTGTTGATTTAGAGTTAAGCCAAAATCTACTCAGTGGTTCTATTACCGATTCTTTTAAAAATCTGAACAAATTAGAGATTTTGTACCTTCGTGAAAACCATCTTTCTGGTACCATTCCCCAGGAAATAGGAAATTTCATGTTCACTCAATTGGAATTAGACATCAACAACTTCACTGGTCAGTTAACCCATAATATATGTGTTGGTGGTTCACTTCAAAAATTCACTGTGAATAGCAACAATTTTTTCGGTCCAATTCCCAAAGGCTTGAGACATTGCACGAACCTGAAGAGACTCCGCTTGGAACAAAACAAATTTGTTGGTAACATATCTGAAGATTTAGGCATCTATCCACACCTAGAATATTTAGATCTCAGCCAAATTAAGTTTTATGGTCAAGTCTCATCTAGCTAGGGAGAGTGTCCAAATTTACGCACCCTAAAGATCGCAGAGAACAATATAACTGGCAGCATACCAGTTGAGCTAGAAACCTAACTCAACTAGGTAGACTTAATCTTTCTTCAAATTATCTAGTTGGGGAGATTCCAAAAGAACTTGGAAACTTAAGTCTGCCAGAGGAGCTGATTTTGAATAGGAACCAACTTTCTGGTGGTATACCTTCGAAAATTGGATTCCTCACCGGAATTACCCGTCTTGACTTGTCCGAAAACAAGTTGAGAAAATCAATCCCTGAAAGTCTAGGGAACTTGTCACAAATGAATAGCTTGAATTTGAGCAACAATCAGTTTACCCAAGAAATTCCACCTTAGTTCGAGAAGCTAAGTCAACTTACAGAGGTGGATTTGAGTCATAACTTCCTTGGTGGAAAGATACCTCCTCAAATATGTGATTTAGAGATGTTGTAGAAGCTAAATCTCTCCCACAATAGACTCTCTGGGTTCATTCCGAGAGAATTTGAAAAAATGGTTGCCCTATCAAGCATTGATATATCTTACAATGCGTTGGAAGGTCCAATTCCAAACTCTACAGCATTTAAAAATGCTATCATGGAAGAATTACAAGGGAACAAAGATTTGTGTGGTGATGTTAGAGGGCTGCAATGTCGTTGCAGAACTTTATTACCTGCGGCAAAACGTGGGCTGCATAAGGGTTGGATAATCTTTTTTAAAGTTTTTTTCCCTCTTCTAGGAGCTCTTGTTCTTTCGCTTACAGTGATCTGTATACTCTTTAGTTCCAGAAGAACAAAAAGACACTCAGAAGATAAAGAAAGTGGGATGAACAATGAAGAATTTCTCTCGATATCAACTTTTCAAGGAAGAAAGATGTATGAAAAAATCATAGCAGGGACTAAGGATTTTGATGCCAGTCACTTAATTGGGAAGGGAGGTCATGGAAGTGATTACAAAGCTGAGTTATCACCAGGGGATATTGTAGCAATTAAGAAAATTCATTCGCTATGTACTGGTAATATAGCTGATCAAAAAGAGTTCTTGAGTGAGATAAGGGCATTAACAGAGATAAGACATCGAAATATTGTGAAATTTTTTGGTTTTTGTTCCCATTCTCGACACTCATTCTTAGTCTATGAGTATCTCGAAGGGGGTAACTTAGCTGCAATTTTGAGCAACGAAGCAGGAGCATTAGAACTAGATTGGAGTAAGAGAGTGAATATCATAAAAGGTGTGGCACATGCTTTGTCTTACATGCATCATGATTGCTTCCTACCGATTGTCCATCATGACATATCAAGCAAGAACGTGCTGTTATATATGGAATATGAAGCTCATGTCTCAGATTTTGGAACTGCTAAGCTTCTCAATCTAGATTCATCTAATTGGACTCAACTTGCCAGCATATATGGATATGTTGCACCAGGTATATAATTTCCACACTCTCATTTTACAATACCCTTATTGGATAATCAATGATAAAGATAGCATATTTCTTTCACTTTGCAGAGCTTGCTTACACAATGAAGGTGACCGAGAAATGTGATGTGTATAACTTTGGGGTGTTGGCACTGGAAGTCATCCTAGGGAAGTCATCCTAGCATCCCAGATGTGCTCGCCCCATTTTCAGGTTCATCTGCAAACATGAACATAGAGCTTGATGATATGTTGGATCCAAGGCTTCCATTTCCATCCCTGGAAGTTCAGAGCAAACTGATTTCCATCATGGATGTGACCTTTTTATGCTTAGATGTAAGCCCATAGTCTAGACCAACCATGCAGATTGTGTCTCATCTTTTTTACAAGTAAATCTTATTCTTTCTGAAGTAATCACACTAGATTATAAATTTCCAACAGACTATTTCGTAAGTTTTTGAATCAATTGTTTGTAAGGTTGGTCTAGTTTTTGAATCAATTGTTTGAAGTAATCACACTAGATTATAAATCTAGTTTCTCTGTATTTTTTTTTTTAAATTTAGCAACATTGGGACTTGAGAGCATAAATTCTCCATTAGCTATTGAAACAGTGTAGTTTGCATTGGCTACAAGTTGCTGATTCTTATTTAAAATTTGTGTTCTTATCAGTGACCAAGGCAATACTAATTTAGGGTAACTTTTTCATAATCTAAAAGTGGATTCTGAAAGAATCTAAAGCTAATTAATTATTTATTTAAAAACATTTTTAAAGTGGTTAAATAATTTAATGTTATAAAAATACTAACTCACTAGCTACGTCCGACGGCAATCACATAAACTTGACTTGTCAATAGATTGTATAAGAGTTAGAATCAAGTCCTGAAAATTTCAGGCACAATATTGTTGATTTTGAATTACTAATGAATTCAAAGAACAAATAATTACTTTCAAAGAATGTCACCTTCAGAGAATAAATGGCAGAGAAAATTCATGCTGAAGCATATCCATCAAAGTGGTGTTTAGCTCGGGTTTTTGAAGGGTGGCCCAAACAAAACTGAGAAAGTCCATTTTTTGTAGGTGATTATTTTAGAGTTAGCTTTTGTATCAACAAAATGAGAAAAGAAAAAGGTAAAGAGGGGAGCCGCCGAAGGTGAGAAGAAGAAAAGGAGTAAAAAGGGGGTTAGCAGTAGATTCGACCAAGCCTTGGATGAACAACCTCCCATGGTCCAATTTAGCTGCAATATTACTGGTATGTTCTTGACTCAAGCCTCTTCATTTTGGACTACGGAGATTGAATTTGGAGCAGGTTTGTTACAGTAAATAGTGCATGGATAGTATATCTTTGTGAGATTTCTCCATTATTTTGATGTATGAGTGTTTGATTCCAAGTATTGTTTTTCAGATTGTTGTGGAAATATTCTTCATCTCACCTTCGGCCGCTCCCCTTTTTCTCAATCAAATCATTTGTTATTTACCTTGTAATATTTGTAACAGAGGTTCACTCCAGCACTTCTATGCAAGTGACAACCATTTCTTAGGCCTGGTCCCTAAAAGCTTGAGGAATTGCAAAAGCCTGATTAAACTCCTCCTATGACGAAACGAACTTCCAAGCTTGAGGGATTTAGAGCTGATCTATAACAAATTTTATGGTGAGATCCCATACGTGGAAATTTTCAACAATTAGGCACTCTAAAAAAATTCTTTCATAAGCGAGGATGATTAAGACAAACCGTTAGTTTGTGGTTGCAAAATAATTTTTAAAGAAAAAAATGGCATATAGGTACTTTAAAATTATATTAGCCTGTTGATGTAATTTTGATTAGACCTTGCAAACAGGCGAGTGTGCCCGCGGTCAACGGGTACCCATACCCAATAGGTGGCTACGGGTAACACATATTTTGACCCATGAAAATTTGACCCGTACCCGGCCCGCCCTTGACTTTTGCGAATGGACTGGGTACTACCTGCGGGTACCCGCGGACCAGAAATTTGAAATTTAAAAAAATAAAAAAATAAAACTTATCACTTGTCAGTCCTCTCATAGTCTCACTCTCAAGTCTCAACTCAAACCCTAATCTAAACCAAAACAGCAAAACTTATCAGTGAAAAAAACAAAAAACGCAGCAGCCATTCTCTTCTCTCACAAGCCACAGCAGCCATTCTCTTCTCTCACAGGCCATAGCAGGGCTTCACTGCTCCAGTCCTCTCACAACAGCTCTACTCCCTCACTCCCTCACTCTTACAGTAGCTCCACTCTCCCTCATTCTTTGACTTCTCTAATGGCAGCAGCAGGCGCCAGCAGCAGTAGGTCACGGCAGTGGCAGCAGTCATGGCAATAGGTCACGGCAGCAGCAAGAGGTCACGACAGCAACAGATCTCCTCTCACGGCAAAGACCAAAGATGACAGAGCAGATCTCCTCTCACGGCAGCACCAGCAGG
This sequence comes from Pistacia integerrima, assembly GCA_026225825.1. Taxonomy (NCBI): domain Eukaryota; kingdom Viridiplantae; phylum Streptophyta; class Magnoliopsida; order Sapindales; family Anacardiaceae; genus Pistacia; species Pistacia integerrima. Next base: position 24,288,526 of record CM047737.1, read on the forward strand.
GTAGCAGTCAAGTCAGTGTGGTCTCTTAATTCAAACCAATCTTTAGATTAAATTGGAGTCACGATCAATTGTGGCTTGTGGGCATGTATGTGGTCATAGCATTAGATCTCGCCTGGATTTGCAATTAATAATGAAGCTTCCATGAAATGACATGCACTGAAAGATCTTGTAGAGACGAATTGAAGTTTGAAACTGAAAGAAGAAAAGAAAAATCTTGCGTGACAAAAAACCGCTCTGTAGGCTGTAACTTTTTACTGATTTTTTTTCTGTTTTGAAGAAGACAACTAGATGACTAAGACGAGTACCAAGACCAAATGTTTAATAGTTGGTATCTATAACCAAACGCAGCGTTTTGGCAAGACAGACACTAAAACGCTGCGTTTGACTTACTTAGATACAATTACAAGCACACCCTCCTTTGTTTACAACCTTGCAGATCAGTCCTACATCCTATCTAATATGCACCAATAATTCAACATATATTTAATGATTTGGTTGAAAAGAAAAGCAGGTGACCGAATAGATCTTGCTTGCAAAACATTGAGAAGCAGTCACATTTAAAAACAAAAAGAAATAATCTTTCTTTATTTGATAGGAGATGCAAAAAGAAAATGTTGCTTTAGGCAATTTATGGGTGGCGACCGTGGGGTACCAAATTTTGACTTTGATCTATAAGTTCTAAAACTATTGGTGAAAGAATTGAATGAATAAAAGAAGCATTGATTTTTATGCTAACAAAAATTGTGTATTATTCGGTGCATTTAAAGTCATACTTTAAAAAATTCTCAAATTAATTAATTAATCATGTTACTTCTTCAACATCCATGTTAAGTTATACAGAATAAATATAACAAAATTTTTGTTATATTAAATGTCACACCTATAACATATAAGTCAAACATGTGATCAATTTGTAATATATTATGATTTGTATTTGATAACCTTATATGCTATTAATGCAACTTGAATTCGTAAATTCTTTATTAATTTTTTTTTTTGGATGAATTGTTATGAATTATGATTGGTTATACTTATTGGAGTTGAGGGGTGTTGATTGTTGAGTTGGAAAAATCCAGTCATTTGGTAGAATTTGGTTTGCTTGTAAAATATATGGGAGTATTTTTTATTTTTTTTCATTAATTGTTATGAATTATGATTGGTTAATTAATTTAAATGTAAATACTTTGTTGTGTCCTTTAGATTGGCTTGGTATGGAGGAGTCTACAGATTTAGGAATGGGTCGTAATGTAGCCGTAGGTCAACTTCCTTCTACTGGTAGTACTGTTTGTCCAAAAAGACGTAAAGTTTCAGATGTTTGGGGTCAATTTACAACATATACAGAAGATAATGGGGAGGTGAGGGTAAAGTGTATGATTTGTGGTAAGTCTTATGCACATGGTAGTTCCAGTCATGGGACTAAGAATATGAGACGCCATATGGAAGGTTGTCCTAAACGTACCATTACTACTAGTGTAGATCAAATGATGATGGATTGTGACACTAAATTGAGACATTTGAAGATTTCTCAAGAAATTTATCGTGAGAAGATGGCAATGGGAATCATAAAACATAATTACCCATATTCAATAGTGGAGCATGAAGGAATTAGGGATGTCCACATGTATTTGAATCATGAAGTTAAGCATTATACTAGGAACACCGCTAAGGCGGATTGCTTAAAGATATATTACAGGGAGAAAGAAAGGATTAAGCTTGCTTTAGAGAGGGTTTCGGGTAGAATATGCTTGACTTCTGATATTTGGAGTTTTTGTACTACTGATGGGTATATTTTTTTAACGGCTTACTATGTTGATGAGAACTGGGAGTTACAGAGAAAAATTCTGAATTTTAGCCATATTCCTCCTCCACACTCGGGGATTCTTTTGTTAGACATAGTGTATGATTTCTTAAAAGATTAGGGGATTGAAAAGAAAGTCTTCTCTCTTACATTAGACAATGCAAATAACAATGATAAAATGGAAGACATTTTAAGGAGTCAACTTTGTATGCAAAATGTTTTATTATGTGATGGTTCTTTTTTTCATGTGCGATGTTGTGCACATATCTTGAATCTCATAATCCAAGAAGGGTTAAAGGTGAGTAGCGTGGCTTTGCATAAAATTCGTGAAAGTGTGAAATATGTTAAAGGAAGTGAGGCTAAAAGAATGAAGTTTGGAGAACTTGTTAAACAAATTGGTGTAATAAGCTCAAAAGGATTGCGAATGGATGTTCCCACGAGATGGAATTCCACTTATTTAATGCTTGAAAGTGCATTAATATACCGTCGTGTGTTTGTTCATTTGGCATTGATAGATCCCAATTATAAAAGTTGTCCTTCAAATGAAGAATGGGATAGGGGCGAGAGGATTTGCAAGTTCTTGCAACCATTTTATGAGATCACTACTCTTTTTTCGGGTTCCAGTACCCCACAGCAAACTTGTATCTCAGAAATGTGTGGAGAATTCAAGTGCGTTTATACAAAGAGATGGAAAATGAGGATGAAGTTCTTAGTACCATGGCAAGTCAAATGAAAGGAAAATTTGACAAATATTGGGATTCTTATACTGTTGTGTTAGCAATTGCAGCAATTATGGACCCACGTTTCAAGTTTGAGTTTGTTGAGTTTTGTTACAAAAAAGTTGATGGCCCAGTAGTTGCAACAAGAAAGTTGGAGTTGGTACAACAGGAGTTGTATCGGCTTTTTGCTGCTTATGAGAGTCTAAGTGGCCATGAGGTTCCCACTGGAGATGATTGCGTACAAGCTAGTAATCCTAATATCATTGGAGATGATATTTGTGTAATTCAATACTCCCTAAATATTTTTATATTCTTGTGATTAATAAAGTTTTCTTTATTTTGTAATTTTGCTTTACTAAATTTAAATATTTAGATGGTGCAGGAATTTGACTACTACAAGAGTGACTTTAGTGCTACTAAGAAGTTCGAATTGGATACTTGTTTGGGAGAGGCAAGGTTTGATCGCATCAAATTTTGTAATTTGGATGTCCTAGACCATTGGAAGAAAAATAGTGATCGATACCCGATACTTTCAATGATGGCCCGTTATGTGATGAGTATACCAATAACGACTGTTGCTTTGGAATCCAGTTTCAGTATTGGTAGCAAAGTGCTCAGTAAATATCAAAGTTCACTTTTACCGGAGAATGCAGAGTCTTTGATATGCACCAGGACATGGATTTATGGATATAAAGTTAAAGGTAACATTTTAACTTATATTTCACATGTTTTAATATTTTTGTTTGTTAATATATTACGATAGTTAACTTATATCTTGTTAATTGTAGAAGATGAAATTGATGATGTTCAGTTGGTTATGCCATTAAGTCAAGTGCAGGGGAAGGAGATTGCATAATCAAGGGAGGCTTTGTTTGTTTAGTGTGTTTGGTACTTTGGTTAAACAATTATATATGTTTAATTATTTAGTGTTTACTATGTTATGTATGTTGAATGTTAAACAATTTTATATGTTTAGTGTTTACTAATTAGTAATTACTATGTATGTTTAGTGTTTATTAATTCTATTATCTATATGGTGGAGTTTGATATAAATATGAAAAATATTAATATTGAATTAATAATGTTGTTGAAATCTAATCAAATTTAATTTAATCATCCATTTATTTAATATAATAAGTTAATAACTAATAAGTTTAATATGGAAAACAGTAAAAAATATGAAAAATGTAAAAAGCTGCTTCATTTTCACGGGTGACCCGTGCCCGCACGGGCATGTACTGATCATGAAAATGTCAACCCGTGAGAATTTTTCACCCGTGACCCGTTGCTACCCAGTCCATACTTGCCCGTTTGCCAGGTCTAATTTTGATAAAGGATAATACTGTACATCTAAAAGAATTAGTATTAATGTGGGTCTCTTAAGAAATTTAGTAGGGTCATACTTCTTCAAAACTTATCTTAAAACATATTAGTTAAAAGGTTTTTGTCGATTTTTGAAATGTAAAAGGAAACCAAATGATATAGTCGCCGCCTTCTTGAAGTTGACATTGATGAATATCCCTCCTGGTTCTCGGCTTCAGACCGTAAGCTTTTGAAATTTGTGGCTAAGGACGATGATACACCACATGTTGTAGTGGCTAAGGATGGCAGTGGAGATTACAGTAGCATTCAGGAAGCTATTGATGCCTACCCAAAGTACTTACAAGGCCGATGAAATCTACAATGAAAGCGTTACTTTGTCTAAAAAACAACAGAATTTGTTCATGTATGGTGATGGAAATAGCAAGACCATTGTTCCAGGTAGCAAGAGCAACAGCCAAGGCTTCAAAACCTAGAAGACCGCCACGTTCAATAAGTTTCTAAACCTGTAAGACCCTTGTAATGGCTATAGGAACGGGGTTCATTGCTAAAAGTGTGGGATTCGTGAACACAACTGGCTCTGTTGGACACCAGGTTGTGGCTCTCTGTGGTGCATCCGACTATTCAACTATCTTCGACTGTAGGATCGATGGTTAACAAACCTCTTTGTACGCCCATGCTTACCGACAGTTTTACCGTAATTATATAATTTCTGGCACTGTTGGTCACATTTTTGGAGATGCCACTATCATTATTCAAAGTTCCACTTTGATCGTTAGGAAGTCCAATAATAACGTTGAAAAGTATGTGGTGACAGCTCCGGTCAGAAGCATAAGACAACAAATTGCTACAGTGGTTATCCACAATTGTACCATTGTCCCTGATGAGAAGCTCTTCCTTCACAGGTTAAAGGCCCAAGTATACTTAGGCAGGCCATGGAAATTACTATGCCACAACTATTTTCCTGGAAAATACCATGGGCGATTTCATTGATCCAGAAGGATTTATTAGCTTCAAGGAAAATTCTGCGCAAGACACCTGTATATAATATGAGTATGGGAATCACGGCCTTGGTTCCTAAAGAGGTAAGAGGGTCAAGTGGTTTGGTGCTAAACGAAAGGATCAGATCAGGCCAAGCATACACTTTTTTAAAATTATTGAAGAGCGACCAATTTTTGGATGATGTTGGAATTCATCACGATGGACTCATCTATTCAAATACAACCCATGATAATAGTTTGATTGAGACCACAAGGATCGGAGTTTGGATTGTTTTCAATTAATTTCGTCCTCAATTTTTTTTTTCCCAATAGTAAACTCATTCATTTAATGAATTAATTGCATTCGTCTTTATTTTTATTTTTCTATATGCAATCTATTAATCTAAAAACAATGAGGCATATATGTTTAGTGCTTCTAAATATTTTATTTTGCTGATTCAAGAATTGCTTTAAAATATGTTCGCATAGTGATAGAACCCTAAAGAATTACTTAATACTTTTAGAAAATATATAGATTCATTAGAGATGAATTTAATTTTACATATCACTCTCCGACATCCACTGTTGCTGTCAGAAATTGGAGGAGTGTTGAAAGAATAAAAATTACTCTGATACGTATTGTTGGAATTGGGAGCAATTAAATCAATCTCTAACAGGCTTCTAATATTGAAAAGATGAACTTGTGCTAAAAAGGAAGAGAAAATTCCATTCATCAACCTCAATTACATTCTCTTTAATGAGGAAGAGGAACAATCTCTCTTTTCTCTCTTCAAATTCATACATTCTTCAATCCCTTATGTATAAATAAATAAATAAATAAATAAAGGGATTAGATTACATAACTAACTTAATTGTTCATACAACAATTAAGTGAAATTTGTAACGCCCCGCTTGAGGTACGTTGTTACTGTTTCCTCTTTCGCTCTTATTTTGAGTTGGTTTTGGTATTATTGTTTGATTTAGTATTGTGTTGAATGTTTGCCCTGAAAATTGGTTGAAAACAGAAGAGGTTCAGTCTGCGTCTCGGTCAGGCGAAGAAGCTTGCGGCGAAGATGTGTTGAAACCAAGGAAACTCCTGACGATTAGCAGGCGACAGAGGTTTCTTCGCGCGGCGAGAGCCGAATAAAATGTTGATGAAGTTTTAGATATTTTCTTCCTTAAGGATAATTTGACCTTTCTACCCCTAATTAGCAGGAAAAGTGGGGAGTTAATTGTAAGGAATTTTCATGGAGAATATGTTGTTATGGGGGTGAGTTTGTAATGAATTAAAGGATATGGATGGAATTCCCAAAGAAGAATAAGGGCAAAATGGGAATGAGGGTGTTTATATTTCATTAAAAGGAATTAGAATCAAAGAAACCCCTCATTTCTTCTTCTCAAACGTGACTCTTCATTCTTCTCCTCTCAACTTCTCTTCTCTTTTGATCAAGGTTTTTCAAGGGATTTTTTTGAAGTGATTTGGGGTGGAAAAGCAACCTAAGGCTTCCTAAGGTAAGGATTTCTCCTTAAGTTGTGTGATTTGTGAGTTTTAGTTCATTTTGGTATTTGAGGGTTTTCATTCTTTTGGTTAAGATTAGAGGAAAAGTCAAGCTAAGCAAGTGAAAGGAAGGATTTGTGAAGTCTCTTCATAACAAGGTAAGTAAAACCCAACCCAAGTTGAGATTTATGAATTTTCTTGATTAGGGTTTTGATAGAAATGATGTATGTATGTGATGTGCATGTAATATAGCATGTATGAAGGATTAAATAGAGGTTTCTATGCTTTGTGATTGTTTATACCTTGCAAATTTGAGAAATGGGTTGTTGGTTTGGCAAGGTAGTTGAGATGGAATTTAAAGGGTATTATGGATCCCTTTTTTGGAAGTGTTTTCTATGGCAGGTTTTGTGGCTTTGTGAAGGGGTTTTTCCCCACTTTGGATGGTTAAGAAAAGTTTTAGAATCATGGCTATGATAGAGTTTCATAGTGCACATGAGTTGTTTGATGAAATGCCTAATAGAGGTTTGAGTATGAGAAATGAACCTTAATTCTTGCAACATTGCATGTTGGCATCTCATAAGTGCATTGTTGAAGATGAACCATCCATAGGCACTAGTTGTACATGGAAAAGTGACCTAAGAAAGTGTAAGAAAATGGTTTATGCAATTACCCTATGAGTAGAGAGCTTAGTGAGTAAAATTATTCTAAGGGTAGAGAGCATTGAAAAATGCTACAATAGAGTGAATTAGAAGAGTAGTATAGTTGGGATGATGCTTTGTGATCATCACCCGACCGTTATGGGAATCGGATTGATGCTTTGTGATCATCATCCGAATGGCCCTTAGAGATGGGTCGATGCTTTGTGATCGTCACCCGATGAGTAGTAGCGATGGGTAGACGCTTTGTGACCACTACCCGGTTAGTTAAGAGATAGGTAAGTTGATGCTTTGTGATCATCATCCAACGGCTAGTAGAAGCGGGTTGATGCTTTGTGACCATCACCCGATAGTGACTAGAGACGGGTAAATGCTTGGTGATCGTTACCCAAAATCCATGAGGAACGGGTAGGTGCTAGGTGACCTCCACCCGATAGTTAGAAAGAACCGAGTTGGTGCTTTGTGATCCTCACTCGGTAGTCACTAAGAACGGGTTGGTACTGTGTGAATTCCACCCGATAGCCATAGAGAGTGAGATGGTGGTGTGAACGCCATCCTACTGCCTCCCTGAAGATGAGGCCATGATGTTACTAGGAACAGAAACAGAATCAGAAATAGCATAAGGAAAGAATTAAGAGTTATTCATACGGGGACAGACAGAGAGAGAGTTTTACTTACCGAGCATTATTTTGTGCTCACCCCGTTATTTCCTTTGTGGATGCAGGTTCTAGGTGATGTTGCGGTCGGAGGGGCGTCGGCAAGCAATGAGGAATAGCTACACTGTTTCCCCTGTTTTGTCTTTCAAAAATACATTTTTGTAAACAGTACCCTTTATGTATAAAAGACACATAAGTTGTAATGAAAAGAAAAACTTTGGGCCCAATTTTCTATTGTTATTATGCATGTATTGTACTAGTTTTCAGTAGTTGTTACAAAATTCAAGTCCATAATTGAAAATAACTACAATTTTTTCATGCCGCATCATTCTGCTCTCTAGAAATTTTCTAAAGCAGATTTCTTCTTGGCATCGCGACATAACTTTCCCTACATCTCGGCATTCATCTTCCGTTGTGCATGCTTTCTTCTAGACATCTTCAGAGTCCTCTAGCTGACATTCTTGTCGACATTCTTGTTGCCATTTTTGTTCTACCAAAAAGATTCAATCTTCAATAGTTCCAAAACCCTTGAAGTCTGGTTGCATAATTTAGGGTTGAGTACGGGTAGCGAGTATAACCGTAACTGGAAGTGGAACCTACCTGGAACTGACACTGTGCGGGTGGGTTTTGGTTCCATTTTATTAGAACGACACTGTGCGGTTCTGATTCCGGTTCCTACAGGTTTCGAAACCAAAATTGGAACCCAGGAAAATAACCTAAAGCGAGTACCCAGCTTCGAACCTACTTGAAACTTGTTTATCTTTTGGTTTTGATTGAGAAATTTTGTGTGAATTGTGATGAATTGATTGAATTCAAGGGCTGCCTTGAGATTAGAGGATTTATGAGTAGAGATGGCAATGGGCCCGACATTTTCGGAGCTGCCCGGCCCGGCCCTACCCTGGAAAGGGGCGGGCGGGCTTTACCCGAGGTTGGCGGGCTTGGGCTTGGGCCTCGGGCTTGATTTTAAGGTTCCCGACCTCTGCACGGGCCGGGCATGGGTATATCTTTAGGCCGGCCCTACCCGCCCGGCTTGAAAATTTTAGTATTAATTTTACTAATTTACCCTTATACTATATATTTAATTACAATATTATCCTCTATATATATATATATATATATATATATATATATATATATATATATATATATATATATATATATATATATATATATATCCATTTTTCCCAAACCCTAACCTCAATTTTCATCCCATATTAAAGGTTTAACATGTTAAAATTGCCTTTAAATGAGTTAGATGGGTTTCGTTCAACTTATTAAAGTGGATTTCACCATAACATATTTTGCACTTTGAAAAGTTAGTATAATCAACTATTATAGAGTTTTAATTGCTCACTTATTGCTTAAATTATTTGTGAAAATAACTTCAATTAATATTTAAAAACCATTTCTAAAATTAAAAATATAAAAAAATTTGAAATTTATTAATATTTAAAAATAAACATTATTAAAAAAGGCGGGCTTGGGCGGGCTGCTGGTTATAAAAACCCGTCGAGTCGGGCTTGGGCTTTGCCTATCATACCCGCGCGGGCTCGGGCCGGGCTTGGGCCTGTGTCATGAGGTCGGGCTTGGGCCTGGGCCAAGGGGTACCCGGCCCAGGCCCGGCCCAGGCCCGGCCCATTGCCATCACTATTTATGAGTCACATTGGACACAAATGAACAAGTAATCAAAAGTTGAAAACTATTAAATATAGGTTTTCTTAATTTGTTAGAGGTGTATTTGTAAACTTTTAAGGTAATTTTATCATTTTTTAAACTAATAGAGGGTAATTGATTTTTTATAGGATACCCGGGTAAGGAACGTTCCTTGAATTTAAGAACCATAATCGACAGGTTCCGATTCCGATTCCTTTTTTTAGGAACCCACACTATGCGATTCCGATTTTGATTCCTCTGAAAAATGCAGGATACCCGAAACCAGTCACCCTTATTGGATATCACTAGTGCTGAATTGAATCCAGGAAGTGGGGCGGCCAATTTACATTATTGAAAACCTTCAAAAAAAGAAAAAAAAAAAAAAAAAAAAAAAGAGTGAAAATAAAAACCTATTGTAAAATAGATATACAGTAAGACCAAATTTCAAAATCCTCATAAGTACTATTCAATAACCGAAAAAATTAGTGTAGTAACTAGTAACAACTGATTAAAGGTTGTTTGGTTTGGTTTGAAAATTTGCCGTCGAAAAGTGAAAATGTAGGAGTTACAATCTATTTCATCAATTTCAAATACGACTCATCTGAATCAGAGACCAGCAATCGCTACCACTTCACTCTCCACTCTTCGTTTTTACTCAACCGGTGACTTTCAATTACTTATTTTATTAACCTTCTTAAGTAAAATAAGGGTTCTTAAAAGGGAGAACGACTTATACATACCCAAGATTTATCGTAACGATAAGTTGGTACTTAAAAGGTTTTGAAATGACAAATAGGTACTTTTCGTCATGTTACATTAGTGATTTGCATTTATTCTTGTTTATTAATAGTGAAAAGACTAAAATACCCTTAAAAGTTTGGATTTTAGTTTTTTATAAATTTAAAAATTTTAAAAAACCCCCTAAGTTTATAAATTTCACTAAATACCCCAATATATAAAAGTTTTATAAAATAACAAAAACACCCCCACCGCAGTGATTCCGCCACCACCGCCGGAATCTGGCCGAAAGTTAGTTGCTACGACACGCACTCGGATACGTGTCGTACGCTAGCGTCCCGCCTTTTCTCGGCCAGACTGCAGCCGATCTGGCCGGAAAAGGCCGCATCTACGGCTAGATCGCCGCCGTCGCCGCAAAACTCCATCTCGGCGGCGCGGCCGGAGACTGGCGATGGGATCGGCCTTTTTCGCCATCACGCTATAATGGCCGGAAAAAGCCGATCTGCCGCTGCCGGCGGCGATCGGCTTTTCCGGCCGATCCGTGGCGGATCGGCTCGAAAAGGCCACATCGGCACTTTACGACGCATCCGATGGGGATGCGTGTCGTAATGCGATTTCGGCGATTCGCGATGGTGGCCGGAATGCGCATTGGGGTGGTGGGGGTGTTTTTGTCATTTAACAAACTTTTTATATATGGGGGTGTTTAATTAAATTAGCAAACCTAGGGGGTTTTTTAGAAATTTTTAAATTTATAAAAAACAAAAATTGAAACTTTGAAGGGCATTTTAGTCTTTTCACTATTAATAAACAAAACTCACTAACAGAATATGACGGAAGGTATCTATTTGTCGTTTCAAAACCTTTTAGATATCAACTTATCATTACAGTAAACTTTGGGTATGTACAAGTCGTTCGCCCTTCTCAAAACAATAAACCCTAGCTTTTTGTCCCGTAATTTCTTATTTTTATGGATTAAGTTGTTACAGTGACTATGTTGGGGTATTGTGTTTAAGAGTCTTGGGAATTGATACCGTTTGAGTGATTATTGGCTATAGAGCGCAGGAGTGCTTGTCTTGAGAATCTCATAAATCGGGTATATATTATGGATCATCAATTTTCTAAGGTTTCGTTTGGGTTTTAACGCAATGATTATTATGCTTTTTGTAGTGTTTGTGTTCCTTTAGTTGGAGGCTTTAAATGGTTATTTAAGTTTGTTTTGTTCTGTTTCTATTTGTGAGACAGCCAGAAGCTTCACCAACAGAGTATTCTAAGGCTAATAAAGAGCTTCGGAAAATCAGGGGTTCAATGAAACTTATAAATGAATTGAGGACCAAACAGAAGGCGAACTGCTGTAACACCTTGAAGTCATTCATCCATTTAGGGAAATGTGATATGCCCATGAAAGTATGATATTTTTTTTCCTCGGATAAATTTCTTATTTTTCCCAAATGAAATTATGTAGGAGATTGTTGGGTTGAAGTCACTGATGGCTGAATGCCCCGAGGATAAAGACTTGCTTGATATGGCAACAGAGGAATTGAATCAAGCTGTAGAAGAAGAGAAAAAAATTACAAAGTCTGCTGCTCAAGTCTTTACTTCCTAAGGATGATGCTGATGAGAGGTGCATTTTGAATGTGAGAGCTGGTAAGTGAAGACCATGTAGATAGGCAGCTCAATCGAGAAAAGCGAATGTTCAAAGCTTTCAGCCGGCGTCAGTTGTCTTCTTGCTGTTGTTGAATGTGAAGTTGTGATCAGCTTGGCAGTAAAGAGCTCTTGTTTAGCAATAGTTGTATTCGGATTCTGCTTGAGCGGACTTCTTTTTATCCCGTAATTTCTTATTTTTATGGATTAAGTTGTTACAGTGACTATGTTGGGGTATTGTGTTAAAGATTTTTGGGAATTGATACCGTTTGAGTGATTATTGGCTATAGAGCGCAGGAGTGCTTGTCTTGAGAATCTCATAAATCGGGTATACATTATGGATCCTCAATTTTCTAAGGTTTCGTTTGGGTTTTAACGCAATGATTATTATGCTTTTGTTAGTGTTTGTGTTCCTTTAATTGGAGGCTTTAAATGGTTATTTAAGTTTGTTTTGTTCTGTTTCTATTTGTGAGACAGCCAGAAGCTTCACCAGCAGAGTATTCTAAGGCTAATAAAGAGCTTCGGAAAATCAGGGGTTCAATGAAACTTATAAATGAATTGAGGACCAAACAGAAGGTGAACTGCTGCAACACCTTGAAGTCATTCATCCATTTAGGTAAATGTGATATGCCCACGAAAGTATGATATTTTTTTTCCGAGGATAAATTTCTTATTTTTCCCAAATGAAATTATGTAGGAGATTGTTGGGTTGAAGTCACTGATGGCTGAATGCCCCGAGGATAAAGACTTGCTTGATATGGCAACAGAGGAATTGAATCAAGCTGTAGAAGAAGAGAAAAAAATTACAGAGTCTGCTGCTCAAGTCTTTACTTCCTAAGGATGATGCCGGTGAGAGGTGCATTTTGAATGTGAGAGCTGGTAAGTGAAGACCATGTAGATAGGCAGCTTAATCGAGAAAAGCGAATATTCAAAGCTTTCAGCAGGCGTCAGTTGTCTTCTTGCTGTTGTTGAATGTGAAGTTGTGATCAGCTTAGCAGTAAAGAGCTCTTGTTTAGCAAAAGTTGTATTCAGATTCTGCTTGAGCGGCCTTCTCTCTCTGAGTTACAGCAAAGGTAGTTTGGTAAGCCTCGTAATCTAGTATGACCGAAGCATTAGCCTTGTCTTTATCCTTGAAAACATAGACTGGACTTAGTGCGGTGAGGTAGCTTAGGAAACCATACCTGATGACATTCAGACTTTATTCTTTTCTGCTAGCACGCATCCAGTGACCTTTGAATCTGTCGTCGGAATAAGCATAAGCGCTGCTTTTGTTCCAACCTTCTCATCTAGAAGCTAGAAGGAATCGGCCCTAAAGGGGGGTGGAGTGACAGATGAAATTCCTTTATGAGTGAGTTAGTAATAAGCTGGGCAAGACAAATCCATAAAGGCGAGGAAAAACTAGTTTGAAAGTACTCCTCCTTGAAGTTCCTTTTATTGCAAATTTAATTACATTTTGGTGTCAATCTGTGCCCCCTATTTTTCAGGCATTTCTCTCTCTCCCTCTCTTTATGTTTTTCCCCTTCTTTATTGTTTTTGACAAAGTTTTAATCAGGAACAGGCGGGGAAGATTCCTTTTTGTTTGCAATGGACATATTTAAGTTGTAAGTTTCTACAACCTGTCCTGGTTAGCATCTTTAGTTATAATTCTTGCATATCAAGGACCTTTTGAAGAATTGCAACCTTGTTTGAATTACACAGGTATGAGAGATACTCGCAGAAGAAAGCTTGGAAGTTTGATGTTATAGGTGTAACAGAGTCTGATCTGAGAGGATACAAGGTATGTCTTCCATCCTGTGAATTTTCGTGTGTCCCTTTTTATTAGATGGGTATTGTTCAGTTGTTAGGTATGGGTTACACTCTATAATATTTTCCATTATACCATTTTTGTTTTACGAAATATGGAATTACCTCGTAACTGTTTTATAAATCTTTGGCTTGTCCTTTTACTAACCAGGAAGCTAGTGCGGCAATCTCAGGAGCTGGTGTCTATGGGAAGCTTAAATTTGAGAGTGGAATTCATGGGGTTCAGGTTTCAGCACTACCTATTTGGCTTACAATGTATGATTCATAGCAGAAACTACAAACAGTTGTCATCTTGCGGCGTGTTCCTGTGAGGGAGAAGTCTGGACAAGTTCATACCAGTGCTGTCTCTGTTACTATCCTTCCTCAGGCTGATGAGGTGTAAAACGAATTGAAGTTGATTGAATGATAATATTTGTTATGATGCCACAATTGCATGGTCATTTTTTCTTTACGACTGTCACCATTGTAGTATTGGAAGTATTATAATGTTTTCTGATGCTCAATCTCATTGATCGTTTTTGTTTTGAGGGTTTGCAGGTAGATGTCCCGTTTGAGGAATGAAGATTTGAGGATTGATACTTACAGATCTGGTGGTTCAGGTGGTCAGCATGCAAATACCACCAATAGTGCTGTCCGAATAACTCATATTCCAACTGGGATGACTGTGTCCATCCAAGATGAACGATCTCAACATATGGTAAAGATTTTTTACCAACATTCATGAATAATCAATTAAAATATGCCAGCTGGATCAGGCTATTGATCACCATTCCTTCATAACATGTTATAGTAAGGCCTATGTTCGAGTGTCATGTTTCCTTCAATTTTCATTGTCCTGTTATGGACTATAGAAAGATGACTTGTTGAAGTTTTATTGTATGTGCCAACTTAATGAAAATACGAAAAAAAGGGGTCATGGAACAAGTTTTTATCATTAGGACCATGTATTTCAATATTTATCTAAATTATCCACAATGTAACTTTACAGGCAATGGACCTTGAACTATTACAGTCTAATCATGTGCAATTTATTAATATCAAATCTGTGGTATAGCTGCGTTACAGTATCATCCCTCAGTATTAAGTAAGCAACATATTGCTTTTTGCTTCTTATTTTCCAGAACAATGAAGGTTAAGAACAGAACAAAGCTAAAGAACTAAAGGTTCTCTGTGCGAGGCTGTATGAAATGGAAAGGTTAAGAATTCAGGTGAGTCGATCAAAACTTCGATCCGAGCAGGTAAAAGTGACTGTTAGATGAAGATGAGCAAGTTTACTACTGCTTTTTATTTCTTATTTTCCAGAACGATGAAGAGATCTTATCACTGTAAACAGATTGGTAGTGGTGATAGATCAGAGCTTATCCGTACTTACAACTTCCCTCAAGGGCGTGTCATGGATCGCTGTGTTAGCATCACTCATCATGCAATAAATGATGTGATGCAGGGAGAAAATATAGATATCTTCATAGATGCTCTTCTTTTACAGCAGGAAATGGATGCAATTGCCTCATTCAGTTCTAGTCAGTGATGCTGGTGAAGGTGGTCTTTACCCAGGGCCTAATTTTGATCATATTTTTGAATGGTGTTAAGGTTTAAGTAGATTATTTATTTTTAAAATTTGCCATGGTTTAGCCTCATAATTGGTAGTATTTTTGTAACAATATACCAACTTTCTGGCTCTATTCCAACGGAAATGGGAAACTTGAAATCTCTTTTTGATCTCGAGTTAACTATGAGTCAATTAAGTGATCCTATTCCCTCTTCCTTTTAAAATCTAAGCTGCTTGGAGTCCTTATTCCTATTACCGTTATAAGATTAATGGGATCAATTATACTAAAAGAAATATTCTCAAAGTATTGAGTAACGTTATTTTAGTATTATAGATAAATCTACCCTTGGATCATGATTCAAAAGTTGATTATGATATTTTTAGATCATATGATTCGAGAGTATTTAACCCGTTAACAATACTAGCTTGGGGTAGAGTCATTTGCGAAAAGGAACATAACAATCACCTTACAAAATTCAAACATGCATTTTGAAAGTGCAGGCATTCAGTGCAAGACAGAGACCTCAATTGACTTGGTAGTGATTTTGATGCTTCAAGTCTTGAAGGCAACATTTGTGGTGTTGCCTAATTGCTGATAATGCAGGCATCCGTTTAGTTTGGGTAATTAGGTCAATGACACAAATTATACTCACAAAGACTATACGCTTAAGTCTTGAGAAGTGTAGTCAAGGTGAATAAAAGGTGAAACAAGTTTAAAACTATATGATTGTGATTTCTGAAATTCTGATTAATAATGAAGATAAATAGAAGAAAAAAAATTCCGTAAAAGCTTAGGAAAACTCTGATCACCAAACAATCCGATCACTGGGATACTGTTAAAGAAATATGTCTAGAGATGATGATCCAATGATTCATATCAGTAATATTACTCTCATATTGTAAGTGAACTCATCCATAAATTACGGTCCAAGGGTTAACTTATTTACCTTCCTCTGCTAAAATTACCAGATACGCTAGTGTTTTCCAGCATTACTTCACTAATCAGTTACGGGGAGGAACATATCAATCTCAGTACGATAGTCAAACACGCATTTTGAAAATGAATAAAGTAAAAGACAAAGAACTAAACTGATGAGTTGATAATGATTTTGTAGCTTTTATTTATGTCAAATCTTTATAACTTGATTGTGCCCACTAAGCGTAAAGACTCGGAAATGCTGACAAGTGAAATTAAGATGAATAAAGGTGAAATGTGGAATCAAAATCTGCTGTCAATGAATTTTATACAAAAACCCTTGTCTTAAACAAGTTTGAGATACAAATTGAGGGTGAAAGAAAGTTAACGTTATTATTGCATTTTTTCTTTACTTCAGTATATATCCTGGTGAAGAAATCAGGATTTTCTGTTGTGAAAATATAAGATCCTAGAGTATCTTCTATCCTGGATAAAGAACAAAGAAGATTAATTATATCCACATCAAAGACTTGCATGAAACCATTTTCCACGTAGGCTTGACTCTAAAATCTTGAGTGAAAGATGGTGCATTGACATTTTCGAAGCTCTTAGAGTTCCAAATTCTGTTTATAAAAATGGATTTCCGAATTAGGCTCTGCAGTGCACAAACTTAAATTGTTTAAGCAATGGCAATCTCATCCCTCAATAAACTCTCCCCTGTTTTCTTCAGCCTCTTTGTTGTGCTACATTTTCAACTAAATGTTGCTTTTGATTCCACTCAAGAAGCACAAGCTCTTCTCAAATGGAAGGCGAGCCTTCAAAACCGCGGCCATTCTCTCATCTCTTCATGGACTGTTTATCCTGTTAATGCTACCAATAATTCTACTCAACACAAAAGCAAGATAAGTCATTGTACTAATTGGTCTGGAGTTTCTTGTGACCATGCCGGAAGCATCCGTAGATTGAACCTGTCTATTGCAGGTTTAAAAGGTACGCTTGATGAATTGTCATTCTCATCATTTCCTTATCTTGCATATCTTGATCTTAGCATAAATGAACTCTTTGGAGTTATCCCTGCACAAATTGGTAATCTCTCCAAACTGAAGTATCTTGACTTGCAAACTAATCAGTTTTCTGGGAAAATACCAACTGAAATCGGTCTCCTTACAAATCTTGAGACCCTCCACCTAGATGAGAATCAGTTGAATGGTTCGATTCCAGAAGAATTAGGCCAGCTAAGTTCACTTAGTGAACTGGCTATCTACAGTAACCGCTTGGACGGTTCAATTCCTGCTTCTTTGGGAAATTTGAGCAACTTGGCTTGGTTGTCTCTTTCTAATAATTCACTTTTTGGTTCCATTCCTCCAGAGATAGGAAACCTCTCAAATCTGGTTGAACTTTACATCGATACCAATAGCTTAAGTGGTCCAATCCCTTCAAGTCTTGGAAACCTTAGAAACCTGGAAATGTTGCACATGTTCAGAAACCAACTTTTTGGTTCCATTCCCAAGGAATTAGGAAATTTGGAGTCTCTCACTAATATTAGTCTTCATAGCAACAATCTTTCAGGTTCCATTCCAGCATCTCTTGGTGGCTTGAGAAATCTTCTTAATCTTCATTTATACAAAAATCAACTTTCTGGCTCTATTCCCCCTGAAATAGGAAACCTGACAAACCTTGTTGATTTAGAGTTAAGCCAAAATCTACTTAGTGGTTCTATTCCTGGTTCCTTTAAAGATCTGAGCAACTTAAAGATCTTATTCCTTCGTGAAAACGATCTTTCTGGTACCATTCCCCAGGAAATTGGAAATTTCATGAGTTTGGCTATATTGGAAATAGACCAAAATGGTTTCACTGGTTCTTTACCCCATAATATATGTCATGGTGGTTTACTTGAGAGGTTCAGTGTGAATGACAACAATTTTTTTGGTCCAATTCCCAAAGACTTGAGAGATTGCACAAGCCTAACAAGAATCCTTATGCAAGGAAACCAACTTGTTGGAAATATATCTGAAGATTTTGGCATCTATCCAAAGCTAGATCTACTAGATCTCAGCCATAATAAATTTTATGGTGAAATCTCATCTAGGTGGGGACAGTGTCCAAAATTAGGCACCCTAAAGATGGCAGAGAATAATATTACTGGCAGTATACCAGTTGAACTTGGAAACTTAACTCGACTAGATATTCTTGATCTTTCTTCAAATAATCTAGTTGGGGAGATTCCAAAAGAAATTGGAAATTTAACTTCTCTTGAGCGTCTAATTTTGAATGGCAATCAAATTTCTGGTGGTATACCTCCAGAAATTAGATTACTCACCGAAATTAAGAGTCTTGATTTGTCTACAAACAGGTTGAGCAAATCAATCCCTGGAAGTCTAGGGAACTTGTTGCAAATGTATAGCTTGAATTTGAGCAACAACCAGTTTACCCAAGAAATTCCACCTCAGTTGGGGAAGCTAAGTCTGCTCAAAGAGTTAGATTTGAGTCATAACTTCCTTAGTGGAAAGATACCCTCTGAAATCTGTGATTTAGAGGACTTGCAGAATCTTGATATCTCACACAATAACCTCTCTGGGTTCATTCCAAGAGAGTTTAAGAAGATGCACCTATTGAGTATTGACATATCTGACAACGAGTTGCAAGGTCCAATTCCCAACACATCAGCATTTCGACATGCTACCATCGAAGAACTACGAGGAAACAAAGATTTGTGTGGTGATGTTAAAGGGCTACAACCTTGCAAAACTTTACCTACAGCAAAACATGGCCTGAAAAAGGGTTGGATAATCTTTTTTACAGTTTTTTTCCCTCTTCTAGGGGCTCTTGTTCTTTCTCTTGTGGTGATCTGTATACTCTTTAGTTCCAAAAGAACAAAGAAAGACTCAAAAGATAAAGAAAGTGGGATGAACAATGAAGAATTTCTTTCGATATCAACTTTTAAAGGAAGAAAGATGTATGAAAAAATCATAGCAGCAACCAAGGATTTTGATGCCAATCACTTCATTGGGAAAGGCGGTTATGGAAGTGTTTACAAAGCTGAGTTATCACTCGGGAATATTGTAGCAGTTAAGAAAATTCACTCTATGTATACAGGCGATATAGCCAATCAAAAAGATTTCTTGAGTGAAATAAGGGTGCTGACAGAGATAAAGCATCGAAATATCGTGAATTTTTTTGGTTTTTGTTCACATTCTCGACACTCATTCTTAGTCGATGAGTATCTTGAGAGGGGTAGCTTGGCTGCAATTCTGAGCAACGAAGCAAGAGCAGTAGTACTGGATTGGAATAAGAGAGTGAATGTCATAAAAGGTGTGGCTCATGCCATGTCTTACATGCACCATGATTGCTTCCCACCAATTGTCCATCGTGACATATCAAGCAAGAACGTGCTGCTAGATATGGAATATGTAGCTCATGTCTCAGATTTTGGAACTGCTAACCTTCTCAAGCTAGACTCATCTAATTGGACTCAACTTGCAGGCACATATGGATACATTGCACCAGGTATATAATTCCTTCACTATCATTTTACACTACCCTTATTGGATAATCAATGATAAAGGTTACATATTTCTTTCACTTTACAGAGCTTGCTTACACAATGGAGGTGACCGAGAAATGTGATGTGTATAGCTTTGGGGTGTTGGCATTGGAAGTCATCCTAGGGAAGCATCCTAGAGATATTCTCTCCCCATTTTCAGGTTCATTTGCAAACATGAACATAGAGCTTGATGATATGTTGGATCCAAGGCTTCCATTTCCCTCCCTAGAAGTTCAGAACAAATTGATTTCCATCATGGATGTGGTCTTTTTATGCTTAGATGCAAATCCACAGTCTAGACCGACCATGCAAATTGTCTCTCATCTTTTGTGCAACTAAATCTTGTCATTCCAGTACACTCTTTCTTAAGTTTCTAAATCTATTGTTTGTAAGCTTTGTCCTGTTTGTACTAGCTTAGCTAAAACTAGGCAAATTTTTTTTCTGTATTTTATTGAATTACATATTTAATAAAAGTTATCATATTTCCGGAATTCAGCTACATTGAGACCTAAGAGTGATCGGTTACAAAACTTCTCAATTAGTCGTTGAAACAGTGCAGTTGGCACTTGCACAAGCTACCAGTTGTTGATTCATATTTAGAAATAGTGTTCCTATTCGTGACTAGGGCTTTATTTTGGGTAGATTTTCAAGCACCGTGTTGTGGACTTTGCCTTTAAAATGCGTGTTCTATTCGTGACTATGGCTTTATTTTGATTATTGTAAAGAGGTAGGTCCTCTTTAGCCAATAAATGGGAGAGAAAAATTATTCCAAAGCATATCAATCAAAGAGGACCTACCTCTTTACAATAATCAAAGTACTTTTGAAAATGCATCCAGTAAAAGAGAAAGACCTTCACTTGGGATGGTTGACTGCTGACTCAGATATTTATTGCTATAAAATTGTCTCATCTTTTGTACACTCTTTCTTAAGTTTCTAATCAGTTTTGTCATGTTTCTACTAGCTTCGCTAAAACCAGGCAAATCCCTTTTTTTTTTTTTTTTTTTTTTTTTTTTTTAATTTTTCTGTATTTTACTAAATTACATATTTAATAAAAATTATCATATTTTCGGAATTTAGCTACATTGAGACTTGAGAGTGATCAGTTACAAAAATTCTCAATTAGTTGTTGAAACAGTACAGCTGGCACTTAACACAAGCTATCCAAATTATTTATTTAGCTGGACTGGAGGCAGAGAAATTTTCAAAAATCATTAATGTATCTTTGACTGTCCCAAACAAGACTTTGAAGATGTAAGGAAGAAGACCATTTACTGTTTTTTTTCCAAATCAAAATTCTACCCCAATTACTATACATTGTTTGAATGAAACACGGACTGGATTCTATATTTTATAATTAATACTGAAGCTTCCGTGATGGAGGGGGACTCTAATTAATGAAAAATACGCTCAAAATATTTTCTTAAACATGACCAATTCAAAGTACATCTAATGTTTTTCACATGGTATAAATTTTCTAATTAATCATTTCAAGTTTGAGGTATTCAGGACTTGTTTGTTGTTCATGGATGATGATTGAACACTACTAGTGCTAGTCATAAAGAAAGAAAATGTTACTTAAAGTTTTTTACTGGCATCAAATATTTAATTTGTGTCTATATACATAGATGAATCTCTTCCTTAGTATTTGAAAGAAAAAACAAAACGAACATTGTTTTGCATAAAAACTTTGATTATTGTAAAGAGGTAGGTCCTCTTTAGCCAATAAGTGGTAGAGATAAATTATCCTGAAGCATAGCAATCAAAGAGGGCCTAACACTTTACAATAATCAATCGTGCATTTGGTTTATTATTTTGGATAGGATTTTGATAATAGTATTGGATAATTGAATATAGGAGTATTACGAGGTAAAATTTAAAAATTTATAAAAAAAACCCCTTAAGTTTGCTAATTTCATAAATACCTCAATATATAAAAATATGTAAAATGACAAAAAGACCCCCACCACCTACAGTGCCAGATTCCGACCACCACCGCCAGAATTTGGCCAGAAAATTGTATAACCACACATACCTTGTGGATCCGCCAAGATGGCTCGCATGGCCTTTTCCAACCCAGTATCCACCACGAATCTGGCCGGAAAAGGCCAGATCTATGGCCATATGTAGCCGTCGACGGTCGAAAAAGGCCAAAGAAGGCCATCTTTGGCCGTCACCGCCAAAGATATGGCTGTTGTTGTCGATCAACGATGGCCAAGATTTGGCCATCATTGATCGACAACGACGGCCATATCTTTGGTCGCCACGACACCCGTGATCGGCCTTTTCCTGACAGAGTCATTGTGGATCCTGGGCCGGAAAAGGCCGACGGTGAATTACCTAGTTTAGTTTGGCCAGCATGGCAGATTCCGGCTACCACCGATAGTGGTTGTAGGAATCTGGCAAGTATGGGTCACGGGAGTATTTTTGTTAATTTTTAAACTTTTTTTGAGGAGGTATTTAATGAAATTAATAACCTTATGGGGTCTAAAAATAATTAAAAAATAGGGTAATATTTCTAGAATAATGTGTCAAACATTATTTGGAGAATAGGATTGGGAATATGGGCAGAAATTATAAGCCAAACGCACCCCAAAATACTTTTGAAAATGCATCCACTAAAAGACAAAGACCTTGACTTGGGATGGTTGACTTAGATATTTATTCCTATAAAGTTGTGTAAGTCATTGTTTAAAATGAAATGAAGTTAGTGGCGTTGGATATTGCAAGATTACATTTTACAAATCAAGACTTTTGAGACGAGAAGTGGGCATCAAAGTCTCACTTGGCTTAATTTATAATTATGGTCATTAAGGAAATCTAACACGCTACTTTGAAAAGTGCCCTGGAGTGTCATCTTCTTTTGAAACATTTCATGGAATTTTTTTAAATATGCTGCAAAGACTTTTGCAAAGTCTTGATGACTGTACTAAATTTGATGGAAATTTTTTTTTTATATATCTGAGTTCTGAATTAGCTTTGGATCAAGTAGAAGTTGAATAAACAATGGCTTTATCAACCTTGGAGAGAGCAATCTCACTTGTCTGTATGATCTTGATTGTTGTGTTTCAATTTTCTCGCCATGTTGCTTCGACTCTCAAGAAGCACAAGCTCTTCTAAAATGGAAAGCCAGCCTTCAAAACCAGAACCGTCCTCCCCTGTCTTCATGGACTCTTTCTCCTGTAAACGCCACCAATAATTCTACTCAACCGGGAAACAGAACAAGCCCTTGTAGTTGGTCTGGAATTTCTTGCAACCTTGCTGGAAGAATCGATAGATTTAACATGTCGATTTCAGGTTTAAAAGGTACGCTCAATGAATTGTCGTTCTCATCATTTCCTAATCTTGAATATGTTGATTTTGGCATAAATGAACTCTTCGGTGTTATCCCGACACAAATAGGTAATCTCTCAAAACTCAAGTATCTTGACTTGTCAATGAATCAGTTTTATGGGAAAATTCCTATTGAAATTACCCTCCTAGGAGAGCTAGAAACCCTCCACTTGGGTGATAATCAATTAAATGGCTCAATTCCACAAGAATTAGGCCAACTGAGTTCCCTTAATGAGCTTACCTTGTCTGGTAACCATTTGGATGGTTCAATTCCTACTTCTTTGAGTAATTTGAGCAATTTGGGTATTTTGTATCTTTTCAATAATTCACTTTCTGGTTCAATTCCTCCAGAGATTGGAAACCTCTCCAATCTCGTTGAACTCGATGTAGATACCAATAGCTTAACTGGTCGAATCCCTTCAAGTTTTGGAAACCTGAGAAACCTAACTATATTGTACATGTTCAAAAACCAATTTTCTGGTTCCATTCCTCAAGAATTAGGAAATATTGTATCTCTTTCAGAATTAAGCCTTTACTCCAATAGTCTTTCTGGTTCAATTCCAACGTTACTAGGCGGTTTGAAAAACCTCATCCTTCTTCAGTTGTACAATAATCAACTTTCTGGATCAATTCCTGATGACATAGGAAATTTGAAGTCTCTTATGTATTTAGAATTAAGCGAAAATCAACTTAGTGGTCGTATTCCTCCTTCTTTTGGTAATTTAAGCGATTTAAAAACTCTTTATCTCCGTAACAACACTTTTTCTGGTTCAATTCCTCAAGAAATTGGAAATCTCAAGAACTTGTCTGTATTGCCACTTGATAACAACCACTTCACTGGTTTTTTACCCCAAAATATTTGCCATAGTGGTTTACTTGAGAACTTCACTGTGAATGGCAACCATCTTCGAGGTCCAATCCCCAAAGGCTTGAGAAACTGCACAAGCCTAAAGAGACTCCGCTGGAAAAAAAATGAATTTGTTGGTAATATATCAGAAGATTTTGGCATCTATCCACACCTCGAGTACTTAGATCTCAGCCAAAATAATTTTCATGGTGAAATCTCGTCTAACTGGGCAAAGTGTGCAAAATTAGGCACCCTAAAGATTGCAGCTAATAAAATTATCTTGGCAAAGATTCCACCCTGAGCTTGGAAACTTAACAAAACTCGGTAGACTTGATCTTTCTTCAAATCTTCTAGCTGGAGAGATTCCAAAAGAACTTGAAAAGTTGAGTCTGCTAGAGGAGCTGATTTTGAATGGGAACAAACTTTCTGGTGGTATACCTCTTGAAATTGGATTCCTCTCAGACATCACTCGTCTTGACTTGTCTACTAACAAGTTGACCAAATCAATACCTGAAAATTTAGGGAACTTGTTGAAAATCTATTCCTTAAATTTGAGCAACAACCAGTTTGCCCAAGAAATTCCACCTCATTTGGGAAAGCTAAGTCAACTTTCAGAGCTAGATTTGAGTTATAATTTACTCAGAGGAAAGATACCTTCTCAAATATGTGATTTGGAGGTTTTGCAAAAGCTAAATCTCTCCCACAATAACCTTTCTGGGTTAATTCCAGGAGGATTTCAAAATATGTTTGCCCTGTCTAGCATTGACATTTCCTACAATGAGTTGGAGGGTCCAATTCCAAATTCCACAGTGTTTCGAAATGCTTCCATTGAAGCATTACAAGGGAATAAAGATTTGTGTGGTGATGTTGTCGGATTGCAACCTTGCAATTCTTCCAAAGCTTCTGAATCAGGCAAACATGGAGTGAGCAAGGGTTTGTTGATCTTCCTGGTAATATTGTTCCCTGTTTTAGCAGTGCTTGTTTTTTCAGTTGTGGTAATCCGAATTCTCAATAGTTCCCGGAGAAGGAAAAGGGACTCGCAAGAAGTAGAAAGCCATGAGAATGATGGAGACGTCTTTTCAATTTCAATTTTTGAAGGAAAAAGGATGTATGAAGAAATTGTGAAAGGAACGAATGATTTTCATTCTGATTATTGCATTGGGATGGGTGGTCAAGGAAATGTTTATAAAGCTGAACTATTAGGGAATACTATAGCAGTTAAGAAAATTCACTCTCTGTCTACCGATTATATAGCAAATCAAAAAGAGTTCTTAAGTGAAATACAAGCATTAACAGTGATAAGGCATCGAAATATCGTGAAATTTTTTGGCTTTTGTTCACATTCTCGACACTCATTCTTAGTTTACATGTATCTCGAAAGGGGTAGCTTAGCCTCAATCCTGAACAGAGAAAAAGCAGCAATGGAACTAGATTGGATTAAGAGAGTGAATGTCATAAAAGGAGTAGCTCATGCCTTGTCTTACCTGCACCACGATTGTTTCCCACCGATCGTCCATCGAGACATATCAAGCAAGAATATACTGCTAGATTTGGAATATGAAGCTCATGTGTCAGACTTTGGAACAGCTAAGCTTCTTAACCCAGACTCATCCAATTGGACCGAACTTGCTGGCACATACGGATATGTTGCCCCAGGTATCTTTATATATAATCTCTTCACCATTACTTCTCTTAGTTAAATAGATCAAAACAATCAATTTCTTGTGATACATATATTTCATTTTTTGTAGAGCTTGCTTACACAATGAAGGTAACAGAGAAATGCGATGTCTATAGCTTTGGAGTGTTGGCAATGGAAGTAATCCAAGGGAAGCATCCAAGAGATTTTCTCTCTCAAATTCTAGATTCATCTGCCAACATGAACATGGAGCTTGGTGATATGTTGGATCCAAGGCTTCCGTTTCCCTCCCTGGAAGTTCAGAACAAACTAATTTCCATAAAGGAGGTGGCCCTTTTATGCTTAGAAGTAAATCCAGAGTCTAGACCGACCATGCATATTGTGGCTCAATTACTGTAAAACTAAATCAATTCCTTTCTCAAGTCATCACACGACATTACTTTCTAGAAGATGAAGCCGGTTACATATAGTTGTTTTTTTTTTTTTTTTTTTTTGTTTTGGTATGTTTTTTTAAATTTCATGATGTAGCAAGTACTATAATTCAGAGATTAATATCATTGAGACTTGAGAGTGATATGTAAAAATTGCACAAATTCTCCATTACTTAGCCATTAGGAAGGACCACAAAGTTCTTGATTTACATAATTGATTGACCACTAGAATTTATTCTGAGACTAAAAAAATTATTGTTCAACCCATTTGAAGAGATTTCTTTATTAATTTTAAGAAAATTTTAAAAAACTTTATATACTTTATTATCAAAAAATTTATACTTGAAAATGGTGTAAAAATTGATGGAAGAGAAAGGAATGCAAAAATGTTGCATTTTTCTGGGTTTGGAAGTGACTCAAGCCTGAGTCACGTTGGCCCAGGGCCAGGCCCACCGACTGAAGCCCTTGGACCACTTGCGTTGGCCTAAACCAGCTTTTTTTTTTTTTTTTTTTTTTTTGTGCTATTCAAACCAAATTTTAATATAATAATTAAAAATAAATTCAGCATTATAATTTCATTTAAAAATTTAAATGTATTTAATAATTATAATAGTACTAATTTATTTTTTTAAAAATAAAATTTATTTTATTTTCTTTAAATGATATTGAAAATGAATTTTACTACAATTGAAAATATTTAAGACAATATCAAATGTAACCAAAAATAATTCTGTATTAATTCTCGTCACAAAATTTATATATATCTAAACGAAACCAAATGTTAAAAATGATTTTAAATGTGATGAATTCAAACTTAAAATTTTTACCTTCAATTACAAAATAGACGTCACCATATATTTTTTTTCTCTGTGTTTCTTTTTGTTTGGCTACTAGGAAAATAGAAAGAAAATCTGTTGATTTTTTCTTTCTCTTCTATTTCTTATTTTTCCTTTTTTCATTAAGTCAGAGTAATGATTTACTAGTTTTTCTATTGTATATTGCATGGCTTACAGTTAAATTTATGTTCATTTCTACTTATGATTACAAAAGAATGGCCTATTATTGTTTTAATTATTTGGTTTCCCGATGCATTTAAACAAAATGAAGAAGTTTTTTCTTGTCTATTTTCCCAGTAACCAAACACTATATATGCTACTAATAGTACTCCCTTTTTCCTAATATTAATTTTTGAATGCGATACAAGATTATCATGTGTTATATAAATATTACTTGGCTAAAGTAATTACTTTCTGTGTCCCAAATGTTGCATCAAAATAGGTTAAGTGACAGTTTCCAATTTATAATGAGATAGAATCGTTTCATGTATACTATATTGTGCTTTGTTAAATGTATGAATAAGCTCATATTATAAACAAAGAAGTTTCCATTTTGTGGAAAAGACCACTAAGGTCCGGTGGATACTGAAGGACAGAATATAGCCCACAAAAGGCCCATTGGGATTTGGATTCTGACTTTTAGACAGAATGGCAAGTAAAATTTTGAATAGGTGGGAGTCCATTCAAAACAGGAATAATTCTCAGATGATGAACGCCAATTTGATTTAGGTTATCTTTCATTTCTCTTTAAAGTTGCAGCATTTACACTGCTGCTGCACCAATGCACCAACCAATCATCCCGCACTTGCATTCAATAGCATTCAAAATCCGGTAGATAACCCTAAAGAAGAAGCTGCGATTCATATTCTATGTTATAATAAAAATATATTCTAACCAGATTGTAAGAAGAAACAAATTAATTCATCATCAAATGTCCCAAAAATTGAAATTCACATTTTAATCATCTATTCAAGCGTTTATATCCAAAACCCTAAATGAATCTTTAAAACAATTTTAATACAAAAATAAATAAATAAAACAGCCGCAAAAACAAATCTGTCTCATTTCAATATGCTAACATTAAGCCACCAATAATAATCCAAACAATATTGACAATAGCCATGCCATCACCACCACCACCAGAATTCATATAAGGTACTGGAGCCAGAGCTGGAGCAGGCGGAACTTGTAAGGTCATATGAGCTACAAGACTAGTCGTGAGCAAATCACGAGATTTCACAACGAAGAAGTGCTTGAAATTGCAGCTCCCAGTTGCACTGCTGATGAAGTATCGTGTGCCAGTTTGAGTCATCTCCATCTGGGTAAGACCATCCTCATAATTGCTAATTGGGTTTGTAGTATTGCAATTTATGTATCCACGGAAATTCACCTCAGTAAGGGTATAGCTCGGCTCGTATTTAAACACTGCTCCAACAAGTCATATGATAGCACATTCAAACCACTATGATCATGCAAATTCTTTGAATTTATTAATAAAACAAAGACACTTACGGCTCTACTAAACACCGTGGAGGGTAATATTTTCTTTCAAAACTCTTTAACTGCACAATACCTGTTAGTGGTATCACAGCCTTAATAAAAATCCACACTAACTTCAAAAAACAAGCCTTCTTTTTTCTTTCATTATCTATACAGCTAGAAGTATTCGTACGAAGAAAAATTGTGTCTCAATATTTGTGGGATTAATCGAAGATTCGAAGATAGCTATCAAGAAGAAGGAGCTCATTTTTAAAGGTGCCAAAATTGTGAAAAAACTGCAGTCAAAAGATGCATGGTAAAGTCTGAAAAAAGGAGTTTGAAGGATCTACCAAGCCATCTCCATTAATGTGCAATCACTGTAGAGGGACTGTGATCATTTAGAAATCAAAGAAAGTGAAAGCATTCAACAATGTTCTATAGAGTATAAGAAAATCTCAACCAAATTAGAATATTCGGTGATGAGATTCAAGAAGAAAAATTAGTTGAAAAAATTCAAGTTTTACTCCAAAACGTGGACACATAGCTACTACAAATTAATGAAGAATCCAAGATCTGCAACTACATACTTTTCATCAACTAATGTTGGAGTCTCTAAAGGCACATGAGCAAAGAATCAAGAGACACGTAACTTACCTTTAGCTCAAGAAATACGAATTGATGCATAAGAAGTCAAATGTTATGGATGTAATCTTTATCGTTAAAAGTATTATGTATGGATTTAGGATTGCTAACTAAGATGCATGAAATGTTAGTCTCTTCAATATTCCTAGCTATCAGTGACATAGAAGATAACACGAAAGGAAAAAGAGAGAGAAGCTAACCTATTCTGTCATTAACGTATATAGTGTTGTTCTTGTCCCATTCAAGAAAGTTGGTTTCCGGAGACCATGGGAGGTAATGAGTTGTTTGTCCTACAACATCTGTTATATGTTGAGCAATAATCCATAGTATTAGGACTGTGATCTTCTTTCCCATTACGGCAGGCCTCAGTGTCTTCATTCCCACCATCACCGAAACCAAAGAAAAATGCATTAGATGATTTCCAAGTCAATTACTAAGCAATATTTTCTTTCAGTTTAGCCATGCACAGTTATGCTTTTCTGTTGTAACCCTTAAATGTAGAAACCTAGTTTATAGCAAAGACATTTCGAAACTTTGATATGTCAAAGGAGAAAAGCTCGTCAATAAAACCATTATAAAGAGCCTGTGTTATGTAACAGTTACATTACATAATCAAAACAATTCCAAATTTAAGAAATCAAACAAAGTTGGCAACAAAAGGGTGCAATTGAACAACAAAACCTGGGAAAAGAAAAGAAATTATCCATGAGTACTATATATTAATAATCCACAAGACTCGGTAAAGATATAAAACCTTATAAACACTTCCCAGCAATCACGTTCCTCCCCTTCCTAAATCAAAAAACAAACAAAGCAGCAAGATTATTAGATCGTTCATAAATAATAAACAAAACTCAAATAGAAAGAGAAATAATAATAGATTGTTAAAAAACTTTGTAAAATTCTATCAAACCCTAACCCTAGTTTTAGAAAGAGGATTTGAGATCACAAGGAGAATCGCCAACCAAAGATTCAACACTAATCCTAATCTTAGCACAGATCATATAGAGAAAACAACTTACATACCGATTTTTCAAAGATAAAATTGGGGTGCTCTTTGATATCCAAAGATCTTATTGTCCGCGAATTGATGTTATATGAGAAAGAGACCTTATATATAGCTCTCCAAACGTAAACCCTAGTAAAGATTATTAAAATATTTTAATCTCCGTGTTAGGGTTTTGACTGAAAAAAATCAAAAGGTCAAACTGCAGCTTTGTGAAAACGTATAAGGGTGAAAACAAATTCAACTTAGATTGTGAGTTATTCATTTTTATTTTTTTAAATTCAGTGACGTCGAGAGTTATTTGAGTTGATAGACACTTTTAACACCTCTAAATTGGATTGAAAATTGTAAAAGCAGTCAAGTAAAGAATTCTAGTTCACGCAGATGCGAGCAGGGTAGAAAAAACCGAAAAAAAGAGTGAAGAGAGTAAATGTAATATCATTATTCTATCTCATATAATAACGGTAATTCCTTACGACCCTCAAAGTTTAGGAAATTCATTAAACAAGACCCCTAACCGGCTGACCCTGAGCCCTGAGGTATGAGAAATCATCAATCATTCACTTCTCCTCAGATTGAAAAAATCATCACTTACCTCCCTTTGACCATGAAATTCAACGGTCAAAATTAAACTAATTAGGGGACGTAATATATAATTTCTAATACCTGTGAGTCTTTCTAGTATTTCTTAAACTCAAGGGCGATAGTAGTAATAAGCCAAGGAATTGTAATTTGGTGGAAATCTCACGTTTCTATATTATTCCCAAATCAACCTTGGGCCCTGTTGAGCCGATGCTAATGTTGTTTACTTGGACCCAACTACTTTCTGGAAAGGTCAAAAAAAATTTCCTCAAGGTTTAAAGAAAGGAAAATAAGAGAGACACCGGGAGTAGTGCACTGAATTTATGCACTGAATGATGTGGAGAAATTTTGACCGTTGATTAATTATAACTTAATATTAATCGACGGTCAGAATTTTGTCATGTCATTCGGTATACTACTCCCGGTGACTGTTACATTACTCTTAAAAGAATAATCATAAATTCATGATACCCTTTTGGTCATTTTTGCTAATATTGTTTACCTAAAACTAACTGATAACGGGAGGGAAAAAGGACTTTCCAAACATGATGAAATGAACATAGTATCCTTTTCAACCTATAATAAACTAGATTGGATAAAACTCACCACAAAAGCTAGTTCAAGGGAGAAGGAAGCTTAATCGTATATATACATCATAACAGTCTACCAAATTAGTATGTGAGACAAACACAATTATTAGCAATAAATAAGAGAAAAGAAGACAGAAAACAGAAGAAGAAAATCAAGAACAGATACAAAAACCGATCGAGAGCTTTCTTATAACAATAGTTTTCAGAAATCATCTTAGGTTAGATAAGAGAACAGGGAGAGTTTTAATTAACCATGATAGAGGAAAAGAAATTAACCTATATTTTGATATCCTATAAAAAAGGAGCTGCAGCTGGAACGACACAGAACGATTCCAGGTAGATGGATCATTGACAAAATGAGTAGAGGTTGTGATGGAAGAGAGATCGCTGAACAGAAGGAAGCTATTTCCATCAATAAGATAATTGAGTACACTCATCCTCTCCACAGGCTCCTCCGTCTCTGTAGAGAACATATTGAAAAGATGAACAGCTACTGCTTCCTCTAAACCCAACTCAAAGATGTGAACCGTCATAATGTTGAGAAGATGAGCAGCTACTCCCTTGGAGAGTTGCCAACGTGAAAGAATCCATGCAAAACTATGGATTCGGAAAACACTAGGGATTCCTATATGGCCTCTCAAAAAATTCAGAATAAAACAAGCGCATTTCTGGTAAGCCGGTCGCTGAAGTTATTCGATAAAACAAGCGCATTTCGTTAACAACTTTTTCGATGAGACAATTTTCTTCCCTGTCATGAACATTTGATTAAAGCTTCTTGTACTGGAGCGCGGAGTTGACAATGTAAATTAATTTCATTGGTTCGTCTTACGCGGTAGTTGTTGAACATAAGATGTTCAAGTTAAAATATTACATATTACTCTATAATATATTTTATGAAAATTGTCATTCTCTTACGAGTGCATTAATTATGTATCAAATTGTTATCATACTGAATATGCATAACATTAAGGTGTGCATGTCTAGGTTTGATTCAATTTTTGTTAAACTTATACGATATTAAAGGGGTGCTTGTCTAAGCTTATAAGCTGGTCAAACTAACTTATAAGCTCTAAAATTAAATACTATCGGGTTAACGAAAAAAAAACAAGTATATTTTAGAAACTCAAAATCAAACCAAACCGATTTGAATTCGGTTAATTGGTTTAAATCGATTATTAACTAAATTTACATCAAAAGTAGTCCATATTTTGTTGAATAAAAATCTTCATTTTTGAATAGTATATATTATAAATAAAATTAAAAAAAAAAACATCCATGATATCAGAATGGTAGATGTACATATTATTTTATACAAACTGACTTTCATAAATCGAATGAACTAATGAATATTAAAAACCAACACATTAAATGTACAACAAATGTAAATGCGCCATGCATCATACATCTACATTTGTGCATATATGACTACTCAATAATTAAATAACTTATAAAGGCACTAGAGTCTAAGT
Source organism: Pistacia integerrima (assembly GCA_026225825.1). Lineage (NCBI taxonomy): Eukaryota > Viridiplantae > Streptophyta > Magnoliopsida > Sapindales > Anacardiaceae > Pistacia > Pistacia integerrima. The sequence continues at coordinate 24,320,849 of CM047737.1, forward strand.
TTACAATTGTTTACTTGATTACCCCTTCAGCCGACGGTTGAGTCACCCTCTCTAAAATCTTAAATATGAACAATAGATAACAAAGGAACCTTAATTTAAAAGTTGGAATATTGAGAGGGCATTTGGTTGGGGGTAATATGGGATTATTAGAGTTATGTCATCTTATATTATTTTATTACCACATGTTTGGTTGTCAAGTAATATAAGATTCTAGTAATCTTCAAATACTAATAGTAATTAATGTTGGTAATATTAGAGGTAATCTGATTACCTCTATTTTTTTATGTATTCTAAGATTACCAAGGTAATCTTTTTTTTTTTTTTTTTTTTTTTTGTTATAATTCTATCCCTTATTAATAAAATTTTAGAACAATAATGCCCTTATTTTTAAATTTATTTACATGAATTTGGCTTTTACTATTTCACCCAAATTAATTAACTTTTTGGACAAAATTACCCTTGAATTCAAAACAATTTGCAGTCTACCCAAGCCACCACCCCCACCCACCTACCGCCACCTGCCGCCGGCAACCACCACCGCTCGAACGGCACACTGAAGTCCGAAAATGGTCGTCGTGCACTGATATGACCATTTTTCGCCAAATATCTGGTCGGAAATGGCAAGATCGTGCTAGATCTAGCCGTCCAATCTGGCCATCAACAGCCAAATTGATGGCCATTAACGGCCACATCTGTGGTCGTTGACGGTCATCGATCTAGCCGTTGACGGCTAGATCTGGCCGAAAATATCTATCACGTCTGGCCATTTCCGGCCAGAGACGATGCACAAAGGCCATTTCCTACCTTCCGTGCGTCATTAGGTTGCCAGCAGCCTACGATGGCTGCTGGCGGCCAGCAGTGGCTGGGTTAGGGGGTGCTTTGTTGATTTTTCAAACTTTTATTATGGGATTGTTTTTGCTAAGTTTTTAAATGTGTCGCGGGGGTTTATAATAATCCAAATAATAATCAATATTAAAAAATAATATTTAATTAGAAGACAATTCAATAATTTAAATAACATACCCACCAATTTATTCCTCCCAACCAAACATATTAATATAACATACCCACCAATTAACCAAATATATTTTCCAAAAAATTCCTAGCAATCTTCAAGTTAATCTAACTTTCTAGTGCTCTAACATTCCATGAACCAAACGCCCCCTGAGGATTTTTAATTTGTACGTGGGAGGACTTCATCAATGGAGGCTAATTATAATAATAGAAGTTGTTGAACTACTGACTTTGGAAATTTCGTTTTAGCAACAATGCAATATGTTAATACATATTTTTGTATCATTTAATTGACACCCCTAGTTTACTAAAACAACATGCTTACCCAAAAGTTTCAAAACTAACATTTGTACCCCTATACCAGATTGTGTTAGTAAAAATGGCATTTTGACTGAGAAATAGTGTTAAAAAAACAAAAATGCACTCAATTCCCAAATCAACACAAAACCAAACCTCAGTCTTCGATACCCAAATTGGAGGATTTGAAACTTCAAAGAACATAAATCATGGCAACGTTGTGAGCCAGACTTGCACACCCTAGCTTGCAGTGTTGGACACTCATGTAGGTTGCACGAGACCACGTCACATCAACGATCGACCCTACAAGCTTCATCATTATAGGTTCCCTATACCGTACGGCATCTCCAATACACTGACCAATGCTTCATCGCACTGGTTATACAAAGTGATCATGCCAACCTTGTTCCCATTAGTGTGTAAAAAGTTTCTTATTTGTTTGAAGGAATGGAAGTGGTATAAATTGTCGAAAACATAGTAATAATGTTTTCAGATAACATATAATTAAAATATTTATACAAAAAAGGAAATAGTAAATTATATTTTTACTAAAATGTAAGCTATAGTAAATATTAGAATATTAATTCACATAAGCTTTCTATTGATTGGCTTTTTTTTCGAAAAAAAAAAAATCAATTCAAATGATTGTGTTGTAGATTAGGGCATTGGTTTTGATACAATTAATCAAGTTTTAAAAACATTTATAATAGTAATTATTTAATATGCATTTGATTTGTTGAAGTCTCACACTAACTAGACACGCTTAAGTCTACTGTGATATAAGAGGAGATAATTCTTCCATTCAATAAGACTTTGTTGGGTGCGGAATCAGACCCACCTCAAATTCTATCATGATTGATTCGAAATTTGTAAATTTAAATTATAAAATAAACTAATATTCAATAAACACCTTCCACCATGGAAAGAAAGGTAACTAAAATATATGGATGAAACTGTAAGATTATGAATATATAAGGGTAAAATTACGTAGGCTAAACCTTTAGAATGAAAGTGTTATTCCCACCTAAATAAGGTGGCTTATTAGCCATTGCTTGGACATTTTCTAAACAGTAACAAATATAGAGTCGTTAGAACAACCTGATAATGAAATATTGCCTTTCTTTATTCTCAAGAGATGGAAAATTTTCCCTTTCCCATCACTTTCAAAAATTTATTAAATATTTCCCTTAAAATAATAATGATTTTTTGTTTGTATTTTACTAATATGTATTATATTTGCAAGTTGTTGCATTAAATTAAACAATAAAACTTAACTCAACAAAGAGCAAATAGTTATTTATCTCATGTATATGAAGGAAATTATATATTAAGTAAAAATTAATACCCAGAAATTTGCAACATTTTGATATACATCCTACATAAATTCTTTTATTCAACTAATATCACTACATAAAATAATTGTAAAAAACTAATAAAAAGTGATAATGATCTTTCTAAAATATTTTTCAACTGGCCACCTAACTTGTGGTTTCTTAGATCTTTCAGTTCATGCAATAAAATATTTTCGATTTTTATCAGTTGGAGCCTTGGCGGTTGCTCATCAGAGAAGACATATAATTATAATATATTACAAACCTCTGCAAGATCAGAAACAATAACTCAGATATGGGACGTGATCTGATCTTCTTGGGAATCTTTTAAATTTTCTTTCTAATTGCTGGATCGATCCATAATACTTGATCCAGCGAAGGAAGCTTTTGTTTGATGATGAATCTGACACCTGTATTAATGGTGACTTGCATATATCTGAATAAAAAAACTCTGACGATGGTATGAATTTTTTAAGAAATAAATAATACTTGAATTTTGTATTAGCCTTTATTCTGGTAGTTGTTGATGTTTACGGGTATTTTTTCTTTTATTTTTTCTCATTACCTTTTAATATTAATTATGTCAAATGACGTTTGTACCCTTCAGCTATTTTAAATTTCAACAAATATTAACTTCCTTTATCATTTTTCTAGTTTCTACAAAACTTGTTCTAGTGAATAAAAAACACCACAAGAAAAAAAAATTATCCTTTTATTTGAATTTTTTTTTTTTTTAATTTTAAGTTATTGTCAAATTGATTACTACCCCCATTACTAAATACTTTTTAAATTTTTTATTTAATATCGACTATAACTTCCATAGCTTTAGTAACGTATTTTCGTCAAACAAATAAATGTTTGAAAAAAAAAAGATGTTTCAATAATTTAGAAGATTTAAAGTTACGGTTTATGATTATGAATTAATGGTTAAGAATTAAAATATATGATACAACTCTGTCTCATAAGAGGAGGACACGTGGACAGTGAACTCTATCAATATATATAATAGAGAATGAGTGTAATTAGAAATTAATATGTAATTTAAAAAAAAAAATCATTAAGATTAAAATTGTTAAAAACAAAATAATATATATTTAAAAGTATTCACACTAATTTCTTTTTTCTTTCATTATCAATATAGCCAGAAGTATTCTTATGAAGTGTCGCAATATTTGTTGGATTAATCGAAGACAGCTATAAAGAAGAAGGAGCATCATTTTTAAAGAAGGTGCAAACTAAAAAAAAAGTCAAATGTTATATGGATGTAATCTTTATCTTTAAAAGTATTTTATATATATATATATATATACCGAGATGAAATGATAGTGGCATAGAAGATAACCCGAAAGGAAAAAGAGAGAGAAGCTAACCTATACAGACATTAACGTACGAGAAGATAACCCGAAAGGAAAAAGAGAGAGAAGCTAACATATACAGTTATTAACGTACGAATAATGCTACAGTTACCAAGTAGTATATTGAATGACATAACAAAATCTTGACCGTTATTAGTTTTAACTTAATATTAATCGATGATCAGGATTTTGTTACGTTATTCGGTGCACTACCTTCGATGGCTATATCCTTTCCGTTAAGGTACATAACGTTGTTCTTGTCCCATTCAAGAAAGTTGGTTTCCAAAGACCATTGGAGGTAATGAGTTGTTTGTCCGACAATATGCATCTGTTATACATTGAGCAATGATCAATAGTATTACGACTGTGATCTTCTTTCCCATTACTGCAGGCCTCACTGTCTTCATTCCCACCATTCCTGAAACCAAACAAAAATGCAGTAGATGATGCCCAGGTCAATTACTAAGCAGTTTTGCTTTCAATTTAGCCATGCACAGTCATGCTTTTCTGCTGTAACCCATCAATGTAGAAACCTAGTTTATAGCAAAGATATTTCCAAACTTTGATATGTCAAAGGAGCAAAGCTCGTCAATTAAACCATTATTAAGAGCCTGTGTTATATAATAGTTACATTACAACAATCAAAACAATACCAAATTTTAGAAATCGAACAAATTTGGCAACCAAAAGTTCAATTCAACAACAATACCCAGGAAATCATTAATTACCTCCCTTTGACCATGAAATTCAATGGTCAAAATTAAACTAATTAGGGGAGGTAATATATAATTTCTAATACTTGTCACATTCTGAAAACTGGACCGGCTCTTTGACCGGTAAAGGGCCCGGTCCTACCAGTCCCTAAATCCTAAGAAAGTTTTTAACCCCACCAATTTTTCTTCTCCGCCGCAAACGCCACCTCCCCCCAACAATTGTCGTTGCCATTAGTAAAAGTTAAAAAAACAAGAAACCACCCTCGAAACCTAACTCATCTAAAAAAATCCTTAAAAGAAAAGTCTTAACTTTCTCCATCTTTAGTTATCCAAGGCTCCAGCTCGCTGCCTCCAGCCACCATAGCAGCATAAGCAACAGTCGACCCTAACCTCCTTAAAGGCTACAAGGCCGCATCTTTACTTGGCGACACCAGACAGCGGCGTGCAGCTTCAAAGCTTGGCCGTCCAAACGCCTCAAAGCCGCTGGAATTGTCGATAGTTGAATGGTTGATTTGGTTGGGTTCAATTTGCTTATTGGCTGTGAATTTTATGTTGAATTTTACTTTGGTTTCTTGATTGAGTCTTTGTTTCCTGATGTGTGGGTTTGAGAATGACGGGCAGTCGCGATGGGGATGGATTGCAATGGTAATAGCAGAAGTAGTGAAGAATGAAATTTGGAATAGTGAATTAGGGTTTTTAATTATAGAATTTGGGGGTTTTAAGTGACCCGGTTTCGCAAACGGTCCGTTCGGACCGGAGGTTTGATACTGTTCCGTACATCCGTTAGCGGTCCAAGCTGTTTTTAGTGTACAACTGGATTAAGCTTTGGATCGGACCAGATTTAGGGCTTCGTGATCAAACCGGTCTGCCCAGTCAGTCTGATCCGGGTTTTCAAACAAAGCCTGTTAGTCTTCCCGCTCCTCTTAAACTCAGAGGAGGTAGAACCGTAGAAGTAATAAGCCGAGGAGTTGAAATTTTTGGAAACCTCACGTTTCTATATTATTCCCAAATCACCCTTGGACCGTGTTGGGCTGATGCTAATGTACTTGGACGTAACCACTTACTGGAAGGTAAAAAAAAACCTGTTAATGAAACGTTGGCCTATTGTTGCCGGGGACAACATCCCCTTATTCCAATCCACTCATCGGAGTACGTTTCCTTAACACCGGCGTTCACAATCCAGAGGTTTATAAACATGGAAAAAAAAAAAGGACTGAATAGGAAAGTCAAAAACAAATACAAAAAGTGAGAGCTAGTTTTCAGAAATCAGCTTAGGTTAGATAAGAGAACAGGGAGAGTTTTCATTAACCATGATAGAGGGAAAGAAAGTAACCTTCACAGAGATGCCCTATAAAAAAGGAGCTGCAGTTGGAACGATAGAGAATGATCTCAGGTAGATGGATCATCGACAAAATCAGTAGACGTTGTGATAGCAGAGAGATAGCTGAACAGAAGGAAGCTATTTCCATCATTAAGATAATTGAGCTCAATCATCCTCTCCACAGGCTCCTCCGTCTCGATAGAGAAGATATCGAAAAGATGAGCAGCTACTGCTTTCTCTAAACTCAACTCAAAGATGTGAAGCTTCACAATGTTGAGAAGGATGCTCCCTTGGACAGTTGCCGATGTGAAAGATTCCACGCAAAACTATGGATTCGGAAAACACTAGGGCATTCCTATATGGTCTCTCAATTAATTCAGAATAAAACAAGCACATGTAAGCCGGTTGCTGAAGTTATTGGATACACAAACCAATTAATTTCATTAATTAATTAATAATAGAAGTTATTGAACTACTGACTTTGGAAATTTTGTGTTAGCAATAATGCAATATGTTAATACATTTTTCTGGATCACCTAATTGGCACTCCTAGTGTAGTGGAAGAATATGCTCACCCACAAGTTTCAAAACTAACATCTGTAGCCCTATACCAGATTTCGTTAGAAAAAATGGTATTTGACTAAGACATAGTGTTAACAAATCTAAAAAATGCACTCAGTTCCAAAATCATGGCAAAACCAAACCTCAGTTTTCGAAACCCAAATAGGAGGATTTGAAACTTCAAAGAACATAAATCAAGAAAAGTCGAGACTGATGCGTTCATGGTGGTAGCTAGGTCAAATGTGGCAACGTTGTGAGCCAGTCATCGCACACCCTAGCTTGTGGCGTTGGACACTCATACGGGCTGCACGAGACCACGTCGCAGCAACGATCGACCCTGCAGGCTTCCTATACCTTATGGCATCTCCAGTACACTGGCCAATGCTTCATCTTGCTAGTTATACAAAGTGATCATGTCAACCTCTGTTCCCAATAGTGTGTAAAAAGTTTCTAGATTTGATTTATTTTTTTATTAATTTATTTCTTTTACGTTTTCAGATATGTTTGATTTTAACCATACAATAAAATCTTCCATAAAATGAATATGTAGTAACAATCAAACAATTATTATAAAAGATCTGCAATACTCTTATTTCTTCTTATTTATTTGAAGAAATGGAAATGGTATAAATTGTGGAAAACATTGTAATAATGTTTTCAAATGTTTTCACATAACATATAATTCAAATGTTTATACAAAACAAAAATAGTAAACTATTTTTCACTATCAGATAAAGTATATTAAATATTAGAATATTAAATCATATAAGCTTTCTATTGATTGGCATTTTTAAAAAAAAATAAAATCAATTCGAATGATTGTGTTGTAGATTAGGGCATTGGTTTTGAAAAAATTAATCAAAATTTCTAAATATTTATAATATTAATTGTTAATATGCATTTGGTTAATTCGAAATTTGTAAATTTATATTATAAAAATGAACTAATATTCAATAAAGACCTTCCACCATGGAAAGAAAGATAACTATCATTAAAATATATGGATAAAACTGTAAGATTTTGAATATATTAGGGTAAAGGGTACTTGAGCTAAACCTTTAGAACAAAAGTGTTATTCCAAGAAATTAGGTGGCTTATTGCTTGGACATTTTCAAATAGATCTGTATCCCCATCACTAAATATACTTCTATTATATTTTCAAAATTTCTCTTTAAAACACCATTTAATATCCCCTACTTAATTAGGTTTAATCAAGGTTTTGGTAATCTCATGGGCTGCTCCTGGATTAAGGCCCTACTGTACACTTATCTAATATGCACTAAATGGATTAGATTTAGGATAATATATAGTATTAAATTGTTGAGTAATAAACGTGTATGGAATAGAAATATTGACCCTCCCAATAGCTTAATGTTCAGGTATCTCACTGATTACACCATTGGTTTTCATGGGTGATTTAAAATGGAAGTTTATGTAAATAATAATTAAAATGGAAGTTTATGTATAATCAAAATAGAAGTTTATGTAAATAATAATCAAAATTGAAGTTTATGTAAATAAAGTAAAAATATGTATAAGGTTATCTAGTCAGAATTTACCTTAGTTTTCTTTTTCTTCCTTAGTGAAAGCGGCATACATTCACAAGTCCTCTTGTTATGGCCAAGAGCTAAGCAGTAGCCACATTTTGAAGTTCCAATATTCTTCAATGTACTCCCTTTTTTTCTTCTCCCCGGCTCCTCCTTTCCTTGCTGTTCTTGGTCTCCTAGCGTTTTCTGCACCAGAGGTGGCTGTAGTGGTGTGTACTCAATCTCTGGCCACATTGAAGGCTCAGGTACAGGATAAACAACGTTGTGATATGTCAACAGGTACTTGTCCTTCTTCAATATATCATCAATATACATCAAGGGGGATTCTTTTCTAATGTTAATACCCACTTTTCACATTGCAAAATAAGAAGGATTTTTCACAGCAAAAGGTATCAAAAAAATACAAAGAAAAAAGGTATTTTTCACAGCAAAATACCCATTTCTCACAAGTCACATGTAACCATTGTTACCAAACCTGTATATATATAAGAAACCCACAACGAAAAATCCCTAAAAAAATATCCATGTTTAAGAACGATTTTTCACATAAAAAGATATCAATAGTCATGTCATCAAACCTGCACCTCCGAAACCCACACCAAAACAACCACCCCACCCTCAAATACATTGTAAAAAAGAACGATTTTTCACAGCAAAATATATCAACAATGAAACATATCATCAGCTCATGCCAATAAACATGGAAAAAATAACTTTTTTTTTCATTTTCTCCATTTATAGTAGAACTACTCACTTGTTTCGTCGTTGTAGAATAGGAATAATGCAACGTTGCTAACTGTACTTGTTACATACTTACATTCAACACTAGCACTCATTAATGGAAACCTTCTCGACGGTCAGCGGTGCTTCTTCTCCGGAAAGCCTTTCCGTAACCCCGGCTATGGTTCAAAGTGTTTGTTTGTCTTAGGGGTCAGGCAATACTTTGGGTGCTAGAGAACCCTTTAGTCAGAAACGAATTATATTAACATTTTATTGCTAGATTTTTTTAGCCCTAGCTCAATTACTTGGGCGACCTACGTGGGGGTGATGTAATTATCCCTATATTAATTGTCCACCTTTTTAATTTATTCTATTATGATTTTAAAATTAAGAAAAAATTAGGCTTCGTTTGGTTGGATTTTGGGAATACTATTTTTAGTATTCCCAAAAAAATTAAACAGTAAAATACCCAAAAACTTACAATATTATTCAACTTTATTCAATATTTTTTAAACCCCCTAAATTTGTTAATTCAATTAAATACCCCTAAATATTTTTAATGTTTTTGTTATGGCGACTCCGGCCACCCTCCGACGGTGGTGGCCGACTGTCCGTATTTGAGGGTGGATTGAGGGTGTTTTTGTTAACTTTTAATATTTTATTATAAGGGGTGTTTTGTAAAAAAATAAACATAGAGGGTATTTTACAATTTGTAAATCCTACATCGTAATATCCGTCCAATTCAACTTTTTTTTTAACTTTTTTAAAAAAATTTTTCCAAAAATATAAAATTGTGAACCAAACGGAGCCTTAGTAAACACAAATTGGAGGAAAGAGGCCACGTGGATATAAGCTTGAAGAGATGACATGTGGAGAGACTCTATAGAGTCTTATGACATGTGCCTAAAGCAGATGGTACGGTACGTGACATGTCAAATTATTAATGCTTGTACATGAAAGCTAATTAAACAAGGGCGCGCGACAAGTTCCCACCCAAGGTTTGGCCTAACAACATTTCCCACCCAAGAGGTTTCAAAACGACAGGTTCCCACTCATCCATCTAATTTTTCTGTTATTTTTAACAACAGAAGGATAGAACAGTAATTTCATAAAACAATTAAAGGGCAATTATGTCAATTCACCCTTATATAAAGTTGAAAAACAAAATCCCTAATTCTTTTTTTCTCTTTTCTTCTTTTCTTCTTTCTTCTTTCTCCTAATTATACAAACCAACCCACTTCAGTATCTCATCCACTCTCAAAAACCGGTCTCCTTCATTTCTTTCCATTCAATTATACCTTTCTTCTTCATCTCCACTTGCCTCCCCCCTTCATATCTTGATATATATCACTCATTCTCCATCTGCATCTCTTCATCTCTCCCCCCTCTCCCTCTTCCCAAATTCTCCCCAAATACCTCTCGTTTCTTTCAAGTTTTTGCCATCAGAATTCTCTCCTAATTTGATCTTTATACAAAATCAGAAAACAGAAAAAAAAAAAATGTCAGCCACTGTAGCTTTCGTTGTCGCCGCCACCTCCTCTTGCTACTCCTCTACAGCCACTTCTTCTCGTAGTCAGAACCACTGCCAGCACCACCACCATTCAGTTTTATCTTTACTTCCAGTCTTCTTTCCTTCTCCACCGCTAGTTTGACCCTCCTTCAATCGATACGAGACAAAAAAGGAAATATTGGAACACGTTTCTGCAATATCTCAACAACCACCGGCATTGAGGCAGATCCGTGAGGGTACGGCCATGATTCGGACGAAGGGAAAAGCGGGTGGTGTGATTGATTGTTAATTGTGTTGAAGTCGTCGTCGACGGCATTTGACCCAAAAAAGCGAGAAACGTTTACCACTTTTCCAGCCAAGTGTTGTCAACAATGGCTCCTCTATTTGTACCATTGGATAAATCGACTTGAGATCTACCCGACAGTGCCAGCGGTGGCAGTAGACTGGCCACCGTCGATGGTTCTGAGAACCGCCAGCAGCAATTGGCCGACAATTTTTTAATTTTCAAAATTTCTATTTATTTTATATAATTTTTGAAATGTTTTAATAATTTAAAAGAAAATAAAAAATTAAAATAAGCTGGATATACTATTCTCTCCTTCTGCAGTTAAAAATAACGGAAAAATTGGATGGAAGGGAGGCAAACTATCGTTTTGAAACCTTTTGGATGGGAATTGTGATTTGGCCAAACCTTGGGTGGGAACTTGTCCTTTGCCCATTAAACAAAGGCAATTTCCTTGAATGGTAATAAGATTCTGGAAGATGCGGGTGGATCATGATTATTCATTCAACGTCGGTAGAGTTAAATAAAGAGATAATGTCATAATGGCAACATTTCTTCTACTTATAATTTCCAGCTACTGCTTCTCGCTACGCTAAAACTTCGGTTGCTCTGTTTCTTCTTTAACTTCTTCTAGTCACGTTTAATTTCATTAATGGCTCCAAACTTCGCTCTGCTTGTCTTCATCCTCTGCTGCTTCTGCTCTGCAGGTGCTACAACCATTTATGTGGGTGGATCTAAAGGTTGGAGTCCTGATTCTGATATTTCAACCATTCAGGCTCGCGTGGGAGACGCTCTAGGTACTACTTCTAAGTTCATATATTTCTCTAACTTGATTTTCCCTTTAAATTTGTTTTTAATGATTGATGTATTGTTATTGGGGCAGTTTTCAAGTATACCCAAGACTATGACGTGGAAGAAGTACCCCAACTGTTATACACCACCTGTAATACAGATTCAAAGAAGCCGAATCAAGTTTATGACGACGGCGACACCGTTATCTCTCTGACTCAACCCGGCGATCTGTACTTCATTTCCGACAATTTGCAGAACGCTCAGGTTGTACGTCTATGTTGATCCCTGACGCCTTGCCTCATGAGTGCCAATCCATATTTGCTTCATTATTTTATTATTTATTTCTTTTTCGTGTATCTAAAAATTTCTTATTTTGGTTGATATGTCTTTCTGAATTTCATTTATTCATGTTGGATTGAATATGTATACTAGCAGAAATTGCGTTTTCTGATTGCTGAAGCCCTTGTTTCAGTTTTTTTAACCAAAAGTGCTAAATTGTAAACCACTTATTATCATCGTTAACTCGCAAACTTGACTCACCGGACTCATCAACCTCCACTTTCCTCTCCCGCTTCAACGACTCCAAAAACTCTATTATCTCCTGACGCCAAATCACCACCGAACGTTCTCGTCTCCCCTGTATCTTCGTCGTCATCTCTGCCCTCGAAGAACTCATACTCCCTCCCCTCCTACGAATTCCGATCAACTCTACAACTCATCTCGAATTTGCAGCAAAACCTCATAATTTATGGAAAAATTATTTACTTGACCTTTTTTAAAAAGTCAAATTAAAAGTAAAACACAATCAATTTAATTAGTTTTATATAGGTAAATTGATATTTTATATATAATCTATTAGGTTGTTTGATTGATTGATTTAATTTGTTGAGTATATGCGATTATATTTTCGGGTCATTAACAAAAGATAATCTAAAGGAGATTGGATTTCAAGCAATAAAGTTGCTATAAAAACTAAAAAAGTGGAGCCGACAGTGTGACCCACAAATCTATGTTCTAAATTTTGTTAAAAGGGTTTTTTTAAAGTCGGAAGTCAAAAGCACTTATCTATATCTATATGTCTCTCAACTCACATGACTCATCTCATCAACAACCATGTGTCTCTCAACTCACATTACTCATCTCATCAGTGATCAAGCTTCACTTTCCTCTCCCGCTTCAACAACCCTGTCTGCTCCGCTGCGTCTCCACCCTTGAAGAAGTTGTACTATCCCTACTCCTACAAAGTGTGGTTATCTCTTAATTCGGGTTAAGTGTGCTGTTAACTGATTAAACACATTTAATATACGAAGACCAGTCATATTTCAAGGGCTGCCTGACCCAAAGCCCAATTTCAATTTGAACTTGGGTAACTATCTGCCCAACTACTAAAACGGGTCATTGAAACCCCTTACCCCTTGACTAAAAAAGAAATAAGAGAAAATTCTATCACCTCCCCTTGAAGAACTCATACTCCCTCCCCTTCTACGAATTTTGATCACCTCTCAAACTCATCCCGGATTTGAAGCAAAATCTCATTGATACCCATAAACAAATTCGCCTTAAAAAACAAACCCACCGTTGGATGCTTAACTCAAATAATAATAAATGGATCAAGCATGCTTCTAAAAGATTAAACAGATTTAATACGTAATATGATGGTTAAAGTACACTTTTTCATCTATTCAAGCTACACCCAAACGAAAAACAACCACTGAGCCTCTAAAAGTTATCGCCATACCATCAGCCCCACTAGAACTCGTATGAGCTACAAAAGCTGGAGGTCCAGGAGCAGGAACACCTAAGATGAAGACTCATGTTAATTTCCCTCATTGTCAGCCCTTAGATTGATGATCAGAGGAACGCTAACGATAAGAGTAACATTAGCCCTAGCAACATAATCACTCTTGAGAACTTAACAACAAGTGCGCTAGCAACGCTCTCTTTTTCACTCTCCTTTTGAAATGTGTAGAAAAAATAAAGTGGTGGCTTCCTCATACTAGTAAATTAAAATAGCAATTAACAAGAAGTTAACAGCTGTAGAACAGACAATATATATGTGCAATGTCAGACCAGGTATCACAGGCAATAATATACTCTAGAGCCAATCAATTCAACTAAGGCAGCAACCAAATGATGCATTATAAGTTACAACAAAAAGTGGCAAAGATTACCATACTGTTCGCACTAAACCACCATCAATCCAAGCAATGAACCATGAGTCCATGATCATTTCACCAGCACCACAAACACGCACAGGGGTCAAGGAGCCTCATTGACCCCTTACATTGGATCTCTCACATTCACTTGCCACTTGAGGCCATCTCTGCAAAGATCAGCCCGTTCGCTGATTATAAAGCGTGTCTGTGTATCAGTCAATAGAATCACGGTCACACCTCCCGTCTCTACACTAAATGGTTCCGATGTATTACAATTTATGTGATGCAATGCACTCACCAGTAGAAAGCCATCAGGTGTGTTGTTAGTGATCACTGCAACATGAAGCTAATTGTTATGATTAATTCACAAATCTTTACTTCTAACTAACATAAAAACGTAACAAACCCTGATCAGGATCCTCAAAAACAATCATAAAGCTATAATCACCCCAAGAGCAACCTCCAAAAAAATACAAAACCAAAAAACAAACACATACTGAAGTTCCAGAGCCAAGAACATATCATAACCTACATACTCCAGAGCCAGTGAAATTTCACAAAGGCAGTAACCAAATGATGCAATATAAGTTATATGCGCAGTGCAAATTCTAAAAATGGGCTTTTAGGTCTCTCATTGTAATGTTCTAAGAACAGAGGAATTTCTCATACGAAAGCTCCTGTTCTATGATATTCTTTGTTATATCAATAGGAGAATGTTCTCAGCTCCTATGTTCCTATTAATTGTACTTGTTCAATAATACTGATACACAAGTTTCTGTTTCCATTCTATCATAGCAGCATTAAACAGTTGTATCAGAATTACAAACCCTCCAATGGATAGTAAATCGTAAAACTAGCACAGGAAAATAATTGTCCATTAATTGATGAAACAAAAAGAAAGAAAAATAGGAAGACAGCAAATAACCATGGCCAAGAGACTCTGACTGAAGTATTAGAACATGGATTCTTAGGATTTTTACACAACAGATTGAATGTTGGTCTCAAGAATACTCCTACCCTTGTATGATTAAAGGTCAGTCCTTCGATTTGTAACAAGCTACAGATAGCCTCTCAAGTAATACAAGTATAATCAATCCCCATTTTGTGATGAAAAGTTATTCAAATCAAAGTGGACTCATACTCTTTCTCTATACAATTCCTGTTAGTGGTATCAGAGCCTTAAGAAAAAACCACTCCAACTTTACAAAACAAGCAATCTTTTTCTTTCATTATCCAGGGCCACAAGTATTCAGATGAAGATAACAATCAAAAAGAGGGAGCATTATTTTCAAAGGAGGTGCAAACTTAACAAACTACGAGAAGTCAGGAAAAAAGATGTCAAAGATGCAGCTTATTTACCAAGGGTTTCCCAAGAATCATGAATGCTACTAAATCAAGAGAGGAAATGGAAAAAAATGAAAGCATTCAACCACTTTTCTTCAGAGTAGATGAAACTTTAAAACCAAAATAGAATCTTTGGTGATGAGGTTCAAGAAAAAAAAGTTTGACCCTGAGGAAGTTGGACACAGCTACGACAATTGAAGAATCCAGAATCTATTCTACACATACGTTTCATGAACTGATGGAATCCCTAAGACACATGACCAAAGTATCAACAACCACTCTACTTGCCTTTAGATCAAGCTTTTCAGTAACATTCAAAGGAATCTCCGATTATCAATCCATAAAAAAAGAAAGAAAATAAGAACATAGGAGTTTCTTACTGAATCTGCCATTCAATCATCACAACTTCCACCTTCAAACAATAACAATGCTCTATTTCATAATTTCTAATTGTGATACAAGCTTCTAGATACAAAACACACCATTAAAATTAAAAATTGGAAGGAAGCTGAAAGTAAGCTTGACAAAATGGTAAAGATAAAGCTCTAAGGATATGGATTTTTTTGTTATTTTTGTAAAACAGGAAAAAAAGGGGGCGGTGAAGAAAGAAACTCAGTTGAACTTCTTTGAGACATGAATTTGTTAAAAAGAAGACAATAAATTAGGTGTTTTACCTCTCTTCCTCAGAAGAGTCTCAAGATTTGGGTCTCTTCATCTATCTTGGAGGTGCCAAGTGCCCTATCAATAGCCTTCAAAATTGTCTCTTACAAAGGGTGAAGGGAATATAGGAGGCATGGTGGGGATATGAACAAAAAAGAAAAAGAAACTTCAGTTGGATGGAGATGGTTGATTCTTTACAGTTCCATTTCCAGATCGAATGGATTTTGAGGGAGTGGAGATGAAGTTGACTCACCAAATACCAGGTTTACCTCAAAATCTGCAATTTTTTACACAAGGATTTTGTCCATAGCGCATATAAAAAAACCTTTTCATGCACCAAAAACATTTAAATATATGGAAGAATAAAATCAAAGTCCTAAAGCTCATTTGTTTGAGGCTATCTTTCTTTCTTATCACTAAATCAGAGCTCATTTACATAAAATTAACTAAATTAAGCCTTCATATGCTCCAAATTACAAATACTCCCCTTCAAAATCTTTATGCTTTGAAGCCTACTTGCACATCTCAACATAATCATAATTTAATACCATTATTAAATCACAAACCTATGGAATATACCATAATCATAATTTAATACCATTATAATTCACAAGTACGACAACAAACAAAATCTATGAAAAAAAAAACACGTTTCTCAAGAAAAAGTGATTAAAAACGAAGAAATTATTTTGGGAGATGTGTAATCTTAACTGTATTTTCTATAATTTTCACAATATTAGTGTTATTACTCATAAATTTTGTGGTGTGTTATGTGAACATCTACACATATAGGTCATAGCGCAACCATTAAAGGATAAAGAAACAAGCTAACCAAGACTGGAAAAGCGATGATCTTTCGGACTCGAAAGCTTTCATAGAACCGAATCAAACCTTACAAGCTGGTTTGGTCCGATTTCGGTTTTCAAGTTTAGGGTAGTTTTCACACCCCTATTAAATATAGCGCAGCCATTGAAAGAAAAGAAATAGAGAAAGAAGCTTACCCAGATTGTCACCGAGGGAGAAAGTGAAGATCATTCCAGGACTAGAATCAGACCAGAGAAGGTGATGATCAACTCCTGCGTGAACAAGTACACCTGCAAAATGAAAAAGAATCAATGCCATGGTTGCCGCCATTGCCAATAAACCTCTCACCGCCATCGTTGTCGTTCTCAAATCGCAACCGTCTTAAAAATGTGGGTTGGTACATAATTGCTAACCGGTTAATTAACACATGTGTATATTACTTTTTAATTAATTAAAAAACAACTATCACAATTACTTTTATATTTCAAATAAGAAAGCACCTAAAATTTCATATCTTAGAACAACCAAATTGGAGATTGATTTCATATCTTCACTAAAATGAGTTAACGACTTTTTCCCAACCAAGTAATAATTTAAGAAAAATAATATCTTTACATAGACCATATAAAGAGGGTTACAAAGTGACATAAGTCAGAAGAAAAAAATAAAAAAAAAATGGAAAAAGAAAAATAGAGAGAGATAAATCATGAAAATCAAGGATAGAGATTATCTTTGTATGTGTCTTTGTAAAACTAGCATTGCTCATAATTTAATGATACTTTTATATCTATAGACTTTTAAAATACTATTTTACTACTTAAGTTTATATTCTTGTGACGAACT
This sequence comes from Pistacia integerrima, assembly GCA_026225825.1. Lineage (NCBI taxonomy): Eukaryota > Viridiplantae > Streptophyta > Magnoliopsida > Sapindales > Anacardiaceae > Pistacia > Pistacia integerrima. The sequence continues at coordinate 24,338,100 of CM047737.1, forward strand.
GTAAATAAACTCAATTCAAATTGTTGGAGCTTTTGAAAAGTAGAGACCGATGAGTCTTTTTGTGATAAAAGGTTGGGTTTTGATCAAGAGTTGACCCATGACTCATGGCTAGTTATCCACCAATCTATTTTCTTAATTATTTAATTTGGTATTTTTGTAATTATAATTTAGGATAATTGTATTATTTTTCTTATCAATAATAATATTAATGATATTTGATATTTACTCTTAATTAATAATTAATCCTCTGATAATATAAGTAATTAAGTAACTAAATTTTATTTATTTAAACAACGAGGTTGCTTAATTGATCACACAATCATCATTGATTAGCTGAAAACAATTTGATTGCTGTCACCATGCAAGCATTGGTTTCAACTCTTAGAAAGATGATTTCAAGCTAGCACGTCACCATCCATTATTATTTAATCTTATATTTATTAATTAGATTAAATGAGTCCCACTAAGGCCCAATCGGATCTGGATTTCAAATTCTAATTATGTTTATTTATTAATTAGTTTCAGTTTGGAAGTTATTTGCTTTTGTTTAATTGTATTTTGTCCTCTCTCCACATGACAAATAATAATATTAATGTATAATTAGGGTAACCTTACTGTAACTGTACTATTAATTTATAAATTATAATAAGAAATTGTAGGAAATTGATGGTAAATTTCATTTTTCTAGTTTTAATTTAGATTTTTACAATGTCAAAACTTGTTTGGCTAACATTTACTAAACTTTATGTGAATTAAATAAATAATGAATAATTTTGATTGAATTTCAGCATTAATTATAATTAAAATATTGTAAGAAATTAATATTGCGATAATGAAATAAACGAGTATATCTCACAAATATAGTAACTACATCAAAGAGAAATCCAGTCATATTACTAATTGAAAACATAGCAACGATCATATTCATTCATTTTAGATTTTAGAATTTGCGATGCACGAGTCTGGTATGATGTTAGCGTTGACTTTTTTGATAATTTATATAGATAAATTGATATTACATATATAATCTATTATATAAAATATCGTAATGACAAAGAGTTATATTTTTGGGCTCATCAACAGTTTAATTAGGCCCAATAACAAAATCAAAAGAATATAATTAATTAGTCAAAAGTCAAATCATTACCAAATATAAGTCAAAGGAGATTGGATGTGAGGGAATAAAGTTGTAGTAAAAAGTGGAGCCCACAGTGTGACCCACAAAATCTACGTTCTAAAGTAAATTCTTGTCAAAAGTGCTTTTTTAACTCAGAAACTCAATAGCACTTATCTCTTCAAAAGCACTTTTCTCTATGTCTCTCAACTCACCTGACACATCAATGATCAACCTTTAGTTTCCTCTCCCGCTTCAACGACTCCATCAGCCCTGCTGCCGTCTCCACCAGAGATGAAGAATCGTGTTCCTGGTCTTGTCACTGGCGAGCCTAGCCTGGGAGAGAGAACACATCAATGGAGAGCTTAATTAAGCAGCTCTCAGGTCCACCAGAGATGAAGAATCGTGTTCCTGGTTCACTAAGCTTGATCATGGTAGGACCACTGTTCTATTCACTGACTGGGTTCCAGAACATTATACTCCGGCGTGTAGAAGACATGATAATTGTTATGATCATAGCCAAGCAAAGCCATAAAACTAACACAACAGAATAATTGTCCATTAATCCACGAAAGAAAAAGAAAGGAAAAAAAGGCAAAGAAAGAGCAAATAAACATAGCTTTGATGGCTCAGATACACAGGCCCATCATGGGGTTCCTATTAAGAATTAATTTTAAAAAAGTACTTTTCTCAACAATGTTATTCAGAGGTTTCATAATTCATGAATGTTTCATGTATTATGCAAAGGATGTAAACTTCTCTTTGAAATTTATTTTGTCTGAATTAAAACATAGAGGCTTAGGATTTCTACAGAACAGATTACTGCATGTGATGCTCCTAACTCTTGCATATGTAAAGCCAGTCTTTCTTGAATACTCCTAATTTCTGTATATCCATCTGTAACAAGCTACAGACAGACTCTTGAATACAGATTGATTAGGTGATGGTGCTGGCGATTCTGATTTCCATGGTGTTTAGTTCTGGTTCAAGGAGGAGAAGGTGCAGGTCTGCAAATTCTACAAATGGGCATTTAGGGTCTCATTCTAATGTTCTCTGTTCTAAGAACAGAGAAAGCTCACGTACTAAAGTTCCTGTTCTAAGAAATAATAGGGTTCTTAATTCTAGAGTTCATTATCATAACAAATAACAAATTCCTTAATCTCTTTGCTAAAGGGTATAACAAGTTCATTCACTGATATAGTAGATTATAAGCTCTTTGCTATATCAATTAGGAGAAACTTCGGAGCTACTATGTTCCTGTTAGTTGTTCTCATCAATTACATTGATAGACAAATTTCTATTCTATCATAGCCAAGCAAAGCAATAAAACTAACACAACAAAATAATTGTCTATTAATCCAGCAAAGAAAAAGAAAGGAAAGAAAGGGAAAGAAAGAGAAAATAAACATAGCTTTGATGGCTCAGATACACAAGCCCATTAGGACTCCTTTTTTGGGTCCCAAATTTAATTTACTAATACGTGAAAATACGGCGGAGAAAGATTGAAAGAGGTACGCGTAGCTTTGGAATTCTTAGTTCGTAAAAATATATTTTTTTAAATCCCAAGAACATTAAAGCTAATTAACCATGATAAAGATAGAAAATAACACACCTGAAATTGTTGGTGTTGGCTGAGCCATGATTGAGCATCGGAAGAAGATCCCAGCCAGATAGATGTTCTTTTGGCGAACATAAGGATGATGTTACCATCGATTCCCCAAACCCTCCTCCTTGGATGGTCGAGTGGTAATCCCATTTCTGCTTAAGAAGCAATTGTTTGTTTAGATCTGTGATCTATATTCTTTATGAAAAGGACCATAAATACCTTGCGTACGAATCATTCAAAAATGCTTTGATATAAATACAACACAAAAGTAAGGAAAATAAAACTAGTTCTACAGACTCATCCTAGCATTTCTGCGTGATAACTCTTACAAAGGGGGGAGATCTTATTACCCGAATTGCTTCTTGTATGCTGACACCAACATATCCGGTGAATATAGGCAGAGAGCACTTTCAGTCATCTTGTCCAGACCGTCCGTCACACTGAAGAAAGATCAGTAAAGTTCAAAACGATGAACCAAGTGATCTGTTTTAAGTCAACTGAAGGGAGAAAATACTTCATAACGCAGCAACCAAGTCAACTACCGGACATGAGAAGTCTTGTTCACCTTTTTCATTTTCACTCCACAATACACAAACTCAAATCTTTCCATCATTCAACATCTCTAAACTCATCAACTGATAATAAAAATAAAATCAAAACCAAATATATCAGAATATAAAATACAAGAGAACTTAACATCAAAAATAAAAATAAAAAACTCAAATCTCTAGATCTTCTTTATCATGGCGAGCAACGACGACTTAAACCTATTCACGTGTTTAAATTTTTACATTTTAATATGTGTTTAGGCTTTTTTTTTTTTAAAAAAAAATTGAAATGATTGACCTAAGATTAGGGTTTATTGAGTTTTAATTTTGCTTAAAAGTTTATATATTTTGCAAAGAAAGACGTAAATCATAAAAAGATTGGGCGGGTACAGTAATTCCGCTTTAGGAAAAGCGAGAATTCGGCCCCACATAAAGAGACTGGTTACCAAACTCTTTTGGAAACCCGCAAAATCGATTAACCCAACTCGTTTAGAAAACCGAGAATTCGGCCTTTAGAAAGGCAAGAGAATATGATGGTGATAATTTTTTACAAAATACTCTCGGATAGTCGGATGTTTGTTTTATTATTTTAATTAGTATTTTTAAAAATTTTGAGTTGAGTTATTATTATGAGAATGGATTTTGAATTTAAAAATGTGTTTGATAAGATTATCTTTAAACTTTATATTTGTTAATTTAGTTAAATACCTCATACAATAAAAGTTTAAAATTAACAAAAATACTCCTACCCATCCATTAAATGCCGATAACCAGCCACCAACTATCGGGAATATGTGGATGGGTGAAGGTGTTTTTGTCAATTTATAAACTTTTGTTGTTGGGGATATTTAATTAAATTAACAAAAACACCCTCACCCACTCATTAAATGTTGGTAACCAGCCACCGGCTATCGATAATATGTGGATGGGTGAAGATGTTTTTGTCAATTTATAAACTTTTGTTGTTGGAGGTATTTAGTTAAATTAACAAACATAAAAGGTTAAAAAAATTAAATATTTTGAATTAAATAAAATAAGATTAGATTTTAAGAATAGTGAAACAAACATGTAGTTTGAATAAGATAAAATAGGAATAATAAAATAAACACACTTGAACTTAATAAAATTATTTATATATTTCAAAATCATAAATTATAGTCCATTCATATATATATATACAAGGTAACTTAAAAAAAATTATATTATCAAACACATATTGATTTTCAAAAATATAACTTTAAAGATAAAATTATTAATTTATTAACAACCTTCAACCTAGATTTGAAACCTATAAATAATACCCTAAATAATGCAATTGAAACCTATAACATAATATTTGAAATTACAAAGGACTTGATCTTTAATGATGTTGTATTTGAAATTGATAAGCCTATACTTGAAACTATTAGCCCGAATGACATGCACCCAACCATAGTTTATCGTAAAGATAATTTGATATCCAAAAAGTTTGAAAATGACAATTATCCACTTTCCGTTCAAATCAAATTCATTTAAATAAGGACAATATGATAATTTTATATCCAACCAAAAAATAATCTTTAAAATTCATCTATAATTTTAAATTAATCCCTAAAACCACCATTATATTAAAACAACTTCAATTAATAAAAAAGTTAAACTTAATCTTTATAGCAACAAAATTTAAAGAAGTCTTCCAAAACAGATTTCACAAAAATCTTTACAAAAATGATTGTACACAAATGTTGATGCGAGATTTTTACACCAACGAAACGCATGTGCGAAAAGCTGAACTGACCCAAGAGACACACGTGAATATGAAAGAAAATGATAGTAAATGCAATGGGACAACTTTTAAAGTGGTTCGGATGCTAAGGTAGCAAGTCTTACGTCCACTGATGTTTGTATTAATGATAGCGGTCAGGTCGCGTTAGCGGACTGACTTACAAATGATTTCCCAAGTGATAATACAAGAGAGAGAATGCTCTTTATCCCCGGAAGAGAATAGCTAATTAAAAGTAAAAATGAGCGAATCCCCTTAATGAGGGAGGAACTCTCAATTTATAGTGAGATGTGTAAAGCTAATGATTACTGAATTTGCAAGTTAGTGGGATTATCCATGCAAATCCTTCTTTATGTCACATTGCCTACCTTCCAGAGTGATTTGCGCGATTTAGAGCAAGGATTGGACACGTGGTATCATCACAGCTTCTGGCTGGTCGACGCATACCCACTACTCTGATGAAAACAGGCTGTAGGTGTACCCATGATCTGACTCTTGCATGATGATTGCGCCTTCCGTCAGCCCTTATATTTTTTAGGCATAACAACAAATTTGCATCTTAAAGAGATGAAGTGATAGTTGCAGATGAAGGAGAAGTTTGGTAAATTGAAATCACAACTCTTTTAAAGAACTATAAGAGTGAATGACTACTGTATTCTTTCATTCAACCAAGATTTGTAGAAACTTTCAACTCCTATTGATTCAAACTCTAACCCAAATTCATCCAGAATCGCCAGAAAAAGTCACCTCCCATAAATTTAAACACAATTAAAATTCATCCCCCATCTTAACGCCACATTCAAAATTCATCCTCCATCTCAACTCCATAATCAAATTCATCTTACATCTCAACTAAACAATCATAGTCATAATAAGCACAAGAGAAGAAAAAAAAATCAAAAATCAAACCCATAAAACCCATTGCTGAAACCTATGAAAAAGAAAAATGAAATTGTTCTTGTCTCGGCCGGGTGTGATTCCAACGCCTGGACCTCTACAAGCTCCAAACTCTCCAGCAGAACCACCAAATACAGTCATCACCAGTTCACCACTGCCATAAACCACCACAAATTTCAAACACTGCCAACCCAAACAATAAAAAATTATAGAAATATGAAAAAAATTAAAAAATGGAAGAGGAAAAACCTTTTGGAGAGAATTTTCTCTCAACTGGCTGCAGTGGGCACCGCCACTGGTGGTTTTCACCACTTTTGGCGCCCAGTGCGACCCTGCCCTTCCGGCCCCTCCCTCGTTGCACCGACGCGGTTTCTGTCAGCCCTCACCGTCCCAATCCATATTCTGGTGTCGGATTCTTGCCTAGTGGTTCAGAGGGAAAAGAGGGAGAAGAAAGAAAAGAAAGAGAAGGGGAGGACTCGAGGAGGGAAAAGAGGGAGAAGAAAGGAAAGAAAGAGAATGTAGAGAAGAAGAAGAAAGATATGAGAGAGAAGAGGGCGTAGAAGAGATGAGATGCAAAGAGCGAAGAGGAAAAAAATAAGATAAAAATTTAGGGGCATATGGATTAATTTAAAATTGAAGATTATTTTTTTATTAGATATAAAATTACCATACTGTCCTTCTTTAAACAAATTTTACTAATGTGGTTAATTGTAATTTTCAAATTTTTTAGGTACCAAATTGTCCTTACAACGAATTATGGGTGGGTGCAAACGTTCGACCAAACTACTAATGTGAATTTGAAAAATGAAAACTATAAATAGTACTTGAAAACTGGGATAATATATATGAAACCTATAATGTAAATGTGAAACCAATAACATATACTAACTTGAAATTTAAAGGACTTGATACCAATTTTTTTTTTTTTTTTTAAACATTACACTTGAAACCTTTAATCTTTATAGCTTCTCAAATGTAAGACGCCCCACTTGAGGTACGTAGTTACTGTTCTTTCGGTTGCTCTTAGTTGAGTTGGTATCGTGGTATTATTGTTTGATTAACATTAGTACGAGTGTTGTGTTGAATAATTGCCTTGAAATTGGTTGAAAAACCGAAGAAGTTCATCTGTGCTCGGCAGGGCGAAGAATCTTGCCGCGGCGAAGAGGTGTTGAAGCCAGGGGAAGGCTCTGGGAGTTTCGCGCGGCAGACAGTTTCTTGCCGCGGCGACAAGCCGTTTAAAATGTTTGTTAAGTTTTAGATATTTTCTCCCCTAAGGGCAATTTGACCATTCTACCCCTAATTAGCGGGGAAAAGTGGGGGAGTAAATTGTAAGGAAATTTCAAGGAGAATATGTTAGTATGGGGGTGTGTTAGTAAGGAATCAAAGGATATGGATGGAATTTTCATAAAAGAACAAGGGACAAATTGGGAAGAATGAGTTTTAAGAGGTATTAAAAAGGGTTTAGCCTTTGATTGTTCTTCATTTTCCCAATTCCACCGCCTCCTTCATTCTCCTAAACTCTCTCAAATTTCCTTCAATCTTTCAAGGATTTCCAAGAGCCTTTTTGAGTAACTTTTTGTGGAGTTTTAGCCTAAAGCTTCCTAAGGTAAGGATTTGTACTTTAGTTGGGAGTTTTCTTATGTTTTGACTAGAGTCTCATGTTGTGATTGTTGGCTAAGTTGTAGAGGAAAAGCAAGCTTCCAAAGGAAAGGAGAAGTGTTAAAGAAGCCAATTTCTCATAAGGTAAGTAAACTCAACCTAAGTTGAGATCTAAGAACTCTTTTGAGTGGATTGAAATACATATGTGCTTTCTTTTAATTGTTGAATGAGAGTATTAATTATGTTTGAGTTATGAATTATGAGAAGTGTGGTATTTGCTTGATGTTGGGTTGAGTTTGATAGAAGTTGGAGAAAGTTTTGAGCAAGTTTATGGAAGTGTTTCTCTTTTGATAGGGAATTTAGGGTTTATGAGGGAGTTTTCTCCCATTTGGTTGATCAAAGAAAACAGAAAAGTTAGAATTAGAATAGAGTTATTCATGCACATGAGTTGTATGATGAAATGCTCAAGAGAACAATAAGTAAGAGTAGAAAGCCCTAATTGTTGCTATATGTTATAGTTCTCTTTCATAAATGCATTAATGAGTATGAGTCATTGATGTGCATTAATTATGCTTTACTTATGCATTAGAAAAGAGAGTAGAGACTTATGAGTTTAGACTACTCTAAGAGTAGAAAGAAAAAGAGAATGAGCACTATAGAGTAAAGCTAGAGTAGCTTAATAAGCAGAGTGCAGCTTAATAAGAGAAGTAGAGTAGGTTCGTGATGGGGAACCCGTGAGTATGGGACGGGTAGAGTATTCCCGCATGTACGCTGCATCAGCAAAGCGGCTAGAATATCAGAAAGAGTAGTGGTGTAGCCCGTAGTGTACATGCGGATGAGGGCTATATCCAAGTTTACCCGAGAGATTCTATGCACTCACATGGCAAAAGGTTCCGAATCCATGCATAACCAAGTCCGATCGGCTAGAATGAGTAGAAGTCAGGGAGTGGGAGCGAGTCCCAGTAGTGCCTCGGTCAGATGGGGCCGTGACTTTCTAGAAAGAAAGTTAGCATAGAGGAGCTATGAGAAAGAGTAATTAGCTAGTGATTAAAGAAAGAGTTACTGAGATATTTGAGTTCAGGGGTTTGGGTTTACTTGAGCCTTGTTTGTGCTCATCCGGTTGCTCCCTATGTTTTTGCAGTTCTAGATGATGGACACGTTGGATGGACATCGGCACCACGAAGAGAAATGGCTACTTGTCCCTCCTTTTTGATAGTTTTGCATATGTCACAAGCATTGTATAAATTTGTATAAAGAATGCATGTGTTCAATGAAAGAAAAATTTTGGGCCCAACTTTTTTATATTAAAGCTATGTGTATTTTCTTTGTACATATTTTTTATAAGAATCAGTCGTTACATTTTTGGTATCGAGCAAAGATTTTGGGATTTGACAGGTGTACCATTCTCATCGCTACGATGTCCAATAGCCATTGTGTAAGTTAAATTATTTCCTTATGTAGAGTGTTCTTTTAAATTGATCCGATATGATCGTTTTGTAGATGAGGCGTAGTAGCCGTAATAAGGGTAAGAGGGTGATGAATGAGGGAGAACCCTCTAACCCCCCAGAACCAAACCCCCTACTCTTGATGTGACATTGATTCAGAATATTGTTCAAGAGGTGTTAGCGAGTCGGGGAGAGTTGCACGAGAAAGAACGAGACCCTCCCCGGACGAGGACGGCCCACAAGACAAGAACGTGAGGGGCCGGTACCTCCAGAGTACCGCATCGAGTTGATCCGGTTCAGGGCTTGCAAGTCAACACCAGCCGTCGAGTTTAAGGGCACAAGGGATCCGGCTGGAAGCGAAGAGTGGTTTAAGTCCGTAGAGCGGATAGTGGCCTTGTTTCCCATGAAGCAAGAGAGAGAATTAGATATGCTAGTTTCCTATTTCGGGAGATGCCCGAATTTGGTGGGAACTAATGGAAGAGATTCACGACTTCGGCTTTAATGACTTAGGGCGAATTCAAAAGACTGTTTGAAGCCGAATATCGAACGGAAGACCGAGTACATGAAAAAGTCCAAGAGTTCATTAATTTGAAACAGGGGACTAGTACGGTGAAGGAGTATTCGGTAAAATTCAATTCCCTCGCCCGATTTGCACCCGGGATAGTGTACACTCCGGTGTTGAGGAGGGACAAGTTTGTACAGGGGTTGAAATCCGATATTGCTCGAGATGTGATGACGGGGAGCCGAGCCTCCTCATACCTACAATGAGGCTTTAACAAGGGCGTTAAGGGCGGAGATTTATGTGAATAAGCACATCGCCGACGAGTCATCGTTATGTACTCGTGAACCATCCCTGCGTTGCAGAGGGAGAGGCCGGATGCATCAAGGAATAGAAGTAAGGGTTAAGAAGAAGTTCCAACCCAAGAATAACAGGAGGGATTGGCGAACAAGCGGCCCGGGCCCGAAGGTGAAGGGTTGCCCTTTGTGCTAAATGCGGAAGGAACCATTCGGGGAATGTTTAAGGGATAGAAATGTGTGTTACAGTCTTGTCGGCCAGGGGCATCGAAGAAGGATTGTAAAGCTCCGTTTCCACCCGCACCTCAAGGTCCGAGAGGTGCTAATGCCGAGTTTTTACGGTGGCTCGGGGGTGGCTGTGGCGATCCCATCAGGTATGGCAGGTCGATTGCTATTCCATGCTGTTTCTTTATATGCTTTAATTGATTATGGGGCTACCCATTCTTTTATATCGCATGGGATGATCGGGAGATTAGGTTTGAAACCTAGCAGAGTGAGTCAACCTATTAAGATTGAGTTACGATGGGGTGAGTGTGTTGACTCAAGAAATGTTGTTAGGAGAATCTATAGTGATCCATGGTCGAGAGTTAGCAGTCGATTTAATAGTCTTTGATATGCCCGACTTTGATGTGATTTTGGGCATGGATTTCCTAGGGAGATATGGAGTAGAGATCGATTGTCGAAAGAAGAAAGCGAGATTTAATCTCGATAACGGGGATAAGTTTAGTTTTGGAGAGGGCCATCAGTTGAGTATGTTAATTAGTAGTGTGAAGGCTAGAAAGATGTTAAGAAAGGGGTGTTCTGGATATATTGCGCATGTAGTGCGAGTGGTGATGTCCCACAACCCGAGATTCGAAGGTGCCTATAGTTCGAGAGTTTGTGGATGTGTTTTTGGAAGATTTACCAGGTCTGCCACCGGAAAGAGAGGTCGAATTTAGTATCGAACTAGCACTAGGGACAACACCAATATCTAAAGCCCCTTATCGAATGGCCCCAGCAGAGCTTCAGGAGTTAAAGAAGCAACTCCAAGAGCTGTTGGACAAGGGTTTTATCCGACCGAGTCATTCTCCCCGGGAGCCCCAATTTTGTTTGTCAAAAAGAAGGGACGGATCGCCGGATGTGTATTGATTATAGAGAGTTGAATAAGGTGACTGAAGAATAAGTACCCACTTACCCCGAATAGATGATTTGTTCGATCGGTTGAAGGGGCAGCGGTATTTTCTAAGATTGACTCGAGGTCGTGGTACCATCGTTAGAGTGGGCGGGCAAGATGTAGCTAAGGCGCTTTCGTTCGAGGTATGGGCATTATGAGTTCGTAGTGATCTTGTTTGGTTTGACAAATGCCCCAGAGCTTTTTATGGACTTGATGAACCGGGTATTCCATGATTGTTTAGATCAGTTCATAGTGGTTTTCATAGACGATATCCTGGTTTATTCTAAGTCAAGAGAAGAGCATGAGGGACATTTGAGAACCGTATCGCAAGCTTGAGAGAAAAGCGCTTGTATGCTAAGTTTTCAAAATGTGAGTTTTGGCTCGATCGAGTAATATTCTTGGGCCATCTTGTATCGAAGGAAGGGATCTCTGTGGGCAGGAGTAAAGTGCAAGTGATCCTCGAGTGGCAGAGGGAGGGGACAGAAAGGAAAGGAGGTCCGAGTTTCTTAGGCTTGGCGGGTTACTACAGACGATTCGTGGAAGGGTTCGCTCAGTTAGCCAAACCATTGACAACTCTTACCAAACAGAAGACTCCTTTTGTATGGTCAGAAGCTTGTGAGAGATGTTTCCAAGAATTGCAGAAGAGGTTAACAACGGCCCCAATGTTAGTGTTGCCGCAGGAGGGTGTAGATTTTGATATCTATACGGATGCCTCTTTGCAAGGACTTGGTTCGGTGTTAATGCAATTAGGTAGGGTGATAGCTTATGCCTCTCGGCAATTGAAAGATCATGAAATGAGATACCCTACGCATGATTTAGAGTTGGCAGCAGTGGTCTTTGCCTTAAAGATTTGGAGGCACTACCTCTATGGTGCAAGGAGCAACATCTATACTGATCATAAGAGTTTGAAGTATTTCTTTACTCAGAAGGAGTTGAATATGAGGCAGAGGAGATGGTTAGAACTGGTTAAAGATTATGAGTGCGAGATCAAATATCAACCGGGGAAAGCCAATGTAGTAGCCGATGCCCTGAGTAGAAAAGCCTATTTGTCCCGACTCACTAAGCAAAGAGAATTGATAGAAGAGTTGTGTAGAGAGCAAATTGAAGTGATTCCGGGAGGGATAGGTTAGAGATTCAAACTACTTTACTGGGGGAAGTGAAAGAAAAACAAATGGCCGATGAGTGGTGTTGGAAAATAGTTCAACGAGTACTTGGAGGTAAGGACAAAGAGAGTTTTGTGTGAGATGATGCTCTTTATTTCGTGAACTTGGCTGTATTCCTCCGAACGGTGAGTTGAAGCAGTAAAATTCTTTTTGGAGGCTCATGACACACCATACACGCTCATCCTGGAGCAACTAAGATGTATCAGGGGACGTAAAGAAAAGCTATTGGTGGAGAGTATGAAGAAAGACATTGCGAGTTCGTAGCTAAATGTCTAACTTGTCGCCAAGTGAAAGGAGAACATCAAGCAGTACCGTCGAGGTTGCTTCACCATTGAGTGTTCCAGTGGAAATGGGAGAGTATTTCAATGGATTTCATCATCGGTCTCCCTAGAGTCCAGAGAGGGTATAATGCTTTATGGGTGATTGTGGATAGGTTAACCAAATCAGCCCATTTTCTTCCCGATAAAGGAAAGCACTACTACGGATCAGGTGGCTCGATCTACATTAAGGAAATCGTCAAGTTACATGGTGTGCCCAAAACAATAGTGTCCGATAGAGATTCCAGATTTGTCTCACCTTCCGGATGAGTTTACAGAGGAACTTGGGTACTAAATTGGCATTCAAGACGCCTATCATCCTCAGACGGATGGCCAAACCGAGAGGACAAATCGGGTGCTTGAGGATATGTTGAGAGCTCTTTGTATGGATTATAGAGCATCTTGGCACGAAGTGTTACCCTTGGTGGAGTTTGCCTACAACAACGGTTATCGATCTACGATTAAGATGGCGCCTTACGAGGCTTTGTATGGCAGACGATGTAGGTCTCCGCTACATTGGGATGAGGTAGGTGAAAAGGATGAGTTAAGTGCAGCTCTTGGGCCAGAGGTGACTCAAAAATTGATAGAAGATGTGAGGCGATCGAAGCGAGGATGAAACAAGCCCAAGATCGACAAAAGAGCTATGCCAACTTGAAGAGAAAAGAAGTCGAATTTCAAGTGGGTGATAAAGTGTTTTTGAAAGTTTCCCCTTCAAGCGAGTAATGCGCTTAAGCAAAGGGAAGTTGGCTCCGCGATACGTAGGTCCATTTGAAGTCTTGCAACGGGTAGGAAAGGTGGCCTCAGATTGGCACTACCGCCTTTAGTATGGATAGGGTGCATGATGTCTTTCATGTCTCGATGCTACGGAAATACGTAAGTGATCCCCTCCATATCTTGAGTGTAGAGGACGTTGAAGTGACAGAGAACCTAGTATATGAAGAACGTCCAGTTCAGATCTTAGATCGAAGGTTAAAAGAGCTCGGAACAAAAAGTGTTCCGTTAGTGAAGATCCTATGGAGGAATCACAAAGTGGAAGAGGCCACTTGGGAGGTAGAACGGGACATGCAGAATCGCTTCCCAGAGTTATTTGTTTGAATTTTGGGGACAAAATTCTTTTAAGGGGAGAATTGTAAGCGCCCACTTGAGGTGCGTATTCTTGTTCTTTCGGTTGCTCTTAGTTGAGTTGGTATCGTGGTATTATTGTTTGATTAACATTAGTACGAGTGTTGTGTTGAATAATTGCCTTGAAATTGGTTGAAAAACAGAAGAAGTTCGTCTGCGTGCTTCAACGGGCGAAGAATCTTCGCCGCGGCGAAGAGGTGTTGAAGCCACGGGGAAGCTACTGGACAGTTTCGCCGCGGCGACACAAGTTTCTTTGCCGCGGCGACAAGCCGTTTAAAATGTTTGTTAAGTTTTAGATATTTTCTCCCCTAAGGGCAATTTGACCATTCTACCCCTAATTAGCAGGAAAAGTGGGGAGTAAATTGTAAGGAAATTTCAAGGAGAATATGTTAGTATGGGGGTGTGTTAGTAAGGAATCAAAGGATATGGATGGAATTTCCATAAAAGAACAAGGGACAAATTGGGAAGAATGAGTTTTAAGAGGTATTAAAAAGGGTTTAGCCTTTGATTGTTCTTCATTTTCCCAATTCCACCGCCTCCTTCATTCTCCTAAACTCTCTCAAATTTCCTTCAATCTTTCAAGGATTTCCAAGAGCCTTTTTGAGTAACTTTTTGTGGAGTTTTAGCCTAAAGCTTCCTAAGGTAAGGATTTGTACTTTAGTTGGGAGTTTTCTTATGTTTTGACTAGAGTCTCATGTTGTGATTGTTGGCTAAGTTGTAGAGGAAAAGCAAGCTTCCAAAGGAAATGAGAAGTGTTAAAGAAGCCAATTTCTCATAAGGTAAGTAAACTCAACCTAAGTTGAGATCTAAGAACTCTTTTGAGTGGATTGAAATACATATGTGCTTTCTTTTAATTGTTGAATGAGAGTATTAATTATGTTTGAGTTATGAATTATGAGAAGTGTGGTATTTGCTTGATGTTGGGTTGAGTTTGATAGAAGTTGGAGAAAGTTTTGAGCAAGTTTATGGAAGTGTTTCTCTTTTGATAGGGAATTTAGGGTTTATGAGGGAGTTTTCTCCCATTTGGTTGATCAAAGAAAACAGAAAAGTTAGAATTAGAATAGAGTTATTCATGCACATGAGTTGTATGATGAAATGCTCAAGAGAACAATAAGTAAGAGTAGAAAGCCCTAATTGTTGCTATATGTTATAGTTCTCTTTCATAAATGCATTAATGAGTATGAGTCATTGATGTGCATTAATTATGCTTTACTTATGCATTAGAAAAGAGAGTAGAGACTTATGAGTTTAGACTACTCTAAGAGTAGAAAGAAAAAGAGAATGAGCACTATAGAGTAAAGCTAGAGTAGTGCTTAATAAGAGAGTAGTGCTTAATAAGAGAATAGAGTAGGTTGTGTGATGGGGAACCTGTGAGTACGGGTAGAGTATTCCCGCATGTACGCCGCATCAGCAAAGCGGCTAGAATATCAGAAAGAGTAGTGGTGTAGCCCGTAGTGTACATGCGGATGAGGGCTATATCCAAGTTTACCCGAGATTCTATGCACTCACATGGCAAAAGGTTCGAATCCATGCATAACCAAGTCCGATCGGCTAGAATGAGTAGAAGTCACCGGGAGTGGGAGCGAGTCCCAGCCGTGCCTCCGGTCAGATGGGGCCGTGACTTTCTAGAAAGAAAGTTAGCATAGAGGAGCTATGAGAAAGAGTAATTAGCTAGTGATTAAAGAAAGAGTTACTGAGATATTTGAGTTCAGGGGTTTACTTACTGAGCCTTGTTTGTGCTCATCCAGTTGCTCCCTATGTTTTTGCAGGTTCTAGATGATGGACACAGTTGGATGGACATCGGCACACGAAGAGAAATGGCTACACTGTCCCTCCTTTTTGATAGTTTTGCATATGTCACAAGCATTGTATAAATTTGTATAAAGAATGCATGTGTTCAATGAAAGAAAAATTTTGGGCCCAACTTTTTATATTAAAGCTATGTGTATTTTCATTGTACATATTTTTATAAGAATCGAGTCGTTACATTTTTGGTATCAGAGCAAAGATTTTGGGATTTGACAGTTGTACCATTCTCATCGCTACGATGTCCAATAGCCGACTGTGTAAGTTAAATTATTTCCTTATGTAGAGTGTTCTTTTAAATTGATCCGATATGATCGTTTTGTAGATGAGGCGTAGTAGCCGTAATAAGGGTAAGAGGGTGATGAATGAGGGAGAACCCTCTAACCCCCCAGAACCAAACCCCCTACTCTTGATGTGACATTGATTCAGAATATTGTTCAAGAGGTGTTAGCAGAGAGTCAGGGGAGAGTTGCACCAGAAAGAACTGAGACCCTTGGACGAGGACGGCCCGCAAGACAAGAACGTGAGGGGCCGGTACCTCCAGTAGTACCGCATCGAGTTGATCCGGTTCAGGGGCTTGCAAGTCAACACCAGCCGTCCGAGTTTAAGGGCACAAGGGATCCACCCGGAAGCGAAGAAGAGTGGTAAGAGCGGATAGTGGGCCTTGTTTCCCATGAACGACCGAGAGAGAATTAGATATGCTAGTTTCCTATTTCGGGGAGATGCCCGAATTTGGTGGGAACTAATGGAAGAGACTCACGACTCGGCTTTAATGACTTGGGCAGAATTCAAAAGACTGTTTGAAGCCGAATATCGAACGGAAGACCGAGTACATGAAAAAGTCCAAGAGTTCATTAATTTGAAACAGGGGACTAGTACGGTGAAGGAGTATTCGGTAAAATTCAATTCCCTCGCCCGATTTGCACCCGGGATAGTGTACACTCCAGTGTTGAGGAGGGACAAGTTTGTACAGGGGTTGAAATCCGATATTGCTCGAGATGTGATGACAGGAGCTGAGCCTCCTCATACCTACAGTGAGGCTTTAACAAGGGCGTTAAGGGCGGAGATTTATGTGAATAAGCACATCGCCGACGAGTCATCGTTACAGGTACTCAGTGAACCATCCCTGCGTTGCAGAGGGAGAGGCGGATGCATCAAGGAATAGAGAAGTAAGGGTTAAGAAGAAGTTCCAACCCAAGAATAACCGGAGGGATTGGCCAGAACAAGCGGCCCGGGCGAAGGGTTGCCGCCCCTTTGTGCTAAATGCGGAAGGAACCATTCGGGGAATGTTTAAGGGATAGAAATGTGTGTTACGGTCTGTCGCGGGGCATCAAGAAGGATTGTAAAGCTCGTTTCCACCCGCAACTCAAGGTCCGAGAGGTGCTAATGCCGAGTTTTTACGGTGGCTCGGGGGAGGGGTGAAGCTGTGGTCAGGGATCCCATCAGAAGTGTAGCAGAATCGGAGTTGCTATTCCATCTTGTTTCTTTATATGCTTTAATTGATTCTGGGGCTACCCATTCTTTTATATCGCATGGGATGATCGGGAGATTAGGTTTGAAACCTAGCAGAGTGAGTCAACCTATTAAGATTGAGTTACCTGATGGGGTGAGTGTGTTGACTCAAGAAATGTTGTTAGGAGAATCTATAGTGATCCATGGTCGAGAGTTAGCAGTCGATTTAATAGTCTTTGATATGCCCGACTTTGATGTGATTTTGGGCATGGATTTCCTAGGGAGATATGGAGTAGAGATCGATTGTCGAAAGAAGAAAGCGAGATTTAATCTCGATAACGGGGATAAGTTTAGTTTTGGAGAGGGCCATCAGTTGAGTATGTTAATTAGTAGTGTGAAGGCTAGAAAGATGTTAAGAAAGGGGTGTTCGGATATATTGCGCATGTAGTGCAGTGGTGATGTCCCACAGCCAGAGATTCAGAAGGTGCCTATAGTTCGAGAGTTTGTGGATGTGTTTTTGGAAGATTTACCAGGTCTGCCACCGGAAAGAGAGGTCGAATTTAGTATCGAACTAGCACTAGGGACAACACCAATATCTAAAGCCCCTTATCAATGGTCTCCCTGGCCCAGAGCTTCAGGGGAGTTAAAGAAGAACTCCAAGAGCCGTTGGACAAGGGTTTTATCCGACCGAGTCATTCTCTCTGGGGAGCCCCAATTTTGTTTGTCAAAAAGAAGGGACGGATCGCTTGGATGTGTATTGATTATAGAGAGTTGAATAAGGTGACCGTGAAGAATAAGTACCCGCTACCCCGAATAGATGATTTGTTCGATCGGTTGGAAGGGGGAGGGCAGGATTTTCTAAGATTGACTCCGAGGTCGTGGTACCATCAGTTAGAGTGGCGGGCAAGATGTAGCTAAGCGCTTTCGTTCGAGGTATGGGCATTATGAGTTCGTAGTGATGCTGTTTGGTTTGACAAATGCCCCAACAGTTTTTATGGACTTGATGAACCGGGTATTCCATGATTGTTTAGATCAGTTCATAGTGGTTTTCATAGGCGATATCCCTGGTTTATTCTAAGTCAAGAGAAGAGCATGAGGGACATTTGAGAACCGTATGCAACTGGTTGAGAGAAAAGCGCTTGTATGCTAAGTTTTCAAAATGTGAGTTTTGGCTCGATCGAGTAATATTCTTGGGCCATACCGTATCGGGAAGGAAGGGATCTCTGTGGGCGAGTAAAGTGCAAGTGATCCTCGAGTGGCGAGACCGAGGGACAAGAAAGGAGGTCCGGAGTTTCTTAGGCTTGGCGGGTTACTACGGAGCGATTCATGGAAGGGTTCTCGATTAGCCAAACCATTGACAACTCTTACCAAACAGAAGACTCCTTTTGTATGGTCAGAAGCTTGTGAGAGATGTTTCCAAGAATTGCAGAAGAGGTTAACAACGGCCCCAATGTTAGTGTTGCCGCAGGAGGGTGTAGATTTTGATATCTATACGGATGCCTCTTTGCAAGGACTTGGTTCGGTGTTAATGCAATTAGGTAGGGTGATAGCTTATGCCTCTCGGCAATTGAAAGATCATGAAATGAGATACCCTACGCATGATTTAGAGTTGGCAGCAGTGGTCTTTGCCTTAAAGATTTGGAGGCACTACCTCTATGGTGCAAGGAGCAACATCTATACTGATCATAAGAGTTTGAAGTATTTCTTTACTCGAAGGAGTTGAATATGAGGCGAGGAGATGGTTAGAAGCGGTTAAAGATTATGAGTGCGAGATCAAATATCAACCGGGAAAGCCAATGTAAGAGCCGATGCCCTGAGTAGAAAAGCCTATTTGTCCCGACTCACTAAGCAAAGAGAATTGATAGAAGAGTTGTGTAGAGAGCAAATTGAAGTGATTCCGGGAGGGATCGCAAGGTTAGAGATTCAAACTACTTTACTGGGGGAAGTGAAAGAAAAACAAATGGCCGATGAGTGGTGTTGGAAAATAGTTCAACGAGTACTTGGAGGTAAGACACAGAGTTTTGTGTGAGAGATGATGCTCTTTATTTCAGAATCGGTTGTGGTATTCCTCCGAACGGTGAGTTGAAGAGAAAAATTCTTTTGGAGGCTCATGACACACCATACACTCGTCATCCCGGAGCAACTAAGATGTATCAGACGAAAGAAAAGCTATTGGTGGACAGGTATGAAGAAAGACATTGCAGAGTTCGTAGCTAAATGTCTAACTTGTCGGCAAGTGAAAGCGAACATCAGCGACCGTGTGGTTGCTTCACCATTGAGTGTTCCAGTGGAAATGGGAGAGTATTTCAATGGATTTCATCATCGGTCTCCCTAGAGTCCGAGAGGTATAATGCTTTATGGGTGATTGTGGATAGGTTAACCAAATCAGCCCATTTTCTTCCAAGAAAGGAAAGCACTACTACGGATCAGTGGCTCGATCTACATTAAGGAAATCGTCAAGTTACATGGTGTGCCCAAAACAATAGTGTCCGATAGAGATTCCAGATTTGTCTCACCTTACGGATGAGTTTACAGAGGAACTTGGGTACTAAATTGGCATTCAAGATCGCCTATCATCCTCGACGGATGGCCAAACCGAGAGGACAAATCGGGTGCTTGAGGATATGTTGAGAGCTCTTGTATGGATTATAGAGCATCTTGGCACGAAGTGTTACCCTTGGTGGAGTTTGCCTACAACAACGGTTATCGATCTACGATTAAGATGGCGCCTTACGAGGCTTTGTATGGCGACGATGTAGGTCTCCGCTACATTGGGATGAGGTAGGTGAAAAGGATGAGTTAAGTGCGGCTCTTGGGCGAGGTGACTCAAAAAATTGATAGAAGATGTGAGGCCCGATCGACGAGGATGAAACAAGCCCAAGATCGACAAAAGAGCTATGCCAACTTGAAGAGAAAAGAAGTCGAATTTCAAGTGGGTGATAAAGTGTTTTTGAAAGTTTCCCCCTTCAAGCGAGTAATGCGCTTCGGAAGCAAAGGGAAGTTGGCTCCGCGATACGTAGGTCCATTTGAAGTCTTGCAACGGGTAGGAAAGGTGGCCTACAGATTGGCACTACCGCCTAGTATGGATAGGGTGCATGATGTCTTTCATGTCTCGATGCTACGGAAATACGTAAGTGATCCCCTCCATATCTTGAGTGTAGAGGACGTTGAAGTGACAGAGAACCTAGTATATGAAGAACGTCCAGTTCAGATCTTAGATCGAAGGGTTAAAGAGCTCCGGAACAAAAGTGTTCCGTTAGTGAAGATCCTATGGAGGAATCACAAAGTGGAAGAGGCCACTTGGGAGGTAGAACGGGACATGCAGAATCGCTTCCCAGAGTTATTTGTTTGAATTTTGGGGACAAAATTCTTTTAAGGGGGAGAATTGTAACGCCCCACTTGAGGTACGTAGTTACTGTTCTTTCGGTTGCTCTTAGTTGAGTTGGTATCGTGGTATTATTGTTTGATTAACATTAGTACGAGTGTTGTGTTGAATAATTGCCTTGAAATTGGTTGAAAAACAAGAAGCCTGCTCGCCGTGCTTCACCGGGCGAAGAAGAACTTCGCCGCGGCGAAGAGGTGTTGAAGCCACGGGAAGCATCGATATTTCGCCACGGCGACTGTTGTTTCTTTGCCGCGGCGACAAGCCGTTTAAAATGTTTGTTAAGTTTTAGATATTTTCTCCCCTAAGGGCAATTTGACCATTCTACCCCTAATTAGCAGGAAAAGTGGGGAGTAAATTGTAAGGAAATTTCAAGGAGAATATGTTAGTATGGGGGTGTGTTAGTAAGGAATCAAAGGATATGGATGGAATTTCCATAAAAGAACAAGGGACAAATTGGGAAGAATGAGTTTTAAGAGGTATTAAAAAGGGTTTAGCCTTTGATTGTTCTTCATTTTCCCAATTCCACCGCCTCCTTCATTCTCCTAAACTCTCTCAAATTTCCTTCAATCTTTCAAGGATTTCCAAGAGCCTTTTTGAGTAACTTTTTGTGGAGTTTTAGCCTAAAGCTTCCTAAGGTAAGGATTTGTACTTTAGTTGGGAGTTTTCTTATGTTTTGACTAGAGTCTCATGTTGTGATTGTTGGCTAAGTTGTAGAGGAAAAGCAAGCTTCCAAAGGAAAGGAGAAGTGTTAAAGAAGCCAATTTCTCATAAGGTAAGTAAACTCAACCTAAGTTGAGATCTAAGAACTCTTTTGAGTGGATTGAAATACATATGTGCTTTCTTTTTAATTGTTGAATGAGAGTATTAATTATGTTTGAGTTATGAATTATGAGAAGTGTGGTATTTGCTTGATGTTGGGTTGAGTTTGATAGAAGTTGGAGAAAGTTTTGAGCAAGTTTATGGAAGTGTTTCTCTTTTGATAGGGAATTTAGAGTTTATGAGGGAGTTTTCTCCCATTTGGTTGATCAAAGAAAACAGAAAAGTTAGAATTAGAATAGAGTTATTCATGCACATGAGTTGTATGATGAAATGCTCAAGAGAACAATAAGTAAGAGTAGAAAGCCCTAATTGTTGCTATATGTTATAGTTCTCTTTCATAAATGCATTAATGAGTATGAGTTATTGATGTGCATTAATTATGCTTTACTTATGCATTAGAAAAGAGAGTAGAGACTTATGAGTTTAGACTACTCTAAGAGTAGAAAGAAAAAGAGAATGAACACTATAGAGTAAAGCTAGAGTAGTGCTTAATAAGAGAGTAGTGCTTAATAAGAGAATAGAGTAGGTTGTGTGATGGGGAACTCGTGAGTACGGGTAGAGTATTCCCGCATGTACGCCGTCATCGCAAAGCGGCCAGAATATCGAAAGAGTAGTGGTGTAGCCCGTAGTGTACATGCGGATGAGGGCTATACCCAAGTTTACCCGAGAGATTCTATGCACTCACATGGCCAAAGGTTCCGAATCCATGCATAACCAAGTCGATCGGCTAGAATGAGTAGAAGTCACCGGGAGTGGGAGCGAGTCCCAGCCGTGCCTCCGGTCAGATGGGGCCGTGACTTTCTAGAAAGAAAGTTAGCATAGAGGAGCTATGAGAAAGAGTAATTAGCTAGTGATTAAAGAAAGAGTTACTGAGATATTTGAGTTCAGGGGTTTACTTACTGAGCCTTGTTTGTGCTCATCCAGTTGCTCCCTATGTTTTTGCAGGTTCTAGATGATGGACACAGTTGGATGGACATCGGCACACGAAGAGAAATGGCTACACTGTCCCTCCTTTTTGATAGTTTTGCATATGTCACAAGCATTGTATAAATTTGTATAAAGAATGCATGTGTTCAATGAAAGAAAAATTTTGGGCCCAACTTTTTATATTAAAGCTATGTGTATTTTCACAGTACATATTTTTATAAGAATCGAGTCGTTACATCAAACCTATAAATAGTACCTGAAACCTAAAACAATGTGTATGAAACTTGTAATTAAATTAAATTGCAACTCTATCACATACATATATAAAACAAAAAATTTAGAATAAACCTTTAACTAATAAAAAATTAGTCAAATTAATATTGAAAATGAATTCAAATTTTCCACACAAAATTGATCAAAATCTTTAGTAAAAAACCAACCAAATTCCAGATCAAAGTTTACAAAAGAAACACCAGTTGATGCTGGAGCGTCTATCAAATCGTCACCAAACTTGTTTAGAAACCCGCAAAGTCGAATCACTCAACTCATCCACCTCTGCCTTCCTCTCCCGCTTCAACAACTTCAAAAACTCCATCACTTCTTAGCTCCAAACCACCACCGACCCCTATCGCCTCCCAAATATCTCCGCCCTCGAGAAACTAGCAAGTAGCCTAGAACTGCTACTTGTTAGTTTTTATGTTTATTTTATTGGTTTAGTGGTTAGTTACCACTACATCTGTAAATACCTTTTCTTTTGAGTTCTGTTATTTGCTGATTTGGTCTTCTCAACACATTGTAGGAGTTGTTTAGACGTGGGCTATTTTCACATTTGTTCAGTTATTTCTATTTGCTCTATAAGGCTGTATAATAGCCAAGTTTATTATTCAATGAAGTTAAGTTGATTTCCTCCAGTTTCATCTGTACTATTTGTTTAGCTTCTATTTTCTAACATTTGGTATCAAAGCCCCTCACAGGGGCCTGATTATTTAGAAGCAGTAGTCTTCTACGTGTGTTTTACTTGAACGATGACGACAGATAGTTCATGTGTCCAACTAGCTGTTCCGAAGTTTGATGGCTACTATGATCACTGGGCTATGCTTAGGGAAAACTTCTTACGTTCAAATGAGTATTGGGGACTTGTGGAGAATGGAGTTCCTGCAGTGGCTGAAGGTGTTGTTCTCATAGATGCACAGAGGAAGCACATTAAAGATCAACAGTTAAAGGATTTGAAGGCAAAGAACTATCTATTTCAAGCATTAGATCGTTCTATCCTAGAGACAATGCTAAAAAAAAAGACTGCGAAGGATATTTGGGATTCTATGAAGCAGAAATATCAGGGTACCACACTAGTGAAGCGTGGAAATTTGCAAGCTCCAAGAAAGGAATTCGAAATTCTTCACATGAAGCCGGGAGAAACTGTGAACGAACATTTCTCTCGCACTCTTTTCATTGCCAACAAAATGAAAGCCAATGGTGAGGATAAAGGAAATACTGCTGTTGTTGAAAAGATTTTATGATCTATGACTTCCAAATTTGATTATGTTGTTTGTTCCATTGAAGAGTCTAAAGATTTAGACACTTTACCATAGATGAGTTGCAGAGTAGTCTTATTGTACATGAACAACGCATGAACTCTCATGTGTTAGAAGAAGAACAGGCTTTGAAAGTTACGCATGGAGATCACTCTAGAAGCAGAGGTCGTGGTCGTGCAAATTATAGAGGAAGAGGAAGAGGGCGCAACATGAGGTCTTTTGATAAGGCCACAATGGAGTGCTATAATTGTCACAAGATAGGACATTTTGCATGGGAATGTCCGAGCTGAGAGACAGAGGCAAACTATGCAGAGAATCAAGGAGAGATGTTGTTGATGGCGTATGTGGATCTAAACAAAATTAGTCAAGAAGATACATGATTTCTGGACTCTGGATGTAGCAATCATATGTGCTGAAAAAAGGATTATTTCTTAGATTTTGATGGAACCTTTCGAGATTCAGTGAAGCTTGGGAACAACACAAGCATGTCTGTATTAGGAAAGGGGACTGTAATGCTAAAAGTGAATGAAATGACACAGATCATCACAGGAGTCTTTTATGTCCTTGAGTTGAAGAATAATTTGCTGAGTATTGGACAATTGCAAGAAAAAGTGCTTACCATTTTGTTTCAACATGGAAAGTGTAAGGTGTTTCATTCACAGAAAGGTTTGATTATGGAAACCAAAATGTCTTCAAATCAGATGTTTGTGTTCATGCTCTATCCCAGCCTATTTCATCTACTTGTTTTAACACGGTCACAGAAGACATTTTGTAGCTTTGGCATTGTCGATATGGCCACTTGAGTTTTCAAGGTTTAAAGACTCTTCAACAAAGGAAGATGGTGAATGGATTGCCACAATTTCAGCCTCCCTCTAAATTGTGCAAAGATTGTTTGGTGGGAAAACAACACAGGTCTTCAATTCCAAAGAAAAGCAACTGGCAAGATGCTGAAATTCTACAGTTAGTGCATGCAGACATTTGTGGACCGATCAATCCAATCTCAAACAGCAAGAAAAGGTTCTTGCTCACTTTCACTGATGATTTTAGTAGAAAAACATGGGTTTATTTTTTGGTAGAAAAATCAGAAGCCCTTGCTGTTTTCAAGGGTTTTAAGGTTCATGTTGAGAAGGAAACAAGTTCATTTCTTAGAAGTTTGCGTACTGATTGAGGAGGCGAGTTCACATCCCAAGAATTTGCAAATTTTTGTGATGTTCATGGTATACGATGACAGTTAACAGATGCATATATGCCACAACAGAATGGAGTTGCGGAATGCAAGAATAGAACCATTATGAATATGGTTCGTAGTATGCTATTGGAGAAAAAACTTCCCAAAACCTTCTGGCCTGGAGCTGTAAATTGGACAGTGCATGTTTTGAATGGAAGTCCAACCTTTGTTGTACAAAACAAAGCTCCAGAAGAAGCTTGGGGTAAGCTCAAACCTTCAATTGACTATTTTAGAGTTTTTGGATGCATTTCACATGTTCACGTGCTTGATAGTTAAAGAACAAAGCTTGATG
>CM047737.1:24365561-24615876 GCA_026225825.1 Pistacia integerrima
CCAAACCAAGTATTGTACCGAGACTTTAAGGGTTCCGAAATTGGAGAGTTTACGTTAGCGGGTTTGGACTCGTGTGAGGTGAGATTAGTGGGTTGTGTGAACGCTCTCTTTGTTAATAAATTAAAGGGTTGTAGAGTTTACGCGGGTCCTGTGACGGGCTCGATTTTGATTGAAGAAGTTGAGGACTGTGTATTGATTTTGGCTTCGCATTAAATTAGGATTCATTTTTGCGAAAAGTTGTGATTTTTATTTGAGAGTTAGGAGTAGGCCGATCATTGAGGATTTTAATGGGGTCAGATTTGGGCCGTATAGTTTGAAATATGAAGGGATTGACGAGGATTTGGAAGCTCCCGCGTTGAGCAAGGAGACGGGGAATTGGGGCAATGTGGATGATTTCAAGTGGTTGAGAGTTTTTCGAAGTCCCAATTGGTTGGTTTTGCCGGAAGAGGAGAGGCTTGGGGATGTTGATCGCGATTTGGGATGTGGGAATGGTGCAAGTTAGCTAAAGCTAAGATCTTGTTTGGTGAATTTGATTTAAAACTAGGAAAAGCCCTTCGATATTAGGAAGTAGAGAAGTTGTGGCTTTTTGTTCAGTCTGGCGGCTCAACTTTTGGGAGCAAATGAACTCTACAGGGTTCTTTGTTATGCCAGTGTTGAGCTAGATTTAGTGACTTTTGGTTAATTGTTGTAATGTTTTGCATCATTCTAGGGTCAATTGTTAGAACTGGTTGTAGCCACATAGGTGAAATGGCCATTGGCTGGAGGTGAAATGGGCATTGGCTGGAGTTAAGAAATCATGGCCTTTAGTTTTTGTTGGAACCATGGTGTTTAGTTTCATTGGAAATGATTTCATTAAGTCTTGATGAGGAACAAGAAAACAACATTACTTTGTGACCCCATTTTTTTTAAGTTATTTAAATTAAAGGATATATCAAGTGACATTTATTATAAATACTTTTGACAATAATAAATAAGTATTTGACATTATTCAAATCTTATTATATGCATTTAGATATAATGTACTGTATTTATATCGAAATGGTGATAATTTTTTCGTCATTATTTTATATTAATAAATCAATAAATTAGGTTTTATATTAATCACAAATCCTCTTAGTTAAAAAAAAAAAAAAAAAAGTTCACAATTTACTTCAAAGTTAAGATCCATTGGCCACTGGCGCACTAATCTAGTGGTATATTTAATATTGTATATATGGATTAGGATTGTAAACTAGTCGAGCCAAGTTTTGAGCTAATTGACTCGTTTGCTACAATGTCAAGCTTGAGTTTGACGAGCTTGAAAATTTGAATTTTGGTATTACAAATAAACAATGAAGGGGAGATTTGTTAAATTTATTAACTTATAAGAGTATAAATTTTAATAACTTATTAACAATTCAAGAATAGTAGGGCGTTTCAAAAATAATAAAAATCTCTTTATCGTTAAATTTTAGTATTAAAATAAGCAATGAAGGGGAAATTTGGTAATATTTATTAACTTATAAGCGTATAAATTTTAATAGCTTACTAACAGTTCAAAAGTAGTAGAGAGATTTTTGTTATTATATCATACATCGGGATTTATGTTTTAACGTAAAAGAAACTTATACTTATCAATCCAATTTCTTTTTCCTCAACATTTTCCCAGTTGAAGAGATATCATCCTTCAAAAAGGCACGGTAGCACCCCACAAAATCAATTCAATTACGAATTTTTCAAGACTCTAAAAAAGTATAATATGCAACTCTTTTTATTTGGATACCGGGAAAACAGAAAGAAAATTTGTGGTTTTTGTTTTGTTTTCTATGTTTTTTGCAAGAGTCTTCATTGTTGACTTTCATTTGATTTCAAATTTACAATATCACCCTCGGTTTTGTTTTCCTGCTGCTGTTGTTTGGCTTATATGAAAATAGAAAGAAAATGTGAGATTTGTTGTTTTATTAGTAACACAACTTCTCTAGTAACATATAATAATATTAAGAGAACAGAATCATAAGCTTATAATTTTATAAATACAAGGGGTGATATATAAGTATATAACGGAGTAAGAAAAACTTATGCTAAAGCAATTATTTATATTTCTACGTTAAAATAGCTTAGAGTATGCAACATTTTGGCTTGAACCATGTCTAGTTAATTGTGAGGATCAACATTGTCAAAAACAAAAAAGAAAATTATTTAATGGGAACTGAAAATTACTTGTCTTGAATGAGGCTCGTTGAGGTGAGGCCCAATGAGATTTGGATTCTGGGTTCTACATAAAATGGAGTACTACTAAGGTCCAATCAGATCTTGATTTCCCAAAAAGGCCAATAAAATTTGATTAGTTGGAGGTAGATTCAAAAGAGAGTGATGTTATAAATAGTAATACATCCCTTTGTTTAATTTAAATTCGATTGGAACTTTAAATAAAAAGTAGCTAATAAATTTAAGAATAAAATTCCTTGTTTTAAAACTCAGCCCCGACAGGTTGATTCAACCGGTTAGACCAAGAATCGGGGCCAAATTCGGTCGGGAACAGTTGAAAAACCGAATTTTTAATTGGCTCAGATCAATCGAGATTTGATCGGATGTATAGTATTGGACCGCTGGTCAAATCGGTCAGGACCAAACAAAGTCACTAAAAAAGGGTAATACTATATTTACAAACATTTTGAATTAACTTTCTCTCGTAAACGTGATGTGGTAGTTTACAATTAATCAACTTGTAATAGAACGTCTATCTAATTGTGAACTAACTAATTGCGAGTTACTATATCATTTTTGTGAAACAACAAGTTAGAAGGGTTTGTTGATAGCTTACAATTGATCAACTTGTAATAGAATGCCTATCTAATTGTGAATTGACTAATTGGGGGTAGTTATGTCATTTTTGTGAAACAACAAGTGAGAAGTGATAAGGGTTTGTTGACCTGTCTTTGTTTTACCCTAAACTGCATTTTTCGTTCCCCCAATTGTGCAAACGTGGATCAGGCACTCATCACGCCAAATATCGGGTGAAATCGCGACTGGCCTCAAATTTTCAGTAAGTTTCTTGTTTAGGGTTTGTTTCTTAGATGAAACTCCACCTTTAATACATTTTAGTTCTCTGTCTTCTCTTCTTTTTAGCCACGGAAATGACAATTTTACTGCTCTAATTGGAGCTCTGATGGGATATTTGAATGGGAAGGCCTCTTGCTTGTATGCATCTGTTGTAGGGCAAGATCTTTTCGTATCTGAAATTGAATTGCTTATCCTTTCACACTTAGTATGTTTTCTGATTTTCCTGTGTATCTATTGCTTGGGAGTTGGGACATTAATTCTTGAATATGACTCGCTGTGTAATTGTCACAAAAACAAAGACTTGATGTTTGAATAGTTCCGGGATTTGAATTAAGTTTTTGGTTAGTTAATGGGTTATCTCTGAAGTCATTTTTGATTAAGTTTGAAATCATTTTCAATGAACAAGTTTATAGAAATAAAAAATGTATTCTGCTTTGTAGAATGATGCAATTTTTCTGTATTCACGTGCACACCTAATCCTGTTGAAGTAACAGCATTGCAATTTTAGGGTTGCATTATGTATATGAAATATTAGTTTCATTTTGAAGGTTGTATTCATGTCATGTGGACACCTGTTGAAGTAATAGCATTTCAAGTTTGCCACTGCAGTTTGCAAACTGCAGGCAAACTTCCCAACTTTTATTTATTTATTATCTTTCACATTAGAAGTTACATTTTTGTTGAAGGTTACTAGATTTCCTTGAACTATGATTTAATTTCTTCTAATACTTTTTTTTCTTCTCTTTTTTCACATAAGCGGTATGTGTTATTATGTTCTATTAGTTGACGGCATATTTTAACATTCAAAATATAGAACGTTGTTCATGCATACTTACCAGAAAAAAAAATAAAAATAAATGTTGTTCATGCATCCATGAAAATATGCAAATCCAAAATTAAAATTACTGCATATAGACAGCGTCAGTGGTATTAAAGTTAAGCATTGCATCTATCTCTTATTCAGTCAAAATCCTGCATAGTTTATGAACTTATGTTTTTTTAACTCGGTTTTAATTAGTAAAAGATGGAAGAAATGTTAGTTTAGTACAGAGTATTACTGTAGTGTATATTGATACTATAATCATGGAATATGTTTGGGTGTTCTGTGGAGGGATGGTGTGCTAAGCTATTTTATGCAGAGTTGAAGCGCTGTGGAGAGTTAGTGATAGCCTGAGGATCTTTGATGAAAATGAAATTGTGCTGTAGTTAAAAGAGAAAAAAGAGGTCTAGCTTTTGACCTTGCAGTTTGCAGTTTAGATGTACTATAATTGTTATAGTGTATTTTTTATTTCACATTTTATTTTGTGGATTATTTTTTTTTTCAAATTGTTTTGTTGGATGATGTCATCAGGCTGACATTAGCATGATGACATCAGCGGTCTGACTTGTCGGTCGAACCGGTTTAACCAATCAACTTGAGACTTGGCCACTTAGCCGATAAAACATTGGTATAAATATATGTATTTGGTAAATTGTAGCGGTTAGTAATTAATTAATTAACATATCCGCCTTCATAAATTACACAAATTCGATTTTATTTAAACTAATTTCCTAGCTCATTAATTCCTCGAACCCGTAAGCGGTTTGGGCTTTTATCATGTATAGCCGTTGTAGGATTCCTTTAAGGAATAAAATTCCTAATGGGGTTTGCCTTAAGAATAGGAATCCTAGTATTATTATATTTTTCACATTAAAACCTAGTATATGAAGACATTATTATCTTGTATGAGAGATATAGAAAATCATAGCAAAATACATCTATTATGACAAGAGAGGTGAGATAATATTAGCAATAATATTGGCTCTACTAGACGTAGCCCAGTTTTGGGTGACCCAGGATAATTCGCATGTGTTTTCTTTTTCTTTACTAGTTTGATATTTGCATGTAATTGATTTATTTTATTCCAAATCGCTTTTTAGTTCTTTCAAAAATTAAGGAAACTACTCCCTATCAACTGTTAATATAGTGCTGCCCATTTGTTTTCTTTTGATTTTGTGTTTATGCTTCCCACCATAATAGATAACTAAATGTTTAGCTACGTTTTTATCTATTAACTTTTTTGTGGAAATGTCACATTGGAAAAAGAAACATTTATACAACTCTTAGCTCCAGCTCCAACTTCAACTCCAGTTTGCATGTACATTCTTATGTGTACTGTTTGATAGAGTCTATAAAAATTCGAAATAGTGTGTTTTCTTATGATTTATGTTTGTTAGAGTTTATGAAATTTGAAATATATAACATTGTTTATGTTTATCTGCTTAAAATGCTTGATTGATGAGTTAAATCTTAGATGAAGTATGTGAAAAATTTGAACTTGTTCCATAATATCCTCAAGGGAAACATTTCAAAAGGAGGTTGATTGCTTGGGTTGAATGCGGGTGATAAATACGTTGGGTTGGATGTTTCAAACACGAATGACAAGATTGTATCACCTTTAATGTATTTAGTGGTGTAATTTAATTTTTGTTTTTGTGAATGTTAATATGTAGAAATTGTTACTTTTGTTTTATGTTCTTGTTGATTCTATGTTTGTGTTTGTGACTTTATGATTTGAGTTATTTGTCAACGTTGCAGTGTTCTGGTTAGGAAGAGAGGAGATATTGATTTGATGGCTAGTGATTTTCAATGCCTGGTAAAGTTTCTCCATCACTTTATATTCTTACTTCTTTTTCTTTAACCAATTAGTTTAGTATAGTATTTAGTGAAGATCATTGTTTGGGTTTTGTCTCAAATTTTTTGAATGATACCCTTGGAATTGAATTTGCAGGGTTATGAATTATGATTGTGTATTGAATTATTTTATTAGGATCTGTTGAGGTGAATCTTGTGTTTACGGTGTTTATATCGATTAACCTGTAAGTTGGATTATGATAGATAACTTATTAAGTCAGCTTATAATCTTTATTTATGCAGATCTTGGAATTTGATTTGAAAGGTTTCGTTGTTGGCTATCCTTTCAATAGACAGCGACGGAACACTCCTGATGTGAGTTTTCATCACATGAGCTATTATTGTAATCTTTCCTTTAGTGTCTAATCTTATTAAACTGTTTTTACTTGGCTAGAGTGAACAAGTGAAGCGGTTTATTGACGAGATGTCTAAAATAGGAAAACTGGAAGGTTTAGAGTATACATATTGGGATAAAGAGTTTATATCAAAGGTGGGTGTGTTATAGTATAACTTTTTTCATATCAATGTAGCTTCACAGCAGGGTATGATATTAATTATTAGATGTTAATGCTAAGTAGAAGTCGGTTATTATTAAATAAGATTAATTTTTTTTTTTTTAGATGTAACAGCTTCCACAAAAAACACAACTGTGAATTAAGTTACATGGATTTGTTAAAGTCTACGCTTAGTCATTCATTTTGCATTTTTAAAGGGCCTAGTTATGATACTGTCTTCGGCTTTAGTAATTAATGTGACTGAATCTTGTATTCATATTGTTTGTAGGACGTGGAGTTGTTCTTAAAGAATTTTAGTTTGCCTCAATTTGAGAGAAAGGAAATGGAGTACAAGTTTGCTGCTGTTGAATTATTGCAGGTGACTTCTTTGTTATCCCTCCGATATAGTGTTTGATTTTTGTTTTATATAGATAAAGAAGAAGAAGAGTACTACTAAGGTCCAATTAGATCTTGATTTCCCAAAAAGGCCAATAAAATTTGATTAGATGGAGGTGGATTTAAAAGAGAGTGATGTTATAAATAGATCCCTTTGTTAAATTTAATTTCGATTGGAATTTTAAATAAAAAGTAGCTAATAAATTTAAGTATAAAATTCTCTGTTTTAAAACTCAAGAAATTTAAGCATAAAATGGATTTCTCATCCCTCAAGAAATTACTCTCCCTTGTTTCCCTAAGCCCGTTTGTTGCGTTTCATTTTCAACTCAACGTTGCTTTAGATTCTTCTCAGGAAGTACAAGCTCTTCTAAAATGGAAAGCCAACCTTCAAAACCAGAACCATTCTCTCCGATCTTCTTGGACTCTTTATCCTGATAATGCCACCAGCAAATCAACCCAATTCACAACCAAAATAAGCCCTTGTGGTTGGTTTAGAATTTCCTGCGACCATGCATGAAGAATCCATAGATTCAACTTATCTGTTGCAGGTTTAAAAGTTGTGCTAGAGGAATTATCATTCTCATAATTTCCCCATCTTGCATATCTTGATTTTGCCATTAATGAACTCTTTGGCTCTATTCCGGCGCAAATTGGTAATCTCTCTAAACTAAAGTACCTTGACTTTTCAATTAATTTGTTTTTTGGGAAATTACCATCAGAAATTGGCCAATTAACACATCTTGAGATCCTCTACATGGTTGAGAATCAGTTGAATGGTTCAATGCCTCAAGAATTAGAGTAGCTAAGTTCTCTTTGTGAACTAGGTCTCGACAATAACCATTTGCACGGTCCAATTCCGGCTTCTTCAGGAAATTTGAGTAACTTGTCTATTTTGTCTCTTTTTAATAATTTACTTTCTGGTCCCATTCCTCCAAAGATGGGAAACCTCTCCAATCTGGTTGAACTTTACATGAATAATAATAGCTTAACTGGCCCAATCCCTTCAAGTCTTGGAAACCTAAAATACCTTGTTGAGTTAGGCTTAAGCAAAATCAACTTAGTGGTTCAATGCCCGCATCTTTGAGAAATTTGAAGAACTTAGCACAGTTGAATCTTTTTAATAATTTACTTTCCGGTTCGATTCCTTGGGAGATAGGAAACCTTTGTAATCTAGTTGAACTTTACATGACTACAAACTATTTAACAGGTCCAATCCCTTCTAGTCTCGGAAAACTAAGAATGTTAACTGTGTTGCACATATTTGATAACCAACTTTCAGACTCCATTCCTCAGGAATCAGGAAACTTGGAATCTCTCACTTTCATTAACCTTCAAAACAACAATCTTTCAGGTTCCATTCTAGCGTCTCTAGGTCATTTGAGAAATCTCAACTATCTTCATTTATCTAGTAATAAACTTTCTGGTTCTATTCCCACGGAAATAGGAAACGTAGAATACTTTGTTGAATTAACATTAGCTAAAAATCAACTCAATGGATCAATTCCCTCTTCTTTGGGAAATTTGAGCAACTTGTCTTGGTTGAATCTTTTCAATAATTCACTTTTTGGTTCCATTTCTGCAGAGATCGAAAACCTCTCTAATCTAGTTGAACTTTACATGGGTAACAACTATTTAACGGGATCAATCCCTTCTAGTTTTGCGAAACTACAAAAGCTAACATTGTTGTATATGTTCAACAACCAACTTTCCAGTTCCATTCCTCTGGAATTCGGAAATTTAGAATCTCTTACCGATATGAGCCGTTATAGCAACAACCTTACAGGTCTAATTCCATCATCTCTGGGTAAGTTGAGAAATCTCGAGTATCTTCAATTGTTTAGTAATCAATTCAGTGGTCCTATCCCTCCTTTTTTCAGTTTTCTGAACAACTTAAAGTCTTTGAGCCTCCGTGATAACAATCTTTCTAGTTTTATTCCTCAAGAGAGTTGAGATTTCACGAAGATCATGACTTGTTTGAACTCCCCACCTAATAATACTTCTATTCACAAGCTTGTGTATCATTTTTCATAGTTCAACTGTCTTATTTGATGTAATTGATAAAACTGAGTTTTATGTACTCAAGATTATTGATGAGGCTAATAAAGCCTTAAGCTCATGATTTTATGCAATTCATTATGATTTTAATCTGATGATTTCTATTCTATATTAGAAAGATGAAAGTTATAATGAGTGAAAAAAGAAAATGGACTAGTGAAAGTCATTTAAAATTAATATATTGCAAAACAAAGTTTAATTTCACATGCTAAGTGTAAACTGTAGTATATAAGATAGTGTGCACGTACTGATTGCCAAAATTCTGTGTTAATGGTAATTTTCGTATTATATCTGGAGGTGATAACTTTTTCTTCCTTAGGTTTGGCGGAAATATTGTCATAGTAATTTGGGTAATGATTTTTCATTCCTTCATTCACAAGCGGCTGACATCTTGATTTTGTAATACCCTATTTTCTCTTGTTAAAAGGTAGAATGGAATAGTCCTGATTATAACAGGGCAGAAAATTGTAAAGCATTAGAATGGTCTCAAAAATACAAATAGTTAGTTTTAGTATATGATTAAAAAAACAAATCCTTGCAGACACGAAACAGAGTCCTCTAACACTATATTAATAATTTTCACTATGTAAAATGAATGTTAATGGTACTAGCTAGTGGATACACTAGAATATCCAAGCAAACAAAGGGCAGAAAATTGTAAAGCATTAGAATGGTCTCAAAAATACAAATAGTTAGTTTTAGTATATGATTAAAAAAACAAATCCTTGCAGACACGAAACAGAGTCCTCTAACACTATATTAATAATTTTCACTATGTAAAATGAATGTTAATGGTACTAGCTAGTGGATACACTAGAATATCCAAGCAAACAAACTTCATTATAAAGAACAGTCATTTACCGAGAGGAACATAACAATTTCTTTACAATATTCAAACATGCATTTTGAAGATGTTTAAGTACAAGACAAAGACCTTATATTAATTGACTTAATAGTGATTATAAGATTTTAATCATGAAGGCAACGTTTGTGGTGTTGCATAAAGTAGATCAATATGCAAGCATCCATTTAGAGGATTTTGTACTAATATTTCAAGAAGTATCGGTTTTATATTTGAAGTATCTTATATGATGTACTTGATAAAATTGAATTTTATGTAATTAAGATTCATGTATGATGCTAATAAAGCTTTAAGCTGATGTTATGCTTATTATTACAATTTAATCCAATGATTTCTATTGCAACATTAATGTGTGGCATTAGAAAGATGAAAGCATTATAAGGTGTGAAAAAAAAAAATAGACATTAGAAAGATGAAAGCATTATCAGGTGTGAAAAAGAAATAGACAAGGGACCATATGCAAATTAAATATATTGTTATATTGTATAAAAGGAAAATTTGCATAAGCAAAATACTATAACATTTATAGTAGTGTACATATACATGGTACTTAGCCACCCAACATTATTGATAATGGTTTTGTTATGTTATGGTATGTTGCAAGATTAGTATTTATGTGATGAAATTGTTGGAGCAATCAAACTGTGATGTGGCATACACCATTTACATTTGCAACTCACACGATAAAGAATGCTTAAATCAATGCTGATGAGCACGTTGCTATAAAAGCCTAGTTGGAGTAGCAAAGGAGAAATCCGGAAATATATTGTATGGGCTATATATAAGAGAGTAGAGACCTAATTGATAAGGGCCATATCAGCTCAAGCATTTGATGAAAATAAAGATTTTGCAAGACCGAATTACTCCTCAAGGCATATGGAAAATTTGATTGTTTCAATGTTTTGATTAGGTGTGACTAAGAAATATGAACAAGCCAGAGGAGAGGTCTATTGTTGTCAAATTTCAAAGTCGTGAAAGAATAATGGAAGTCCACTAAATTGCATTGCTTTTAAATTACTTAGCCATGCAATCTCATTCTTAGAATTTAATAAAATTTAACAATAAATTGTAAAATAATAATAACAATAATAAATAAATAATTCAATGATAGACTTATGAAAAAGACATCCTTGCTATAATTGCGCCACTGACAATCCTACAAATAATTTTCAACACTGTAAAACACACTGGATCATCACAATCTCTGTACACAATCCAAACATGCATTTTGAAAAAATGCATATAATACAAGATGAAACCCAAATAAATCTTAGGTCAAGTCTTAAAAAGGCAACATTTACGTTGGATAAAGTCTAAATTTTAAATTTGATATCATAGCTTTCCAAACAAATACAAGACTATATCCCTTTTTTTTTTTTTTTTTTTTTTGTTAACTTAGGTATTCAGGCCAGTTTATACATACCTCGATTATTCCTTAAGGGAATCTATCCCACAACAATCCACCGTCGTAACCTCAAGGTAAATCATGGACAAATGTACTACTTTTGTGCCCAACGAGGAATCGAACCTAGGATTGTGGGTTGAACACGAAATTATAATTAATTTCGAAGGACTCTTATACAAAATTGAAATATAAGATTTCAGAATTGATGCCTAGCTATCAGCCGATAAAATTTCAACACAACTATAGGCATGACAATGTTCCTTGAAATTTTGGATACCTATCAGCCCTGTTTTTTCAAGGATAGGGGCGGGTGTGGGGGTGTTTTAATCCTCGTCCCTAGGGATGGGGCGGGGTGGGTGATGCCTTTCCCCCGCCTTGCCCACCCTATATTTAATATATAAAATTAAATATTATATATATATATACTTACTTTTTACTAATACCCCTATATTTCACTTAATTACACAATTATCATACCTATATAAACTCATATTTTTTCAATTTCCCTCACCCTAAACAATTGAACAAGAACAATCCCCAATCCATATTTATGTAAAATTAACTATGTTTAAACAATTAATTTAAGTGTTTGTCATGTAGATGAGAATTAACTGTTGTGTTTTGTAACACTCAAATTAATTTAGGTTTATGTAAAATTAACAGGGTCGGGACGGGCCTCCAACATTCTCTTGTGGGGTGGGGAAGGGAAATTTTTGTCATCCTTTTAACGAGGATGGGGTGGGAGTGGGGAGTGATTTTGAGGGCAGGGATGGGTACGGTGAATGAGATCCCCGCCCCGCCCCATTGCCATGCCTACACAACTATGTAAATTGAAACCAAATGTTAAAAGAGTTTATATGGAACTCCGTAATTCACCATATCTCAAACACTTGAATCACTATGTTAATGTTACTAGCTAATGGGTACACTGGATTTTCCAAGCAGATAAACTTCATCATAAAGAACAGTCATTTACCAAGAGGAACATAACAATCTCTTTACAATATTCAAACATGCATTTTGAAGATGTTCAAGTACAAGACAAAGACCTTATATTAATTGACTTAATAGTGATTATAAGATTTTAAGTCATAAAGGCGACGCTTGTGGTGTTGCATATAGTAGATCAATATGCAAGCATCCGTTTAGTTTTGGTTAGGTCAATGACCTTGATTGACTTAAGAGTTCCAAACTTTGTTTATAAAATATGTGAGTTCTGAATTAGGCTCTGCATTTCACAAATTTAACTAGTTTAAGCAATGGCATTCTCATCCTTCAATAAACTCTCCCCTGTTTTCTTCATCATCTTTGTTTTGATACATTTTCAATTTAGTCCAGCTTTTGATTCTACTCAAGAAGCATAAGCTTTTCTCAAATGGAAAGCCAGCCTTCAAAACCAGAGCCATTCTGTCCTCTCTTCATGGTCTCTTTATCCTGTTAATGCT
The DNA here is from genome assembly GCA_026225825.1 of Pistacia integerrima. Lineage (NCBI taxonomy): Eukaryota > Viridiplantae > Streptophyta > Magnoliopsida > Sapindales > Anacardiaceae > Pistacia > Pistacia integerrima. Next base: position 24,377,935 of record CM047737.1, read on the forward strand.
ACAAATAATTCTAACTAACAAAAAACCAAGATAAGCCATTGCACTAATTGGTTTGGAGTTTCTTGTGACCATGCTGGAAGCATCCATCGATTGAACCTCTCTATTGCAGGTTTAAAAGGTAAGCTCAATGAATTTTCATTCTCATCCTTTCCCCATCTTGCATATCTTGATCTTGCCATTAATGAACTTGTTCGAGTTATCCCTGCACAAATTTGTAATATCTCCAAATTGAAGTATCTTGACTTGTCAACTAATCAGTTTTCTGGTAAAATACCAATTGAAATCGGTCTCCTTATGCATCTTTAGACCCTCAATCTGGCTGAGAATTAGTTGAATGGTTCAATTCCAAAAGAAATAGGACAACTAAGTTTTCTTAGTGAACTGGCTCTATACAGTAGCGGCTTGGACGGTATAGTTCCTGCTTCTTTTGGAAATTTGAGCAACTTGGCTTGGTCATATCTTTTTAATAATTCATTTTCTGGTTCTATTCCTGTAGAGATGGGAAACCTCTCAAATCTGGTTGAACTTTACATTGATACAAATAGCTTTACTGGTCCAATCCCCTCAAGTCTTGGAAACCTTAAAATCATGGAAGTCTTGTACATTTTCCGCAACCAACTTTTTGGTTCCATTCCTCAGGAATTAGGAAATTTGGAGTCTCTCACTAATATTAGTCTTCGTAGCAACAATTTTTCAGGTTCAATTCCAGCGTCTCTTGGTGGCTTGAGAAATCTACTTTATATTGACTTATTCAATAATTCACTTTCTGGTTCTATTCCCCCTGAAATAGGAAACCTAAAAAACTTGTTGATTTAAAGTTAAGCAGAAATAAACTCAGCGATTCCATTCTCGATTCCTTTAAAAATCTGAATAAATTAGAGCTTTTATTCCTTCGTAAAAACCATCTTTCCAGTACCATTCCCTAGGAAATAGGAAATTTCATGTTCACTGTATTGGAGTTAGACACTAACAATTTCACTAGTCAGTTACCCCATAATATTTGTGTTGGTGGTTCACTTCAAATATTCATTGTGCATCACAACAATTTTTTCGGTCCAATTCCTAAAGGCTTGAAATGTTGCACAAGCCCGAAGAGACTCAACATGGACCAAAACAAATTCATTGGTAACATATCTGAAGATTTAGGTGTCTAACCTCATCTAAAATATTTAGATATCGGCCATAATGAATTTTATGGTGAAATCTCATCTAGCCTGGTACAGTGTCAAAACTTACGCATCCTAAAGATGGCAGGGAACAATATTGCTGGCAGCATAACAGTTGAGCATGAAACTTAACTCATCTTTCGGGAATTAAATTTTAAGGTGAAATCTCATGCAGCTTGGGAGAGCGTATTACTTAAACTTTTTGTATTTTTCTGAATTACCTATTAATGAAAGTATCATCTTTCGGGAATTAACATTATTAAAACTTGAGCGGGACCAGCATTCCAAATCCTCCACTCAATTATTCATTCGAAGAATGCAGTCGGCACTAGCTACAAAGTTCCTAGATTTTATTTTGAAAATTGTTTTCATATGAAAGATTTTTAAGGCCCCATTTGGAGTTGTTTCTCATAATTTAAAAGCGATTTCTCAAAGAAAATAAAGTTGATTAGGCATTTAGTAAAATGTTTTGACAGCCATTATTTTATAATGTAATTCTCTAATAGTCTATTATTATATTGGAAATGGAGATTTAGTAATAAAAACACCAAAATGCCTTTATTTATATGTACAACCAGACTAACTTAAGTACTAGCAAAGATTCCACATGGCAGTTGATTGTGAACTCCCGTGGATCGACTCATTGTACCATTCGACTGCATGACCATCCATGCTAATTAAATTTTATATTTAAGAATAAATCTTATGATAAATTAAATATTTTAATCATACAATATAAAAGAAAGAGTAAGAAAGGAGAGGTATGTTGCAGACATTAACCTAAAGTAAAAAAGTTATCCCTATGTAGAAAATCCAAAAGTTGCCTGCTTTATTAATGCAATTAAGAAAATTTCTGTTAATTTACTGTCATAAACTTTCTTTATAAAGGAGATCACTGTCTACTTTTCAAGCCGATTAGACTGTGTAAGTGGGATGAAAAGAAATTGATATCCTTCAACCAATGGAATTTGAATTAGTAAAAGCTACAATTAAAACTAAGCCAATAGAAAATGATGGATCAGGACTTAAACCCAAATATACGACATTCTTCACAAAACTACAAATATTTCATTTATTAGTATATGATTAAAATAAAGAAAATCATTAATTAAAATAAATAAAAAGAAAAACCTTTCAGGCTAGCTAAGTTCTCTTAATTATTAGCCTCTCAACACATCTAGAGACCCTCCACCTGACCTGGTTGAGAATTAGCTGAACCATTTTGTTGATTTTCACTAAGGACTTTATTCCTTTAGCTGATTTAATCTTCACCATAGTAATATACAAGATTGTGCGTTATTATCCATTGAGTTTCATAAGGCGAAAGCTCTGCTTTCAAAGAGTTAATTCAGGGAAAAATCTAGGCCATATATATAACACAAGGACAAAGGAAATGATATTTACCTTTGTAACATTATTGGAGTTATTTATCCTAAAAGAAATACATCTAGCGTCTATGATCTAATGGTTTAGATGAGGTAACGTTATTTCAATACTATAGGTGGATCTACCCTTAGGTCATGATCCAAAGGTTGACAATAATATCTTAAATTATATAATCCGAGTTTATTTAATTGACACTAGTATTTCCAAGAAAACAAAATTCATCGAAAAGCATAGTCATTTACGGAGAGGAACATAAAAATCACTTTACAATATTCAAACACGCATTTTGAAAATGCATGCCTAAAGTGCAAGACAAAAAGCTCAATTGACTAGATAGTGATACTCACATGATATGGACCACGAAAAGTATGAAGGTCTACAACAATGAGAAACATACTTGCCTGGCATGCATATAACGTAGCAACCAGCCCCCTTCAACATCTTTCATAACGTGTTCTACGCTGTTGAAAGATAGATCCACATGCGTTGTGTGATGCATAACTGAAAAAATGCCAGTCACTATCTGAATGATTAAACAAATACCAGCTAACCAATAACTAAGATTGCTCGAGGTTGGATAATCTATCAAATCCTGAGAAGTGAAACAAAGATGAATAAAAGTGAAAAAAAGATCTTAAAAGTATATGATTGTGATTAGCAAAAAGATAAAATAGGAAAAAGAACATTATCTACAAAGGCTTAGGAAAATTCTGATAAAAAAAAAAAAAAAAAAAAATCCTATTACTGGGATATCATTGAAGAAATATGTCTAGTTTAGCAAAAAATGGTTTTTCAGTCTCACAAACGACATGTCTCGGTCAACTGAGTCTTATAAAAGCCTTTGGATCCTATAGGACAAGGAGGGTTGGGGGGGGATCCTATCAAAGACATTAATGACTTGATAGTGATCTTAAAACTTTTAAATCAAGCCTTGAAAACTTTTATGGTGTTGCATAATGGATCCAACAAGCATCCGTTTAGTTTGGACTAGGTCAATGATAAAATTAGAGATTTCTATTATTAAAAAGAATCCTGTGAAGCAAAATCAAGATGAGTATAGGCGAAATGAGATACAAAAGTCTGCATCTATTAGTTAAAGATGTCGATGAATTTTATATAGAAACTCGAACAAAATTGAGATACTTTTTGTGGGGTGAAAGAAAAGAAAGTTAATATTCTGTTTGCTTTGTTCTCTTCAGTATATAATCCTGGTGAACAAATCAATAGTCACTCTAGTGAAAATATAAGATCCTAGAACATAGAAGGTTAATTATTTCGATATCAAGGCATGTTGCATGAAACCTTTTTCTACATAGAGATGACTCAAAAGCAACAAAAACCTTGAGGGAAAGATGGTGCATTGACATTTTCCAAGCTCTGAGAGTTCCATATTCTGTTTATAAATATGGAGTTCCGAATTAGGCTCTACATGCATTTCACAAACTTAACTAGTTTAAGCAATGGCATTCTCATCCCTCAATAAACTCTCCCCTGTTTTCTTCATCGTCTTTGTTCTGCTACATTTTCAACTTAGTGTTGCTTTTGATTCTACTCAAGAAGCACAAGCTCTTCTCAAATGGAAAGCCACCCTTCAAAACCAGAGCCATTCTACCCTCTCTTCATGGTCTCTTTATCCTGTTAATGCTATCAATAATTCTACTCAACATAGAACCAAGATAAGCAATTGTACTAATTGGTTGGGACTTTCTTATGATCATGTTGGAAGCATCCACATATTGAACCTGTCTATTGCAGGATTAAACGGTACGCTCAATGAATTGTCATTTTCGTCATTTCCCCATCTTGCATATCTTGATCTTAGCTTTAATGAACTCTTTGGAGTTATCCCTTCATAAATTGGTAATCTCTCAAAACTGAAGTATCTTGACTTGTCAACTAATAAGTTTTTTGGGAAAATCCCAACTGAAATCAGTCTCTTTACACATCTTGAGACCCTTCACCTGGCTAGGAATCAATTGAATGGTTTAATTCCAAACAAAATAGGCCAACTAAATTCTCTTAGTGAACTGGCTCTGTATAGTAACCACTTGGACGGTTCAATTCCTGCTTCTTTGGGAAATTTGAGCAACTTGGCTTGGTTGTATCTTTTTAATAATTCACTTTCTGGTTCCATTCATCCAGAGATGGGAAACCTTTCAAATCTGGTTGAACTTTACATCGATACCAATAAATTAATTGGTCCATCTCGTCAAGTCTTGGAAACCTTAGAAAGTTGAAAGTCTTGTACATGTTCCACAACCATTTTTCTGGTTCCATTCCTCAGGAATTAAGAAATTTGGAGTCTCTCACTAGTATTAGTCTTCTTAGCAACAATCTTTCGGGTTCAATTCCAACATCTCTTGGTGGCTTAAGAAATCTCTTTCGTCTTCATTTATACAATAATAAACTTTTCTGGCTTTATTACCCCTGAAATAGGAAATTTGAAAAATCTTTTTGATTTAGAGTTAAGCACAAATAAACTCAGCGGTTCGATTCTGGATTCCTTTAAAAATATGAAGAAATTAAAAATTTTATACCTTCGTGATCACCATATTTCTGGAAACATTCCCCAGGAAATAGGAAATTTCATGTTCACTCAATTGGAATTAGACACTAACAACTTCACTGGTCAATTACCTCATAATATATGTGTTGATGGTTCACTTCAAAACTTCACTGTGAATGGCAATAAAATTTTCGGTCCAATTCCCAAAGGCTTAAGACATTGCACGAGCCTAAAGAGACTCCGCCTAGAACAAAACCAATTCGTTGGTAACATATCTGAAGATTTTGGTGTCTATCCACACCTAGAATATTTAGATCTTAGCCAAAATAAGTTTTATGGTCAAGTGTCATCTAGCTGGGGAGAGTGTCCAAAATTACTCACCCTAAAGATTGCAGAGAATAATATAACTGGTAGCATACCAGTTGAGCTTGGAAACTTAATTCAACTAGGTAGACTTGATCTTTCTTCAAATTCTCTAGTTGGAGAGATTCGAAAAGAACTTGGAAACTTGAGTCTGCTAGAGGAGCTGGTTTTGAATAGGAACCAACTTTTTGGTGGTATACCTTCGAAAATTGGATTCCTCATTGGAATTACCCGTCTTGACTTGTTCGCAAACAAGTTGAGCAAATCAATCCCTAAAAGTCTGGGGAACTTGTTGCAAATGTACATATTGAATTTGAGCAACAACCAGTTTACCCAAGAAATTCCACCTCAGTTGGGGAAGCTAAGTCAACTTACAGAGGTGGATTTGAGTCATAACTTCCTCAAAGGAAAGATACCTCCTCAAACATGTGATTTGGAGATGTTGCAGAAGCTAAATCTCTCCCACAATAGTCTCTCTGGGTTCATTCCGAGAGAATTTGAAAATATAGTTGCCCTGTCAAGCATTGATATATCCTACAATGAGTTGGAGTGTCCAATTCCAAACTCTGCAGCATTTAAAAATGCTACAATGGAAGAATTACAAGGGAACAAAGATTTGTGTGGTGATGTTAAAGGGCTATGATGTCGTTGCAGAACTTTATTACCTGCGGCAAAACATGGGTTGCACAAGGGTTGGATAATCTTTTTAATAGTTTTTTTCCCTCTTCTAGGAGCTTTTGTTCTTTCACTTGCGGTGATCCGTATACTCTTTAGTTCCAGAAGAACAAAGAGACACTCAGAAGATAAAGAAAATGGGATGAACAATGAAGAATTTCTCTTGATATCAACTTTTGAAGGAAGAAAGATGTATGAAAAAATCATAGCAGCGACTAAGGATTTTGATGCCAGTCACTTAATTAGGAAGAGAGGTCATGGAAGTGTTTAAAAAGTTGAGTTATCACTAGGGAATATTGTAGCAATTAAGAAACTCCAATCGCTATGTACTGGTAATATAGCTGATCAAAAAAAAGTTCTTGAGTGAGATAAGGGCATTAACAGAGATAAGACATTGAAATATTGTGAAATTTTTTGGTTTTTGTTCCTATTCTCAACACTCATTCTTATCTATGAGTATCTCGAAAGGGGTAACTTAGCCACAATTTTGAGCAACGAAGCAAAAGCAGTAGAACTAGATTGGAGTAAGAGAGTGAATATCAGAAAAGGTGTGGTACATGCTTTGTCTTACATGCATCATGATTGCTTCCCACCAATTGTCCATTGCGACATATCAAGCAAGAACATGTTCCTAGATATGGAATATGAAGCTCATGTCTTAGATTTTGGAACTGCTAAGCTTCTCAAGCTAGATTCATCTAATTGGACTCAACCTGCAGGCATATACGGATATGTTGCACCAGGTATATAATTCTTTCACTATCAATTTTTACAATACCCTTATTGGATAATCAATGATAAAGATAGCTTATTTCTTTCACTTCGCAGAGCTTGCTTACACAATGAAGGTGACTGAGAAATGTGATGTGTATAGCTTTAGAGTATTGGTACTGGAAGTCATCCTAGACAAGCATCCTAGAGATGTTCTTTCCCTATTTTCAGGTTAATATGCAAACATGAACATAGAGCTTGATGATATGTTGGATCCAAGGCTTCCATTTCCCTCCCTGAAAGTTCAGAATAAACTGATTTCCATCATGGATGTGGCCTTTTTATGCTAAGATGTAAGCCCACAGTCTAGAACAACCATGCAGATTGTGTCTCATCTTTTTTGCAACTAAATCTTATACTTTCTGAAGTAATCACACAAGATTATAGATTTCCAACAGACCATTTTGTAAGTTTTTGAATCAACTGTTTGTAAGGTTGGTCTAGTTTTACAAGGAAAATCTAGTTTCTCTATATTTTTTATAATTTAGCAACATTGGGACTTGAGTCATTGGTTACATAAATTCTCCATTAGCTGTTGAAACAATGTAGTTGGCACTGGCTACAAGTTGCTGATTCATATTTAAAATTTGTGTTCTTATCAGTGACTAAGGCTGTACTAATTTGGGGTAGCTTTTCATAATCTGAAAGCAGATTCTTAAGGAATCTAAAGCTAATTAATTATTTATTTGAAAACATTTTTAAAGTGGTTAAACAATTTAATGTTATAAAAGAACTAACTCGCCTCCGTCTGACGGCAATCACATAAACTTGACTTGTCAATAGATTGAATAAGAGTTTGAATTAAGTCCTGAAAATTTCAGGCACAATATTGTTGATTTTGAATTATTAATGAATTTAAAAAAAACAAATAATTACTTCAAAGAATATCACTTTTAGAGAATGAATGGCAGAGAAAATTCATCTTGAAGCATATCAATCAAAGTGGTGTTAAGCTAAGGTTTCTAAGGGTAGCCCAAGCAAAATTGAGAAAGTCCATTTTTTGTTGAAGATTGTTTTAGAATTAGGTTTTGTATCAGCAAAATAAGAAGAAAAAAAAAAAAAAAAAGAGAGGTGAAAAGGGGCAGACAAAGGTGAGAAGGTTTGTTACAGTAAATTGTGTATGGATAGTATATCCATTTTGTGAGATTTCTCCATTATTTTGATGTATGAGTGTTTGATTCCAAAAAGTATTGTTTTTTTTTTTATTGTTGTGGAAGTATTCTTCTTCTCATCTTTGGCCACTCCCCTTTTTCTCAATCAAATCATTTGTTATTTGCCTCGTAATATTTGTAGCGGCGTTTCACTCCAGCACTTCTATGCAAGTGACAACCATTTCTTAGGCTCGGTCCTTGAAGGCTTGAGGAATTGCAAAAGCTTGATTAAACTCCTCCTAGGACAAAACGAACTTGTTGGAAATATATCTGAATTTCTTGGTTTCTATCCTAACCTGAGGGATTTAGAGCTGATCTATAACAAATTTTACGGTGAGATCCCATATGTGGAAATTTTCAACAATTAGGCACTTTAAAAAAATTCTTTCATAAGCAATGATGATTAAGAAAAACCGTTAGTTTGTGGTTGCAAAATAATTTTTAAAGAAAAAAATGGCGTATAGGTACTTTAAAATTATATTAGCCTTTTAATGTAATTTTGATTGAGGATAATATTGTAATCTAAAAGAATTAGTATTAACGTGGGTCTCTTAAGAAATTTAGTAGGGTCAAATTTTCTTCAAAACTCATCTTAAAACAGATTAGTTAAAAGGTTTTTGTCGGTTTTTGAAATGTAAAATGAAACCAAATGATATAGTCGCCTCCTTCTTAAAAGTTGACAATGATGAATATCCCTCTTGGTTCTCGGCTTCAGGCCGTAAGCTTTTGAAATCTATGGCTAAGGATGATGATACACCACACGATGTAGTGGCTAAGGATGGCAGTGGAGATTACAATAGCATTCATGAAGCTATTAATGCCTACCCAAAGTACTTACGAGGGCGATGAAATCTACAATGAAAGCGTTACTGTGTCTGAAAAACAACAGAATTTGTTCATGTATGGTGATGGAAATAGCAAGACCATTGTTCCAGGTAGCAAGAGCAACAGCCAAGGCTTCAAAACCTGGAAGACTGCCACATTCATAAGTTTCCAAACCTGTAAGACCCTTGTAACGGCAATAAGAACGGGGTTCATTGCCAAGAGTATAGGATTCGTGAACACGGTTGGCTCTGATGGACACCAGGCCATGGCTGTCCGTGTCACATTCGACTATTTAGCTATCTTCCACTGGAAGGTCGATGGTTACCAAACCTCTTTGTACATCGATGCTTACCTACCAAAATTATATAATTTCTGGCACTATTGATCTCATCTTTGGTGATGCCACCGTCAAAGTTCCACTCTCATCGTTAGGAAGTCCAATAATAATGATGAAAAGTACACGATGACAGCCCAAGTCAGAAGCATAGGACAACAAATTGCTACAATGGTTATCCACAATTGTACCATTGTCCCTGATGAGAAGTTCTTCCCTAATAGGTTAAAGGCCCAAGTATACTTAGGCAGGCCATGGAAATTAAGACTATGCCACAAATATTTTCCTGGAAAATACCATGGGCGATTTCATTGGTCCAGAAGGATTTATTAGCTTCAAGGAAAATTATGTTCAAGACAACTGTATATAATATGAGTATGGGAATAGCGGCCCTGTTTCCAAAAGAGGTAAGAGGTAAGAGGGTTAAGTGGTCTGGTGCTAAAGGAATCAGTAAGGATTAGGCTCAAGCATACACTGTTTCGAAATTATTGAAGAGCGACCAATTTTTGGATGATGTTGGAATTCCTCACGATGGACTCATCTACTCAAATACATACCTATGATAGTAGTTTGATTGAGACCACAAGGATCGGAGTTTGGGTTGTTTTCAATTAATGTCGTCCTCGGTTTTATTTTATTTTTTTCAGTAGTAAATTCATTCATTTAATGAATTAATTGCATTTGTCTTTATTTTTTCAATATGCAATCTATTAATCTAAACACTGTTGGGATATTATGGCTCGTTTTCCTATTTGTTCCCATGTAAAATTTTATGTCGTTAGGAAAACTCTTTAATAAAGAATACAATTCTAAATAGGAGTAAAATTATGAGAGTCCTATTAGAAATTGAAATATGAATCATATTAGGAATATAATATCTCATATACTACCTATAAATATAGGGGTGAGAACCAATTCAAGATTATAAGAGATTGAGAGAATGTGAGAACACTGGGTATTTGATGTAAGGGTTATTAAACACCATGGGTAGAGTGTATTAGAAACTGGGGTTGTTTTCGCTCTAGGTATTGGGTTGAGCGTGGTTAGAAACTAGGATTGTTTTCGCTATATTAATCGTACCGGGTTTATAGTGTTGTGTACTATTGTATATCATGTTCATGAAACTATAGTGGATTTCTCTCATCCGTGGATGTAGGCGGGTTATGCCGAACTACTTAAATATTATGTCTCTTTGTATGGTATGATTTATTCTTATGTTGTTAATTCAAATGTATGTTTTCTGCCATGCAATCTCCTAACAACTGGTACCAGAGTAAGGTTCAAGGAAGAAAGCGATGGTTGGAGAAGAACGAGGATTTGCACCTGGGATCAACAAGTTTGATAGAACAGATTACGTATTCTTGTCCGATATGTAGGAGAAGCCTTCTGCAAATAACAAGGTACATCTTATGAAGAAATTATTTAATCTTAAGATGAGAGAATGTGCTTCCATGATAGAGCATATGAATGATTTTACTACAATCATTAATCAATTGTCATTTGTAAAAATTGATTTTGATGAAGAAGTTTGTGCCCTAATTCTTATGGCCTCCCTACCAAATAGTTGGAAGCCTATGAGAGAAGCAATTAGTAATTCAACAGGTAGTGTGAAATTAAAACTTACAGATGTCAGAGATAAAATTCTCGTTGAGGAGGTTCGCAGGAAAGATTCAGGTGAGATAACGTCGAATGCTTTGAATGTTGAAACAAGAGGCAGAGGCTACAATAGGAATTCAAACCAAGGCAGAGGAAGATCAAAATCAAGGAACAAAAGAAGCAATTCTCGGTTTGGGAAAAAGGTTGAGTGTTGGAATCGTGGCAACAAAGGCCACATACAGAGGAATTGCAAAGCACCAAAGAAAGAGGAGAACAGCGATAGTGACTCCACCAATGCTGTAACTGAGGAGGTACAAGATGCTTTACTTCTATCTATTGATAATTCTATTGACTCTTGGGTTTTAGATTCAGGAGCTTCATTTCATACCACTGCACATCATGAAATTCTAGAAAATGATGTAGCTAGAAATCATTAAAAGGTATACCTAGCAGATGGAGAACGTTTGGATATTGTAGGTATGGGTGATGTCAGGTTGAAGATGACAAATATATCTATGTGAAAAATCCAGAAAGTAAGGCATGTACCAAAATTGATGCGTAATCTAATATTAGTTCGGCAACTTGACGATGAAAGGCATAGTTTGTCTTTTTTGGGTGGTGCATGGAAAGTTACTGAAGGAGCCATGGTGGTTGCTCGTGGGAATAAAATTGGAACTCTTTACAGGACTTCTAGTTACAGAGATTCAGTTGCAGTCGTAGATGATAGTGTTATCTCGAGTTTGTGGCATTGTAAACTTGGTCATATGAGCATGAAAGGAATGAAAGAGCTTCAATCAAAGGGAAAACTATCAAAGTTGAAGTCGATTGATCACAGTTTGTGTGGATGTTGCATCTTTGGCAAACAGATAAGAGTGAGTTTTTCCAAAGTAGCAAGGGAACCAAAGGTAAAGAAGTTGGAGTTGGTTCATCAGATGTGTAGGGACCCACTCCTATGTCATCTCTTGGAGGCTCAAAGTACTATGTGACGTTCATTGATGATGCAAGCAAAAAGGTATAGACTTATTTTTTGAAAAATAAATATGATGTTTTGATACTTATAAAAGTGGAGACCAATGGTTGAAAATGAGACAAATCTAAGGGTGAAGTGCTTGCGATCTGATAATGGGGGAGAGTACATTGATCAAGAGTTCAAAGAATATTATACCAATAATGGGATCAAGATGGAGAAGACCATTCCTACAACTCCTCAACAGAATGGTGTCGTTGAAAGGATGAACATAACCCTAAATGAGCGTGCAAGAAGCATGAAATTGCATGCTGGACTACCACAAACATTTTGGGCTGAGGCAATTACTACTGCAGCCTACTTGCTAAATAGAGGACTACTAAATTGCAAGATCCTAGAAGAAGTTTGGAGAGGCAAAGAGGTTAATTATTATTTCTTAAGAGTGTTTGGTTGTTTAGCATATGTTCACATTGACTCTACTATTAGAAGTAAGCATGATGTTAAATCTAACAAATGTTTCTTCATTGGTTATGGTGACGTCAAGTTTGGTTATCATTTCTGGGATGACCAAAACCATAAGATTATAAGGAGTAGAGACGTCATATTCAATGAAGAAGTGATTTACAAGAATAGGCTCAACATGAAGTTGGAAAATCCAAGCACTAAAGTGAAGAAGCAAGAGGTAGTTCTTTTGAAAGACTTCCCAATGAATGGCATGCAAGACAATGACCAGGAAGATCAAGATAATATAGCTTAAGAAGTTGAACCACAAATGCCCATGTTTGAACCTAAAAGATCTTCCAAGACTATAAGACCACCACAAAGGTACTCCCCTTCTTTGCACTATATTTTACTAACTGATTGTAGTGAACTAGAGCGTTATGAGGAAGCAATGCAAGTTGATGACTTAATCAAGTGGGAGCTAGCCATGAAGGATGAGATTAACTCATTATTAACAAATCAAACTTGGTAGTTGACGAAGCTACCACAAGGGAAGAAGGCATTACAAAACAAGTGGGTTTATTGGGTGAAAGATGAACATGGTGGTAGCAAACGATATAAAGCAAGACTGGTCATGAAAGGATTTCAGCAAGGAAAAGGCATTGACTACACTGAAATTTTCTCTCCAGTTGTCAAGTTGACTACAATAAGAATAGTACTTGGGTTAATGGCAAAAGAAGACCTTCATTTTGAGCAGTTAGATGTTAAGACCACGTTTCTTCATGGAGAATTGGATAAAGAAATTTATATGTTGTAGCCACAAGGTTTTAAAGTAGAAGGAAATGAAAGAATGGTGTGCAAACTTCAAAAGAGCCTATATGGGCTAAAATAGGCGCCTAGACAGTAGTACAAGAAATTTGATGGGATTATGTGTAGTAACGGTTTCCTAATATGCCAAGCAGATCATTGCTGTTATTTCAAGTAACTTGGTAATTCCTATATCTTCCTATTACTATATGTAGATGACATGTTTATTGTAGGGGCTTGTAAACAGGAAATAGACAGACTAAAAAGGCAATTGTCAAAGGAGTCTGCTATGAAGGATTTGGGAGTTGCAAAACAAATCCTTAGTATGAGGATTACCAGAGACAGAGCCAAAGGTTTCTTGAAGCTGTCACAAAAAGAATTTGTGAAGAAAGTACTCAATAGGTTCAACATGGATGGAGCAAAGCCAGTAAGTACTCCTTTGGCTAGTCACTTTAAACTATCCAAAGATTAGTCAGCTATAACAGAGCATGAGCGAGACTACATGGCCAAGGTACCTTATGCATCAGCGATTGATAGTCTTATGTATGCCTTGGTGTGTACAAGGCTAGACATAACACATGCAGTGGGAGTTGTGAGTAGGTACATGAGCAATCTAGGAAAGCAACATTGGGAAGCAGTGAAGTGGATTATCAGATATTTGAAAGGTACTAAAGATTCAACATTATGCTTTAGGAAGTCAAACTTAGAGCTCCAAGGTTATGTGGATGTTGATATGGCTGATGACATTGATAATCGCAAGAGTACCACATATTATGTCTTTATGTTAGGTGGTACAGCAGTTAGTTTGGTATCAAAGTTACAGAAGATTGTTGCTTTTTCTACTACAAAGGCAAAATATGTTGCTATGATAAAAGCTAGTAAGAAGCTAATATGGTTACAACGGTTCCTAGAAGAATTGGGTCAAAATTATAAGAGAAGCGCTTTGAATTTTGATAGTCAAAGTGCAATTCACTTGGCAACGAACCCAGACTACCATACTATGATGAAACACATAGAAGTTCATTACCATTTCATACAATCAGTTTTGGAAGAAGGAGTTATAGCTCTCGAGATGATTCAAAGGAGTAAAAATCCAGATGATATGTTTACGAAGGTGGTTACAATTGAGAAACTGAAGTTGTGCACAACTTCAGTTGGACTTCTCGCTTGAAGAAAGAAAAGTTGCTGCTACTACTGATGGAAGTGAAGAATTGAAGATATGTTTAATTAGTTTCCAAGTGGGAGATTGTTGAGGTTGTGGAGCCAAATTAAATCCAAGTTAGAGTTGGATTAGGACATGGGTTTTCCTAATTTGTGTTTAAGTAGAATTGTTTTCTTTTAGGAATACAATTGGAAATAGGATTATAATTATATTAGGAATTAAAATATAATTCCTATTAGGATATGAGATTTGAGTCCTATTAGGAATTGTGTCCAATGTATTACCTATAAAAAAGGGTTAAGTCCTAGAGTTAGAGATCACAAATTGAATAGAAGACAAAGCCACAATTAGAGAGTGAGAGCCACCAAATACGGTTTGGTGAGTGAGCCAATTTGTGAGGCTTGTGAGAGATTCTTGTAATTTCTTTTCTTCTTCTTCATAGTGAAATTCCGCAATGGCAAAGTGGACGTAGCTCTTATATAGAGAGTAAACCACTATAAATCTTGTGTCTGTGTGTGTGGTTATTTTGTGTTCTTTGTTTGCATTATTTTCGCTTTCAGGGATTTAGGATTTGGTAGTATTCAATTAAATCTCCCCAACAAAAACAATGAGGCATATATGTTTAATGCTTCTAAATATTTTATTTTGCTGATTCAAGAATTGCTTTAAAATATTTTTGCAGAGTGATAGAACCCTAAAGAATTACTTAATACTTTTAGAAAACACATAGATCCATTAGAGATGAATTTAATTTTATGCATCACTCTCCAACATCCATTGTTGCTGTTGGAAATTGGAGGAATGTTGAAAGAATAAAAATTACTCTGATCCGTATTGTTGGAATTGGGAGCAATTAAATCAATCTCTAACAGGCTTTTAATATTGAAAAGATGAACTTGTGCTAAAAAGGAAGAGAAAACTCCATTCATCAATTTGAATTAAATTCTCTTCAATAGGGAAGAGGAACAATCTCTCTTTTCTCTCTTCAAATTCATACATTCTTCAATCCCTTATTTATAAATAGATAAAGGGATTAGATTACATAACTAACTTAACTGTCCGACAACAATTAAGTGAAATTTAATTCATAGCTGAAAATAACTATAATTTTTTCATGTCGCGGCATTTTGCTCTCTAGAAATTTTCTAGAGCAGATTTCTTTTTGGTGTCGTGACATGACTTTCTCTATACTGCGACATTCATCTTCCGCTGTGCATGCTTTCTTCTAGACATCTTTAGAGTCCTCTAGTTGAAATCTTGCTGCCATTCTTGTTCTACCAAAGAGATTCAATCTTCAACAGTTCCAAAACCCTTGAAGTCTGGTTGCATAATTTAGGGGTGAGTACAGGTAGCGGTTAGAACCAAAATTGGAATCGGAACCTACCTGGAACTGACACTGCGTGGGTAGTTTTCGATTCCATTTTATTGGAACAGATATTGTGCAGTTTCAATTCCGGTTGCTATAGGTTTCGAAATCGAAACTGGAACATGGGAAAAGAACCTAAAGCGGGTACTCGTCTTGGAACCTGCTTGAAAATTTTGCGTGAATTGTGATGAATTGATTGAATTCATGTGTTGCCTCGAGATTAGAGGATTTATGAGTCGCATTGGACACAAATGAATAAGCATTGGACACAAATGAATAAGTAATCAAAAGTTGAAAACTATTAAATATAGGTTTTCTTAATTTGTTAGGGGTGTATTTATAAACTTTTAAAGTAATTTTATCATTTTTTAAACTAATAGGGGATAATTAATTTTTTACAGGACACCCGGGTAAGAAACGTCCTTGAATTTAAGAACCATAACCGACAGGTTCTAATTCTGGTTCCTTTTTTTGGGAACCTACATGATTCCAATTTCAATTCCCCTAAAAAATGCAGGATACCGAACCGCTCATCACTGGTGCTGAATTGAATCCAGGAAGTGGGGCGGCCAATTTACATTGTTAAAAACCTTAAAAATGAAAAAGTAAAAATAAAAATCTATTGATAAAATAGATATACAGTAACATTAAATTTTAAAGTCCTCATAAGTACTATTCAATAACCGAAAAAATTAGCGTAGTAACAACTGATTAAAGGTTGTTTGGTTTGGTTTGAAAATTTGCTGTCGACAAGCGAAAATGCAGGATTCATTTGGAAGAGTATGTTTTGGCATTAAAGGAGTTACAATCTATTTCATCAATTTCAAATACGACTCATTTGAATCAAAGATCAGCAATCGCTACCACTTCACTCTCCACTCTTCGTTTTTACTCAACCGGTGACTTTCAATTACTTATTCTATTAACCTTCTTAAGTAAAATAAGGGTTCTTAAACCAATAAACCCTAGCTTTTTTCCGCTTTTTATCCCGTAATTTCTTATTTTTATGGATTAAGTTGTTACAGTGACTATGTTGGGGTATTGTGTTTAAGAGTTTTGGGAATTGATACCGTTTGAGTGATTATTGGCTATAGAGCGCAGGAGTGCTTGTCTTGAGAATCTCATAAATCGGGTATAGATTATGGATCCTCAATTTTCTAAGGTTTCGGTTGGGTTTTAACGCAATGATTATTATGCTTTTTGTAGTGTTTGTATTCCTTTAGTTGGAGGCTTTAAATGGTTATTTAAGTTTGTTTTGTTCTGTTTCTATTTGTGAGACAGCCAGAAGCTTCACCAACAGAGTATTCTAAGGCTAATAAAGAGCTTCGGAAAATCAGGGGTTCAATGAAACTTATAAATGAATTGAGGACCAAACAGAAGGCGAACTGCTGTAACACCTTGAAGTCATTCATCCATTTAGGGAAATGTGATATGCCCATGAAAGTATGATATTTTTTTTCCTTGGATAAATTTCTTATTTTTCCCAAATGAAATTATGTAGGAGATTGATGGGTTGAAGTCACTGATGGCTGAATGTCCCGAGGATGAAGACTTGCTTGATATGGCAACAGAGGAATTGAATCAAGCTGTAGAAGAAGAGGAAAAATTACAGAGTGTGCTGCTCAAGTCTTTACTTCCTAAGGATGATGCTGATGAGAGGTGCGCATTTTGGATGCGAGAGCTGGTAAGTGAAGACCATGTAGATAGGCAGCTCAATTGAGAACAGCGAATGTTCAAAGCTTTCAGCAGGCGTCAGTCGTCTTCTTGCTTTTGTTGAATGTGAAGTTGTGATCAGCTTAGCAGTAAAGAGCTCCTGTTTAGCAAAAGTTGTATTCGGATTCTGCTGGAGCGGCCTTCTCTCTCTGATTTACGGCAAAGGTAGTTCGGTAGGCCTCGTAATCTAGTATGGCCGAAGCATTAGCCCTGCCTCTATCCTTGAAAGCATAGACTGGACTTAGGGCGGTGAGGTAGCTTAGGAAACCGTACCTGATGACATTTGGACTTATTCTTTTCTGTTAGCAGCGCTGCTTTTGTTCCAACCTTCTTGTCTAGAAGCTAGAAGGAATCAGTCTTAAAGGGAGGCGAAGTGATGGATGAAATTTCTTTTTTGAGTGAGCTAGCAATAAGCTGGGCAAGTCAAATCCATAAAGGCGAGGAAAAACTAGTTTGAAAGTAGTCCTCCTTGAAGTCCCTTTTATTGCAAATTTAATTGCATTTTGGTGTCAATCTGTGCCCCCTGTTTTTCAGGCATTTCTCTCTCTCTCTCTCCCTCTCTTTATGTTTTTCCCCTTCTTTATTGTTTTTGACAAAGTTTTAATCAGGAACAGGCGGGGAAGATGCCTCTTTTTCTGCAATGGACATATTTAAGATGTAAGTTTCTACAACCTGACCTGGTTAGCATCTTTAGTCATAATTCTTGCATATCAAGGACCTTTTGAAGAATTGCAACCTTGTTTGAATTACACAGGTATGAGAGATACTTACAGAAGAAAGGTTGGAAGTTTGATGTTATAGATGTAACAGAGTCTGATCTGAGAGGATACAAGGTATGTCTTCCATCCTGTGAATTTTCATGGGTCCCTTTTTATTAGATGGGTATTGTTCAGTTGTTAGGTATGGGTTACAATCTATAATATTTTCCAATATACCGTTTTCGTTTTACAAAATATGGAATTACCTCGTAACTGTTTTGTAAATCTTTGGCTTGTCCTTTTACTAACCAGGAAGCTGGTGCAGCAATCTCAGGAGCTGGTGTCTATGGGAAACTTAAATTTGAGAGTGGAATTCATAGGGTTCAGGTTTCAGGACTACCTATTTGACTTACAATGTATGTTTCATAGCAGAAATTACAAACAGTTGTCATCTTGCAGCGTGTTCCTGTGAGGGAGAAGTCTGGACGAGTTCATACCAGTGCTGTCTCTGTTACTATCCTTCCTCAGGCTGATGAGGTGCAAAACGAATTGCAGTTGATTGAATGATATATTTGTTATGATGCCACAATTGCATGGTCATTTTTCTTTGCAACTGTCAGCATTGTAGTAGTGGAAGTATTATAATGTTTTCTGATGCTCAATCTCATTGATCTTTTTTGTTTTGGGGCTTTGCAGGTAGATGTCCAGTTGAGGAATGAAGATTTGAGGATTGATACTTATAGATCTGGTGGTTCAGGTGGTCAGCATGCAAATACCGCCAATAGTGCTGTCTGAATAACTCATATTCCAACTGGGATGACTGTGTCCATCCAAGATGAACGATCTCAACATATGGTAATGATTTTTTACTGACATTCCTCAATAATCAGTTAAAATATGCTTGCTGGATCAGGTTATTGATCACCATTCCTTCATAGCATGTTATAGTAAGGCCTATGTTCGAGTGTCATGTTTCCCTCAATTTTCATTGTCCTGTTATTGAATATAGATAGATGAATTGTTGAAGTTTTATTGTATGTGCCAAGTTAATGAAAATACGAAAGAAAGGGGTCATTGGACAAGTTTTTATCAGTAGGACTATGTATTTCAATATTTATCTAAATTATCCAATGTAGTTTTACAGGCAGTGGATCTTGAACTATTACACTCTAATCGTGTGCAATTTATTAATATCAAATCTGTAGTATAGCTGCGTTACAGTATCATCCCTCAGTATTAAGTAAGCAATAAATGGTAATCAGTGGGCTGGGTACTTTTGCGTCATCTGATTTGGCTTTTCTTCCCTTATGGTTGTTCTTTTGCCTTTTTGATCTTTATAACAGAACAAAGCTAAAGCACTTAAGTTGCTCTGTGCGAAACTGTATGAAATGGAAAGGTTAAGAATTCAGATGAGTCGATCAAAACTTTGATCCGAGCAGGTAAAAGTGACTGTGAGATGAAGATGAGCAAGTTTACTATTGCTTTTTGTTTCTTATTTTCCAGAACAATGAAGAGATCTTATCACTGTAAACTGACTGTTAGTGGTGATAGATCGGAGCTTATCCGTACTTACAACTTCCCTCAAGGGCATGTCATGGATCGTCGTGTTAGCATCACTCATCATGCAATAAATGATGTGATGGAGGGAGAAAATATAGATATCTTCATAGATGCTCTTCTTTTACAGCAGGAAATGGATGCAATTGCCTCATTCAATTCTAGTCAGTGATGCTGGTGAAGAAGGTCTTTACCCAGGGCCTAATTTTGATCATATTTTTGAATGGTGTTAAGGTTTACGTAGATTATTTATTTTTAAAATTTGCCACAGTTTAGCCTCATAATTGGTAGTATTTTTGTAACAATATACCAACTTTCTGGCTCTATTCCAACGGAAATAGGAAACTTGAAATCCCTTTTTGATCTCGAGTTAACTATGAATCAACTAAGTGGTCCTATTCTCTCTTCCTTTTAAAATCTAAGCAACTTGGAGTCCTTATTCCTTGGCAACAACAAGATTTCGGGTTACATTCCTCAAGAAATTGGAAATTTCATGAGATTGAAGATATTGGATTTATTATTTGCAGCGGTGGTTCAGGTCTATGCAAGTGCCAACCATTTGTTAGGCCAGGTCCCTGTAAGCTTGAGAAATTGCAGAAGCCTGGTTAAACTCCGAGGACGAAACCAACTTGTTGGAAATATATCTGAATTTCTTGGTTTCTATCCAAACCTGAGGGATTTAGAGCTGATCTATAACAGATTTTATGGTGAGATCCATATGTGGAAATTTTCAATAATTAGGCACTCTAAACATGGCAAAAAATAATCAACTTCACCACCAGTTGGTGCAGATCACAGCAAGGATTCCACATGGCAACTGACAACATGAACCTGTAGCTCAATTGTGCTGACAGTATAAGCTCAAAACAAGCTTATAGTTCCCATAAGTCGGAAAATAGTAGAGCTGATCAAGGACCAGTCCCAAGGAGGCTCGGGTCTAGGCCATTTTGGGGACTGGTCCTGGGACCGGTCCCAAGCCCATAAGCAATTTTAGGACCCGGACCGGTCCTATGGGCTTGAAAAATTTCTTTTTTCCTCCCGATCTTTTTTTTTATATTTTAGGGGTGAAACAAAATTTTGTAGGGGGTTTTTAGTATTTTTTTTAGGGGTAGATTAATAAGTTTTTAAAAGTTTAATTAATTTAAAAAAATAATCAAATAATAAATAAATTAATAGTTAATTTTAATATAAATGTAATATTCATATTTCACACATTCACGTTTCACAAATAAACAATTAAATGAATTTTTTATTAAATTATTTATCTTCATCGTTAACAATATTTACATCATTCAAATCTGTATTCCTAAAGAGTTCGAGTAGCTCGAGATCTTCAGGGTGCTGTTGTAGTCTTCTTTCTGTATGAGTCCAATCCCGTAAACATGTTATCACTTTAATCATCTCATCGGTTAAAGAACATTTTCTGTATTTAACAATCTGGCCATTCGTTGAAAATGTTGACTCTGATGCAATTGTATAAACTCGCACAGATAAAATGTCACGTGCTATTTGGGCTACAATAGGGAATCGACTTTCATGTTGGTTCCACCATTGAAGAATATTCATGTCACGTTTTTCCTTCATCGTCATAAAGGACAAGTCCACTTATAGGTGCGATTCAACTCATTTGGTCCATGTATGTACGAGCTGGAGTTGTTACTTTCGCCATGTTCCATATACATCTACTTGCTCGATCCTTGACGGAGGTCTGCATCAGGATCCTGATCATCTCTCCTGAATGTTCCACTTCCACTTCCACTTCCATTGTACCTGTTCTCATATAAAGAAAAAATGTTATCCAATTTTTGTTCAAAGTTAGTCCAATAAGACGTATAATCATGTCCTAAATGCTGGCTTAACTTAGTAATTATACAGTTAACTACGTGTAATTTAAACTTAGGATCTACAACAAGGCCTAATCCATATAAGAATGGAATATCTAACCAATATTTCTCATATTTTTCTTCCATCTTTAAAACAATTTCCCTTAAAACGTTATTATATCTATATTTAGCAAAAGTTTTAGCAATTTGAAGTAAAATATCTAATACTAAATTAGTAGTCGGATAATAAATACCACTTAATGTATTAGTAGAATAATAATTTTTTTTTTAAAAATGAATAAAAAAGTTCACAAACCGCCCAATCATCATAGCTGACAACTTCATCTGGATAGTGCTTTCAGTTGATGAAATCTGTAATTTGTTTTGCGGTTGGCAAAGCTTTTTCCAACATCAAGTATGTGGAATTCCAACGGATAGGCATGTCCGTACATAACTTTAAAGGTCGAACCGGTGGGTTCTCTTGCTTACAATATTTGACATACTCCTGCCATCTTTTATTACTATAGCTAACGATAAATCTGATAGCCACGCGCACCCTCTCCTTCATCGAATGTATAACATCTAAATTTGCTTTAACTATCAAATTTATAATGTGGCAAGCACATCTCTGGTGAAAAAATTTGCCTTCACCACGCGGATCCAATCTCTTTTCAAATAAAGAGATTGTCGCGGTGTTAGCAGTTGCATTATCAAGCGTTAGCGTTACAACTCTATTAGTAAATAAATATTCTTGCAAAACTTCAAGAATTGTAAAATAAATAGTTTCAGCACTACGTTTTTCATATAATGGTTTAAAACCCATTAATTTTTGTTGTAAACCCCAATTATGATCTAAGAAATGTACCATGACAGTTAGAAAATCAGTTTTTGATCTACAAGCCTATATGTCTGATGTAAGTGCAATAGATATATTCCTAAAATTTTGAAATTCATTTTTAAGTTTATTATTTATTTTGTTATAAAGTTTTAGTATATCTCTTCTACTTGTACTTCTACTAACAAGGGTATACGCTGGACAAAATACAGTTTTAATCACGTGAATAAAGTAAGGATTTTCAGATAAACAAATGGGAGAATCCGTAGCAACTATGAATCTTGCTATTTCCTCTCATGCAACATTTGCATTATATTACCATGTTGAGAGAGTTGAGGACTATGGATTAAAATTAAGTTGAGTTTGAATTTGTCTACCTAATCTGGTTAAAGATGTACCGGGCAACTGCATTATTTGGGGGTGCTTCTTCTCCACGTGTCGTCGCATCGTCGAAGTCCCTTTCTGAGCGCCAATAATGGTTCCACAGAAATTACATATCCCACACAATTCTTCCCCCTCCCCATTTGTCTTTGGCTGTTTTGATTTGGTGAAGTGTCGCCATACATCGGACACGACCCTCTTTGACGGTTGGGGGGGTTGGCCTATGCCCGTGCCCGTTGACTCGTATCTCGCATGTGTTTGTCTACACCTCGTCCCGGTCGAATGTGGTTGTGGAATTGCAGTTGTTGCCTCTGGAGGAAAGGGTGAAAATAGATTGAACCCTTCCATTTCTTCAGTAGATGGAATGTAAAACTCATTTGGGATAATCCTTTGAATGCATCATTTCGGGAATCTATTATAAATTTATGATAAGATAATAAATAATTAAAATGAAAAGAAATTAAATAATAATATGAATAAGAGATGATATTGAAAAATAGAAAAAATTAAATAATATAAATAAATAAATAAATTATATGAATAAATTATAAATATAAATATAAATTGAATGACAATTTAATTGGAGATTTGAAGTAGAGAGATTGAGAGAATGAGAGATTGAGTGGTGTGGAAAAAATGAAAGATTTTAGGGTTATTTATAGTGTATTTGTGGGGGCGAAATGAAAAAAAACCTTTGCCGCCGCCGCTCCCCCTTCCGAAATGACAGCTTCTACGCTAACGGGCATGTGACCGCTGCTAGCCAACGGTTATAAAGAAAAGTAATTTTTTTTTTTTAATAAATTTTATAAAATCTCATTTTAACCCCTATAATTTATATTTATTTCAAAATTTATAGGAGATTTTATGTAATTATACAAGAGACTAAAATGAAAATATTTAAAAAAATTTGGGCTAAGGCCTGGGACTTGGAGGAGAGCCCAGTGGAGGGAACGAACTCTCCTCCTTAGGCTTGGTCCCGTTTTGGGACCAAGCCTCCTAGGACCGATCCTCACCAGTCTTAGGATCGGGTTTTTGGGCTGGGTTTTTGCCTACCTCTACAAAATAGCTTATTTTGATTTCAATAAACGCTTTTAAAATATAATAAAACAATATGAAAACTATAAGGTCCTTCGACTGGTAGATAAACTTTCTGTGTGAGTGGGGACTATTTTACTTTTCAAACGGAATAGATTATGTGTAAAGAAGATTTAATTAGTAATTGGAATTTGGAAGTAGTACAGTTTGAATTATTCCTCCATATCCAGTGGGGACCTTAAAGAAAAGTTGATACCCATCCAACCAATGAAAATTAATTAATAAAGCTTCTATTAATACTGAGTCAATTGAAAATGATAGATCAGGCAAACCCAAATCTACGGCAGTCTTCACGTGACTACAAATATTTCATTTTATACTATATGGCTAGAAATAAAGAAAATCATTATTTAACCAAAAAAAAAAAAGTTACTTTAAAAGGTTGAAAAATCATATAAACTTGTCTTAACATATATTAAAAGTTGCAAAGCAATTTTAATCAGAGTGATGTTATTTAAACCACATATTTTATCGAACAATACCCCACTTCTAATTAAACCCCATAAAAGTTTTAAATTAATTTAAAATTTCCCAATTTAATTGCAAAAGAAATTTATAATTAAAATTATATATTCAATAGCAATGTACAAAGCGATGATTATAAATACCTATTTGAAATTCTTTTATAACCCATGATGATTAAGTAAAACAGTTAAAAAAAATTTATGATTGAAAAAAAATAGTTGCCAACTAATTTTTAAAGGAAAAAAAATGGTGTACAGGTACTTTAAAATTATATTTGCCTTTTAATGTAATTTTGATTGAGGATAATATTGTAATATAAAAGAATTATTAACATAAGTCTCTTAAGAAATTTAGTGGGGTCAAATAGCATCACTCTTTAAATTATTATTTCGTAAAAACTTATCGTAAAACCGATCAATTAAAAGGTTTTTGTCGTTCTTTGAAATATAAAATTAAATAAAAATGAAACCAAATAGGATATAAGAGGCTCCCTAATTAACCATATCTCAAACACTATATTGCTAATTTTCGCAATGGACCAAATTTGTTTCCAGAGTAAAATAACTTATTATTTTTTAGTTTCTAAAGGCAAAAGTTTTGGTTTCGCCCAGTAAATTCAGGGAAAAATTTAGGCCATATATAACACAAGGAGAAAAGATATGATATTTACCGTTATAAAATTATTGGGATCAATTATACTAAAAGAAATATTTTCAGAGTATTGAGTAACGTTATTTTAGTATTATAGATGGATCTACACTTGGATGATAATTCAAAGGTTGATTATGATATTTTTAGACCATATGATTTGAGAGTATTTAACCCGTTAACAATACAAGCTAGGGGTAGAGTCATTTGCGGAAAGGAACGTAAAAATCACCTTACAAAATTCAAACATGCATTTTGAAAGTGCAGGCATTCAGTGCAAGACAGAGACCTCAATTGACTTGGTAATGATTTTGATGCTTCAAGTCTTGAAGGCAACATTTGTGGTGTTGCCTAATTGCTGATAATGCAAGCATCCGTTTAGTTTGGGTAATTAGGTCAATAAAAGGTGAAACAAGTTTAAAACTATATGATTGTGATTTCTGAAATTCTGATTAGTAATAAAGATAAATAGAAGAAAAAAAATACTAAAAAAAAAACTATCCAGTCCATGGGATACCGTTAAAAAAATATGTTTAGAGATGATAATCCAATGATTCATATCAGTAATATTACTTCGATACTGTAAGTGAACTCATAAATTACAGTCCAAGGGTTAACTTATTTATCTTCCCCTGCTAACATTACCAGCTACACTGGTGTTTTCCAGCTTTACTTCACCAATCATTTACGGGGATGAACATATCAATCTCAGTGCAATAGTCAAACATGCATTTTGAAAATGAATAAAAGTACAAGACAAAAGAACTAAATTGATGACTTGATAGTGATTTTGTAGCTTTTATTTATGTCAAGTCTTTATAACTTGATTGTGCCCACTAAGAGTAAAGACTCGGAAATCCTGACAAGTGAAATTAAGATGAATAAAGGTGAAATGTGGAATCAAAATCTGCTGTCAATGAATTTTATGCAAAAACCCTTGTCTTAAACAAGTTTGAGATACAAATTGAGGGGTGAAAGAAAGTTAACGTTATTCTTGCATTTTTTCTTTACTTCAGTATATATCCTGGTGAAGAAATCAGGATTTTCTGTTGTGAAAATATAAGATCCTAGAGTGTCTTTTATCCTGGATAAAGAACAAAGAAGATTAATTATATCCACATTAAAGACTTGCATGAAACCATTTTCTACATAGGCTTGACTCTAAAAAGCAACAAAAACCTTGAGTGAAAGATGGTGCATTGACATTTTCGAAGCTCTTCGAGTTCCAAATTTTGTTTATAAATATGGAGTTCCCAGTTAGGCTCTGCAGTGCACAAACTTAGCTAGTTTAAGCAATGGCAATCTCATCCCTCAATAAACTCTCCCCTGTTTTCTTCAGCCTCTTTGTTGTGCTGCATTTTAAGCTAAATGTTGCTTTTGATTCTACTCAAGAAGCACAAGCTCTTCTCAAATGGAAGGCCAGCCTTCAAACCATGGCCATTCTGTCCTCCCTTCATGGACTCTTTATCCTATTAATGCTACCAATAATTCTACTCAACACAGAAGCAAGATAAGCCATTGTACTAATTGGTCTGGAGTTTCTTGTGACCATGCTGGAAGCATCCGTAGATTGAACCTGTCTGCATCCGTAGATTGAACCTGTCTATTGCAAGTTTAAAAGGTACGCTTGATGAATTGTCATTCTCATCATTTCCTCATCTTGCATATCTTGATCTTAGCATAAATGAACTCTTTGGAGTCATCCCTGCACAAATTGGTAATCTCTCCAAACTGAAGTATCTTGACTTGCAAACTAATCAGTTTTCTAGGAAAATACCAACTGAAATCTGTCTCCTTACAAATCTTGAGACCCTCCACTTAGATGAGAATCAGTTGAATGGTTCGATTCCAGAAGAATTAGGCCAGCTAAGTTCTCTTATTGAATTGGCTATCTACAGTAATCGCTTGGACGGTTCAATTCCGGCTTCTTTGGGAAATTTGAGCAACTTGGCTTGGTTGTCTCTTTTTAATAATTCACTTTCTGGTTCCATTCCTCCAGAGATGGGAAACCTCTCGAATCAGGTTGAACTTTACATCGATACCAATAGCTTAACTGGTCCAATCCCTTCAAGTCTTGGAAACCTTAGGAACCTAGAAGTCTTGCACATGTTCATAAACCAACTTTCTGGTTCCATTCCTAAGGAATTAGGAAATTTGGAGTCTCTCACTAATATTAGTCTTCATAGCAACAATCTTTTAGGTTCAATTCCAACGTCTCTTGGTGGTATGAGAAGTCTCATTTCTCTTCATTTATACAATAATTCACTTTCTGGCTCTATCCCCCCTGAAATAGGAAACCTGACAAACCTTGTTGATTTAGAGTTAAGCAAAAATCTACTCAGTGGTTCTATTCCTAGTTCCTTTAAAAATCTGAGCAACTTAAAGATCTTATTCCTTCGTGATAACAATCTTTCTGGTTCCATTCCTCAGGAATTGGGAAATTTGGAGTCTCTCACTAATATTAGTCTTCGTAGCAACAATCTTTCAAGTTCAATTCCAACGTCTCTTGGTGGTCTGAGAAGTCTCATTTCTCTTCGTTTATACAATAATTCACTTTCTGGCTCTATTCCCCCTGAAATAGGAAACCTGACAAATCTTGTTGAGTTAGCGTTAAGCCAAAATCTATTCAGTGGTTCTATTCCTGATTCTTTTAAAAATATGAACAAATTAGAGATTTTGTACCTTTATGATAACAATCTTTCCGGTCCAATTCCCAAAGACTTGAGAAACTGCATAAGCTTAAGAAATGTCTCTTTGCGAGGAAACCAACTTGTTGGAAATATATATGAAGATTTTGGCATCTGACGTGTGACCAAAGCTAGAGATGTTGGATATTAGCCATAATGAATTTTACGGTGAAATTTCGTCAGGCTTGGTAGAGTGTCCAAAATTACTCATCCTAAAGATGACAGGGAACAATGCTGCTGGCAGCATACTAGTTGAGCATGAAACTTAATTCGTCTTTCGGGCATTAAATTTTATTGTGAAATCTCAACTAGCTTGGGAGAGTGTATTACTTAAACTTTTGTATTTTTCTGAATTACCATCTTTTGGGATTTAACATTATTAAGACTTGAGAGGGACTAGCATCTCAAATTATCCATTAGTTATTCATTGAAGAATGCAGTTGGCACTAGCTACAAAGTTCCTAGATTTTATTTTGAAAATTGTTTTTGTATGAAAGATTTTTAAGGCTCCATTTGGAGTTGTTTCTCATAATTTCAAAGTGAATTCTCAAAGAATCTAAAGTTGATTAGGCATTTAGTAAAATGTTTTAACAACGATTATTTTATAATGTAATTCTCCAATCGTCTATTATTATATTGGAAATGGAGATCTAGTAATAAAAACACCAAATCATCTTTATTTATATGTACAACCAAACTAACTAAACTACCAGCAAAGATTTCACATAGCATCTGATTGTGAACCTGTGACTGACTCATTGTGCAAACTGTACAAGCTGATCATGCTAATTAAATTTTATATTTAAGAATAAATCTTATGATAAATTATATATTTTAATCATACAATATGAAAGAAAGAGTAAGAAAAGAGACGTATGTTACAGACATTAACCTAAAGTAAAAGAGTTATCCCTCTGCAAAAAATCCAAAAATTGCCTGTTTTACTAATGCAATAAAAAAAAAAATTATGTTAATGTACCTTGAAATTTTACTGTCATAAACTTTCTTTATAAAAGAGATCACTGTCTACTTTTCAAGCCGATTAGACTGTGTCCGTGGGATGAAAAGAAATTGATATCCTTCAGCCAATGGAATTTGAATTAGTAAAAGCTACAATTAAAACTAAGCAATAGAAAATGATGGATCAGGACTTAAACCCAAATATACGACAGTCTTCACAAAACTGCAAATATTTCATTTTATATATATGATTAAAATAAACAAAATCATCAATTAAAAAAAATAAAAAATAAAAAATAAATAACCAACCTTTCAGGCCAGCTAAGTTTTCTTAATTATTGGCCTCTTAACACATTTAGAGACCTTCCACCTGACTTGGTTGAGAATCAGCTGAACCATTTTGCTGATTTTCGCTAAGGGCCTTATTCCTTTCCCTGATGTAATCTTCACAATAGTAATATACAAGATTGTGCGTTATTACACATTGAGTTTCATAAGGCGAAAGCTCTGCTTTCAAAGAATTAATTCAGGGGAAATTCTAGGCCATATATATAACACAAGGACAAAGGAAATGATATTTGCCTTTCTAACATTATTGGAGTTATTTATCCTAAAAGAAATACATCTAGCATCTATGATCTAATGGTTTAGATGAGTAGCGTTATTTCGATACTATAGGTGGATCTACCCTTAGGTCATGATCCAAAGGTTGACAATAATCTCTTAAACTATATAATCCGAGTTTATTTAACCGACATTAGTATTTCCAAGAATACAAAATTCTTTGAAAAGCATAGTCATTTATGGAGAGGAACATAACAATCACTTTACAATATTCAAACATGCATTTTGAAAATGCGTGCCTAAATTGCAAGACAAAAAGCTCAATTGACTAGATAGTGATACTTGCATGATATAAACCACGAAAAATATGAAGGCAGACAACAATGAGAAACATTCTTGCCTGGCATGCATATGACGGAGCAACCAGCCCCCTTCAACAGCGTATTCAACATCTTTCATAACTTGTTCTATGCTGTTGAAAGATAGATCCACAGAAGATGTGTAATGCATAGCTTAAAAAACGCCAGCCACTATCTGAATGTCTAAACAAATACCAGCTAACCAATAACTAAGATTGCTCGAGGTTGGATAATATATCAAATGCTGATTAAGTGTAGAGGATATAGGTTGTTTAAGAAGAGAAAATCGTTGGTTCCATATAGTCATTTCTCTTTCCTATCGTGACAACTAAGCATTAAGTCTTGAAGGCAACATTCGTGGTGTTGCCTAAAAGTAGATCACGCAAGCATCCGTTTAGTTGGGGTTAGGTCAATGACATTTGAGATTACAACAAGTCCTGAGAAGTGAAACAAAGATGAATAAAAGTGAAAAAGAATCTTAAAAGTATATGATTGTGATTAGTAAAAAAGATAAAAACAGGAAAAAGAACATATCTGCAAAGGCTTAGGAAAATTCGGATCAGAAAAATATCTTATTACTGGGATATCATTGAAGAAATATGTCTAGTTTAGCAAAAAGTGGTTTTTCAGTCTCACACACGACATGTCTCGGTCAACTGAGTATTGTAGAAGCGTTTGGATCCTATAGGACCTGGAGGGTTGGGAGGGATCTTGTCAAAGACCTTAATGACTTGATAGTGATCTTAAAACTTTTAAGTCAAGCCTTGAAAAACTTTTGTGGTGTTGCATAATAGTGGATCCAGCAAGCATCCGATTAGTTTGGACTAGGTCAATGATAAAATTAGAGATTTCTATTGTTAAAAAGAATCCTGTGAAGTAAAATCAAGATGAGTATAAGTGAAATGAGATACAAAAATGTGCATCTATCAGTTAAAGATGTCGATGAATTTTATATAGAAACTCAAACAAAATTGAGATACTTTTTGTGGGGTGAAAGAAAAGAAAGTTAATATTATGCTTGCTTTGTTCTCTTCAGTATATAATCCTAGTGAACAAATCAATAGTCACTATAGTGAAAATATAAGATCCTAGAACAGAGAAGGTTAATTATTTCCATATCAAGGCTTGTTGCATGAAACCTTTTTATACATAGAGATGACTCAAAAGCCACAAAAACCTTGAGTGAAAGATGGTGCATGGACATTTTCTAAGCTCTGAGCGTTCCATATTCTGTTTATAAATATGGAGTTCCAAATTAGGCTATGCATGCATTTCACAAACTTAACTAGTTTAAGCAATGGCATTCTCATCCCTCAATAAAATCTCCCCTCTTTTCTTCATCGTCTTTGTTCTGCTACATTTTCAACTCAATGCTGCTTTTGATTCTACTCAAGATGCACAAGCTCTTCTCAAATGGAAAGCCACCCTTCAAAACCAGAGCCATTCTACCCTCTCTTCATGGTTTCTTTATCCTGTTAATGCTACCAATAATTCTACTCAACATAGAACCAAGATAAGCCATTGTACTAATTTGTTGTGAGTTTCTTGTGATCATGCTGGAAGCATCCACAGATTGAACATGTCTATTGTAAGTTTAAAAGGTACGCTCAATGAATTGTCATTTTCATCATTTCCCTATCTTGCATATCTTGATCTTAGCTTTAATGAACTTTTTGGAGTCATCCCTTCACAAATTGGTAATCTCTCGAAACTGAAGTATCTTGACTTGTCAACTAATCAGTTTTCTAGGGAAATAACCAACTAAAACTAGTCTCCTTGCACATCTTGAGACCTCCACCTGGCTGGGAATCAGTTGAATGGTTCAATTCCAAAAGACATAGGCGAACTAAATTCTCTTAGTGAGCTCTTGGCTTGGTTGTATGTTTTTAATAATTCACTTTCTGGTTCCATTCATCTAGAGGTGGGAAACCTTTCAAATCTGGTTGAACTTTACATCGATACCAATAACTTAACTAGTCAAATCCCATCAAGCCTTGAAAAGCTCAGAAAGCTGAAAGTCTTGTACATGTTCCACAACCATCTTTTTGGTTCCATTCCTCTGGAATTGGGAAATTTGGAGTCTCTCACTAGTATTAGTCTTCATAGCAACAATCTTTTAGGTTCATATCCAGCGTCTCTCGGTGGCTTAAGAAATCTCTTTCGTCTTCATTTATACAATAATCAACTTTCTGGCTCTATTACCCCTAAAATAGCAAATCTGAAAAATCTTGTTGATTTAGAGTTAAGCACAAATAAACTCAACGTTCGATTCTGGATTCCTTTGAAAATCTAAAGAAATTAAAAATTTTATACCTTCGTGATAACCATCTTTCCAGTAAAATTCCCCAGGAAATAGGAAATTTCATGTTCACTCAATTGGAATTAGACACTAACAACTTCACTGGTTAGTGACCCCATAATATGTGTTCGTGGTTCACTTCAAAACTTCACTGTGAATGGCAACAGTTTTTTCAGTCCAATTCCCAAAGGCTTGAGACATTGCACGAGCCTAAAGAGACTCCGACTGGAACAAAACCAATTCGTTGGTAACATATTTGAAGATTTTGGCATCTATCCACACCTAGAATATTTAGATCTCAACCAAAATAAGTTTTATGGTCAAGTGTCATCTAGCTGGGGAGAGTGTCCAAAATTGCTCACCCTAAAGATCGCAAAGAATAATATAACTGGCAACATACCAATTGAGCTTGGAAACTTAATTCAACTAGGTAGACTTGATCTTTCTTCAAATTCTCTAGTTGGAGGGATTCCAAAAGAACTTGGAAACTTGAGTCTGCTAGGGGAGCTACTTTTGAATAGGAACCAACTTTCTGGTGATATACCTTCGAAAATTGGATTCCTCACTGGAATAACCCGTTTGGACTTGTCCACAAACAAGTTGAGCAAATCAATCCCTGAAAGTCTGGGGAACTTGTTGCAAATGTATAGACTGACTTTGAGCAATAACCGGTTTACCCAAGAAATTCCACCTCAATTGGGGAAGCTAAGTTAATTTACAGAGGTGGATTTGAGTCATAACTTCCTCAACGGAAGGATACCTCCTCAAATATGTGATTTGGAGATGTTGCAGAAGCTAAATCTCTCCCACAATAATCTCTCTGGGTTTATTTTGAGAAAATTTGAAAATATGGTTGCCCTGTCAAGCATTGATATATCCTACAATTAGTTGGAGGGTTCGATTCCAAACTCTTCAGCATTTAAAAATGCTGCAATGGAAGAATTACAAGGGAATAAAGATTTGTGTAGTGATGTTAGAGGGCTGCGAGTCATTGCAGAACTTTATTACCTATGACAAAACATGGTTGCAAAAGGGTTGGATAATCTTTTTTATAGTTTTTTTCCCTCTTCTAGGAGCTCTTGTTCTTTTGCTTGCAGTGATCCGTACACTCTTTAGTTCCAGAAGAACAAAGAGACACTTAGAAGATAAAGAAAGTGGGATGAACAATGAAGAATTTCTCTCGATATCAACTTTTGAAGGAAGAAAGATGTATGAAAAAATCATAACAGCGACTAAGAATTTTGATGCCAGTAAGTTAATTGGGAAGGGAGGTCATGGAAGTGTTTACAAAGCTGAGTTATCACTAGGGAATATTGTAGCGGTTAAGAAAATCCATTTGCTATGTATTGGTAATATAGCTAATCAAAAAGAGTTCTTGAGTGAGATAAGGGCATTAACAGAGATAAGACATTGAAATATTGTGAATTTTTTTGGTTTTTGTTCCCATTCTCAACACTCATTCTTAGTCTATGAGTATCTCGAAAGGGCTAATTTGGTCGCAATTCTGAGCAACGAAGCAAGAACAGTAGAACTAGATTGGCGTAAGAGAGTGAATATCATAAAAGGTGTGGTACATGCTTTGTCTTACATGCATTGTGATTGCTTCCCACCAATTGTCCATCGCGACATATCAAGCAAGAACGTGTTGCTAGATATGGAATATGAAGCTCATGTGTCAGATTTTGGAATTGCTAAGCTTCTCAAACTAGATTCATCTAACTGGACTCAATTGCAAGCACATATGGATACGTTGTACCAGGTATATAATTCCTTCACTATCAATTTTTACAATACCCTTATTGGATAATCAATGATAAAGACTTCATATTTCATTCACTTCGCAGAGCTTGCTTACACAATGAAGGTGACTGAGAAATGTGATGTGTATAGCTTTGGAGTATTGGTACTGGAAGTCATCCTAGGGAAGCATCCTGAAGACGTTCTTGCCCCATTTTCAGGTTCAGCTACAAAAATGAACATATAGCTTGATGATATGTTGGATCCAAGGCTTCCATTTCCCTCCCTGGAAGTTTAGAATAAATTGATTTCCATCATGGATGTGGCCTTTTTATGCTTAGATGTAAGCCCACAGTCTAGACCAACCATGTAGATTGTGACTTATCTTTTTCGCAACTAAATCTTATTCTTTCTAAAGTAATCACACAATATTATAGATTTCCAACAGACTATTTTGTAAGTTTTTGAATCAATTGTTTGTAAGGTTGGTCTAGTTGTACAAGGCAAATCTAGTTTCTCTGTATTTTTTTATAATTTAGCAACATTGGGACTTGCGAGTCATTGGTTACATAAATTCTGCATTAGCTGTTGAAACAATGCAGTTGGCACTGGCTACAAGTTGCTGATTCATATTTAAAATTTGTGTTCTTATCAGTGACTAAGGCTGTATTAATTTGGGGTAGCTTTTCATAATCTGAAAGCGGATTCTCAAGGAATCTGAACCTAATTAATTATTTATTTGAAAACATTTTTAAAGTGGTTAAATAATTTAATGTTATAAAAGAACTGACTCACCTCCGTCCGACGGCAATCACATAAACTTGACTTGTCAATAGATGGAATAAGAGTTTGAATTAAGTCCTGAAAATTTCAGGCATAATATTGTTGATTTTAAATTAGTAACGATTTTAAAAAAGCAAATAATTGCTACAAAGAATGTCACTTTTAGAGAATAAATAGCAAAGAAAATTCATCCTGAAGCATATCAATCAAAGTGGTGCTGAGCTTGGGTTTCCAAGGGTGGCCCAAACAAAATTGAGAAAGTCCATTTTTTGTTGAAGATTGTTTTAGAATTAGGTTTTGTATCAGCCAAATAAGGAAAAAAAAAGAAAAAAAAAAAAGAAAAAAAGGAGGTCAAGAGGGAAGCGGTCGAAGGTGAGAAGAAGAAAAGGAGAAAATGGGGGTTGGCAGTAGATTCGATCAAGTTGTGGATGAACAACCTCCTGCGATCCGATTCAGCTGCAATTTTACTAGTATGTTCCTGACTCAAGTCTCTTCATTTTGGACAATGGAGATTGAATTTCGAGCAAGTTTGTTACAGTAGATTGTGCATGGATAGTATATCCATTTTGTGAGATTTCTTCATTATTTTGATGTATGAGTGTTTGATTCCAAAAAGTATTATTTTTTAGATTGTTGTGGAAGTATTCTGCTTCTCATCTTTGGCCACCCCTTTTTCTCAATCAAATCATTTGTTATCTGCCTCGTAATATTTGCAGTGGGGGTTCACTCCAGCACTTCTATGCAAGTGATAACCATTTCTTAGGCCCAGTCCCTGAAAACTTGAGGAATTGCAAAAGCCTGATTAAGCTCCTCTTATGACGAAATGAACTTGTTGGAAATACATCTGAATTTCTTGGTTTCTACCCAAACCTGAGGGATTTAGAGCTGATCTATAACAAATTTTATGGTGAGATCCCATATATGGAAATTTTCAACAATTAGTCACTCTAAAAAAAAAAAAAAAAAAAAAAATTCTTTCATAAGCGATGATGATTAAGAAAAACCATTTGTTTGTGGTTGCAAAATAATTTTTAAAGAAAAAAATGGCGTATAGGTACTTTAAAATTATATTAGCCTTTTAATGTAATTTTGATTGAGGATAATATTGTAATCTAAAAGAATTAGTATTAGCGTGGGTCTCCTGAGAAATTTAGTGGGGTCAAATAATATTATTTCTTCAAAACTTATCTTAAAATAGATAAGTTAAAAGGTTTTTGTTAAATTCTGATATTTAGCTGGAAATGTAGCAGTTTGTCAAGCCCTTTTTTGAACCTGTTCTGGTGCCAAAGTGTGTTGCAATCTACCGTCTGATTGTTTTGTGAGGCAACCTTGTTTGATTCATTCTGTTATGGTTTAGGTATGTACTGCCAGGTTATATGGGATGTGTCCATAATGTTTGCTGTAGGTTGGTCTTAAATTATGGCTTTAGATTAATGTTGCATAAAATATCCCTGCAAAATGGTTGTTAACAGTGGATATTTTGCTTTATTAGTTATGGTATAAAACTCAGTTGACTATGCAGGAAAAACTTCTCTCCATTTTTTAGTTGTTCACTTTCTTTTCTTAGCATTCTCCGTCATTAGCAACAACAAAATGGTATCAGAGCTTGGTTACTTGAGCTGAAAAATCTGAAACTTTTTCTTCCTCTTGACCAGCTTATCTATTTCTCTGGAAGAACTGTCTTGCATCAGACCTTCTGTCTTGAATCAATGGCCACTTAGACAGCTTCTCTTTTACCTCTTATCTTTAATGGTGAGCATTACCATATATAGGCTGTCAATATGAAGGCATATCTGCGGGGTCAAGGACTCTGGCAGTATGTAGAGGAGGAGAAACAACCCCCCCCAATTGGGACCAAATCCCACACTCAACCAAATCCGACTGCATGAAGAAGAAGTTTCAAAGGCTTCACAAGTCTTGTCCCATATTCATTCAGCTATCACAGACCTTGTTTTTACAAGAATCATGGCCTACGAAACAGCAAATGAATCATGGGACAAGTTAAAAGAGGAGTTCATGGGGAGTGACACTACAAGAAACATGTAGGTGTTGATTTTGAGAAGGGAATTTGAGACATTAAGAATGTAGGAGGCTGAGAAAGTGAAGGAATATGTTGACAGGTTGATGAATATAGTCAACAAAATCAGGTTGCTTGGAGTGGAGATGACAGATAAAAGAATAGTGGAGAGGGTGATAGTAAGCTTTTCTAAAAGGTTTGAAAAAAAAAATCTCTTTTTTAGAGGACTAAAAGACCTGACTCAGATCACTTTGACTGAGCTGGTCCATGCTCTGCAGCACAAGAGTAGAGAAGGCTCCTGAGGCTAGAAGATGCGAGTGAGGGAGCCATGTTAGTAGCTCACAAGGGAAAGTCTACACAAGGAAACAACAAAAGGTTTGCTGGAGATAAGAAGGGAAAAGAAAGGTCCAATACTCAGTGGAACAAGGCTAGTGGAATGAAGAATTTTCCAGCTTATTCTCACTATAAGAAGAAGGGACATGCAAAGAATAGATGTTGGTTAAGGCCAGGAATACAATGTAGGGCCTGCAAACAATTTGGCCACATTAAAAGAGTATGCAAAAACAAGGGAGAGCAGTCCCAACAACAAGCTCAAACAGTTGATGAACAACATCCAGGATAGGAGACAGAGTAGTTATTTATGGCCTCATCTAGTTTGATCCAAGCATGTGATGAAACCTGGTTGATTGACAATGGATGCACACATCACATGACTCCAAATCTGCAGAGTTTTGTAACCTGGATCACTCATATCAGTCAAGGGTCAAAGTGGGAAATGGAGAGTATGTGGAAGCAAAAGGAAATGAGATGTTGCTGTCTAGACACCAACAAGTATGAAGCTAATCTCTAATGTACTTTATGCACTTGATATCAGCCAAAGTCTCCTTAGTGTGGGACAGATGCTAGAAAAGGATTATGCATTGCATTTTCAAAATCAATCTTGCATAAGAGATTAGGCCATGTACATTATAGAAGTCTAAGAGAGATTCAGTCCAAAAACTTAGTTCAGAATCTACCTATTGTTGAAGAACCAAAAGGAGTTTGCCAAGCATATCAGTTAGGCAAGATGAGTAGAAAAAATTTTCCCGTGAATCAAGCCTCGAGAGCCTTTGAAAAACTTCAGCTTGTTCACTCGGAGGTGTGTGGCCTTATGCAAACCTTATCCCTAAGTGGAGGTAGATATTTTGTATTGTTCATAGATAATTGGTCCCGAATGTCCTGGGTTTATTTTCTAAGGTAGAAAAGTGAGGTGGCTGGAGTATTCAAGAAATTCAAGCAATTGGTGGAAAATCAAACAGGAAAGACTATCAAAACCTTGAGAAGTGACAATGGTACTGAATACACTTCTCAGGAGTTTGAAATGATTTGCAAGGAGGCTGGAATCAAACATCAATTTAGCAACCCTTATACTCCACAGCAGAATGGAGTTAGTGAGAGGAAAAACATGATTGTTATGGAGATGGCAAGATGTATGATGGCTAAAAAAAATTCTGAAATTCTTCTAGGCAGAGGCTGTCAATACAGGGGTGTACCTGCTCAATAAACTTCCTACAAAAGCCTTGATCAGCCAAACACCATTTGAAGCCTGGACTGGAGTCAAGCTAGCAGTGGATAATCTGAAAATTTTTGGAAGTGTACACTATGTTTGTGTACCAACTGCAAAAAGAACAAAGTTGGAATATAAAGCTTTTACAGGAATTTTTATTGGCTATTGCAGCCAATCTAAAGCTTATAGAATGTATTTCCTGACTCAAAGAAAATCCTTGTTTCCAGGGATGTTACAGTTGATGAGAGTGGAGTTTGGAATTGGGAGGAAGGTAAGGTTGATGTAGAAACAAGACCCCAATTGAGTGAAGCTCCAGCTGATCAGGTTGAAGATGAACCAGGGGATGAATCAGATGAAGAAATTTCTGTCAAAGGAACAAGATCTCTAATTGATGTGTATGACAGATGCAATGTGGCATAAATGGAACCTTCAAGCTACTCAAAAGCAGTAAAGTCAGAAGCCTGGAGGATTGCCATGAAGGAGGAGCTAGCCATGATTGAAAAAAATCAGACCTGGAAGCTTGTGGACAGACCATAAAATAGGAAAGTGATCCAAGTAAAATGGATTTTCAGAAAAAAAAAAAAAAGCTAAATCCGAATGGTTCAGTTCTTAAGCATAAGGCTAGGCTAGCTGTTAAAGGATTTGCTCAGCAATATGGAGTAGATTTCCTAGAGACATTTGCACCAGTTGCCCGGCATGATACCATCAGATTGCTGCTTGCTATGGCAACTCAATTTTCCTGGAAAATTCATCAATTTGATGTTAAATCTACCTTCTTGAATGGCTAGTTGAATGAGGATATTTATATTGAACAACCAGAAGGGTATCAGATTCAAGGAGAAGAAGGAAAAGTCTACCTACTGAAGAAGGCCTTATATGGCCTAAAACAGGCACCAAGGGCCTGGTATAGCAAGATTAATGACCACCTGCTCAGTTTAGACTTTGTGAGGAGTCCAAATGAGCACACTCTATACATTAGAGAAGCCAAAAATGATGTGATGATCATTTCTCTATATGTGGCTGATCTTCTAGTGATTGGAAGCAAACATGCTCAAGTGGAGGAATTTAAAAAATCCATGCACAATGAGTTTGAAATGACAGACTTAGGTGAAATGTCATCCTTTCTTGGGATGGAGATTGATCAAGAGGCAGATGGTATTTTGTGAATCAAAGGAAGTTTGCAAGTGAAGTCCTTAAGAAGTTTTGCATGGAAAATTGTAAACCAGTAGACCTACCATTGATTCCAAATATGAAGTTATCAAAAAGTGATGAGGCTGAGAAGATTGATAAAGGATTGTATAGGAGGTTGATTGGGTGCCTACTGTACTTGATAGCAACCAGACCAAACATAATGTATGCCACAAGTTTGTTGTCTAGATTTATGAGTCAACCGACCGAGACTCATTTCAAGACTACAAAAATGGTGCTGAGATATCTGAAGGGCAGCACTAACTTTGGGGTGTGGTTTAGGAGATCAGAAGACTTCAAATTGGTTGGTTTTTCTGACAGTGATTGGGCTAGTTCAACAGATGACATGAGGAGCATTTCAGGGTATGCATTTTTCCATAATTGTGGTGCAATTTGCTGGCTGTCCAAAAAGCAAGAAACTGTGGCTCAATCCACAACAGAAGCAGAGTATATTTCAGTTGATGCTTCTGTGAATCAAGCCATTAGTCTGAGAAAGATTCTTGAAGATTTGAAGCTGAAGCAGGTTAAGCCTACTTCCATCATGTGTGACAACCAATCTGCTATAGCAATGACCAAAAATCTAGTGCATCATGGACATACAAATCATATAAAAATTAAGTTTCATGCAGTGAGAGAGGCTAAACAGAATGGTGAAGTGAACTTATGCACTCCAGGGGTGAATTACAAGTGGTTGACATTAGGACTAAAGCTGTTTCCAAATCCAAGTTTGAAGAATTCAGATTCAGACTTGGTGTTTCCAGCCAATTACAAGGAGGAGTGTTAAATTCTGACATTTAGTTGGAAATGTAGTAGTTTGTCAAGCCTTTTTTGAATCTTGTGAGGCTCCCTTGTTTGATTCATTTTGTAATGGTTTAGGTATGTACTGCCAGATTATATGGGATGTGTCCATAATGTTTGTTATAAGTTGGTCTTAATGTATGGCTTTAGATTAATGTTGCATAAAATATCCCTAAAAAGTGGTTGTTAACAGTGGATATTTTGCTTTATTAGTTATGGTATAAAACTCAATTGACTATGTAGAAAAACTTCTCTCCATTTTTCAGTTGTTCACTTTCTTTTCTTAGCATTCTCTGGCATTTGCAACAACAGTTTTTATCAATTTTTGAAATGTAAAATGAAACCAAATGATATAGTCGCCGCCTTCTTAAAGTTGACAATGATGAATATCCCTCCTGGTTCTCGACTTCGGACCATAAGCTTTTGAAATCTGTGGCTAAGGATGATGATACACCGCATGCTGTAGTGGCTAAGGATGGCAGTGGAGATTACAGTAGCATGTAGGAAGCTATTGATGCCTACCCAAAGTACTTATGAGGCCGATTTGTCATATACGTTAAGGAAGAAATCTACAATGAAAGAGTTACTGTATCTGAAAAACAACAGAATTTGTTCATGTATGGTGATGGAAATGGAAATAGCAAGACCATTGTTCCGGGTAGCAAGAGCAACAACCAAGCTTCAAAACCTGGAAGACTGCCACATTCAGTAACCTTCCAACTTGTAAGACCCTTGTAACGGCGATAGGAACAGGGTTCATAGCCAAGGGTATAGGATTCGTGAACACAGACGGTTCTAATGGACACCAGGCCATGGCTCTCTGTGTCGCATTTGACTATTCAACTATCTTTGACAGCAGGATCGATGGTTACCAAACCACTTTGTACGACATAATTGTATAATTTCTGGCACTGTTGGT
The DNA here is from genome assembly GCA_026225825.1 of Pistacia integerrima. Classification (NCBI taxonomy): domain Eukaryota; kingdom Viridiplantae; phylum Streptophyta; class Magnoliopsida; order Sapindales; family Anacardiaceae; genus Pistacia; species Pistacia integerrima. Next base: position 24,418,523 of record CM047737.1, read on the forward strand.
CTCATCTTTGGTGATGCCACTGTCATTATTCAAAGTTCCACTCTTATCGTTAGGAAGTCCAATAATAACATTGAAAAGTACGCGGTGACTGCTCCAGTCAGAAGCATAAGACAACAAACCGCTACAATGGTTATCCACAATTGTACCATTGTCCCTGATGAGAAGCTCTTCCCTGACAGGTTAAAGGTCCAAGTATACTTAGGCAGGTCGTGGAAATTACTATGCCACAACGATTTTCCTGGAAAATACCATGGGCGATTTCGTTGATACGGAATGATTTATTAGCTTTATAGGAATCGCGGCCTTGGTTCCTAAAGAGGTAAGAGGTACGAGGTAAGAGGGTCAAGTGGTCTGGTGCTAAAGGAAAGGATCAAGCATACACCGTTTCGAAATTATTGAAGAGCGACCAATTTTTGAATGATGTTGGAATTCCTCACGATGGACTCATCTATTCAAATACAGCCCATGATAATAGTTTGATTGAGACCATTAGGATCGAAGTTTGGATTGTTTTCAATTAATTTCGTCCTCATTTTTTTTCCCAACAGTAAATTCATTCATTTAATGAATTAATTGCATTCGTCTTTATTTTTATTTTTCAATATGCAATCTATTAATCTAAAAACAATGAGGCATATATGTTTAGTGCTTCTAAATATTTTATTTTGCTGATTTGGCGATAGAACCCTAAAGAATTACTTAATACTTTTAGAAAATATATAGATTCATTAGAGATGAATTTAATTTTATATATCACTCATCGACATCCACTGTTGCTGTCAGAAATTGGAGGAGTGTTGAAAGAATAAAAATTACTCTGATACGTATTGTTGGAATTGGGAGCAATTAAATCAATCTCTAATAGGCTTCTAATATTGAAAAGATGAACTTGTGCTAAAAAGGAACAGAAGATTCCATTCATCAATCTCAATTACATTATCTTCAATGAGGAAGAAGAACAATCTCTCTTTTCTCTCTTCAAATTCATACATTCTTCAATCCCTTATTTATAAATAAATAAATAAAAAGATTAGATTACATAACTAACTTAACTGTTTAGACAACAATTAAGTGAAATTCAAGTTCATAATTGAAAATAACTACAATTTTTCTTGTCGCGGCATTCTGCTCTCTAGAAATTTTCTAAAGCAAATTTCTTCTTGGCATTGCGACATGACTTTCCCCACATCGCGGCATTCATCTTCCGTTGTGCATGCTTTCTTCTAGACATCTTCAAAGTCCTCTAGCCAACATTCTTGTTGCCATTCTTGTTCTACCAAAGAGATTCAATCTTCAACAGTTCCAAAACCCTTGAAGTCTGGTTGCATAATTTGGGGGTAAGTACAGGTAGCGGATAGAACCGAAATTGGAACTGGAACCTACCCGGAACTGAGACTATGCAGGTAGGTTTCGGTTCCATTTTATTAGAACGACACTATGTGGTTCCGATTCCGATTCCGATTCCGATTCCTACAGGTTTCGAAACCGGAATTGGAACCTAGGAAAATAACCTAAAGTGAGTATCCGGCTTGAAACCTGTTTGTGTTTTGGTTTTGATTGAGAAATTTCGTGTGAATTGTGATAAATTGATTGAATTCAAGTGTTGCCTCGAGATTAGAGGATTTATGAGTCAATTGGACACAAATGAATAAGTAATCAAAAGTTAAAAACTATTAAATATAGGTTTTCTTAATTTGTTAGGGGTGTATTTGTAAACTTTTAAGATAATTTTGTCATTTTTTTAAACTAATAGGGGGTAATTGATTTTTTACATGATACCCGGGTAAGGATCGTTCCTTGAATTTAATAACCATAATCAACAGGTCCGATTCCGGTTCCCTTTTTTTGGAACCTACACTATGCGATTCCGATTTCGATTTCTCCGAAAAATGCAGGATACCTAGAACCGCTCATGCCTATTGGATATCACTGGTGGTGAATTGAATCCAGGAAGTGGGGCAGCCAATTTACGTTATTAAAAACCTTTAGGGTCTGCTTGGGAGTTTTATGGTAGCGGTTATGAGGGTAAACCATCGTAACGGTTTTGAGGGTAAATCACAATAGCGGTTTTGAGGAGTTTTTAGTAGCGGTTTTTAAAACACCCAACCTATGCTTGGGAGTTTATTTTCCAGCGGTTCTTACAGTTTTTTTAAATGATAAATTTATATATATGCCCATAAAAATACCCTAACTTAAACATTTAAATGAAGAGACGTACATTTATCGTAAAAACTATATAAATTATATGTTTTGTCGTAAAAACTTTGTTTTGTACATAAATATCATCCTCATTAATCAAGCTACACAATCTGACCTCTTGCTACTAGGATTATTAAGGTTAAATGCCTTCTTGCTTCTAGGATTGTTAAGCTAAAATGCAAATTCATCCATTACTATATGTGTTAAAGCAATAGGGATAAACATGGGTCCGAGATAATTTATGTTTCCAACAGCCCCAATGCCTCAAAATGAAATCTGGCTTAAGAATTCGGTGGGGAAAGGAAATTTTGAAAAAGCAACATAGTGAAGTAAATTAAGAACCATCTTATGTGCACAAATTATAAAACGTTAGTGAGGCTAAATTGACACTTGAATGAGATTGTTTTTGGCATAAAATTACTCTCTCACGTACATAACAACAAAATTGGTATCACAATAATTCTAACGACCAGTAAACTTATATGTTATTAAAAAAAACAACCCTCAGTTGGATCAAACAATGCTCAATCTCTCATTTCTATAACGAATTCGCAAGCCTAGCCAAGCTTATTCATTGCATGCCTTAATTAAGATTCTCATTCTCTCTCTCTCTCTCTCTCTGTGCATGGTCTTAGTTCTCCCTAGGGAAAAATATTTGTCAATTTGTGAAATTTTTCTTGGGGAAGAACCCTCCTAGACATCGCATCTTCTCTTGAGTTTCACGGGATGAATTCTCTGCTACCTTACTTCCAAATTCTTCACTCAACAATAACAATGATTCCCTGCCTATATAAATGCTTCCGCATGCACACAAAATCCCAGCCTAATTATCAGAGAAGGGACAATGACGATGCTTCGCTGTGCTACTGACTGTAGTTTATCTCTTAATGATGTTGATATCGAGCGGCCCTACCACAAGAACTGCGGCTGTGCTACTGACTGTAGTTTATCTCTTAATGATGATATCTCTTAATGATTCATTTGGAAGATATGTTTTTCGCAGTAAAGGAGTTACAATCAATCTCAAATACGACTCATCTGAATCAAAGATCAGCAATCGCTACCACTTCACTCTCCACCCTTCGTTTTTACTCAACCGGTGACTTTCAATTACTTATTCTATTAACCTTCTTAAGTAAAATAAGGGTTCTTAAACCAATAAACCCTAGCTTTTTCCCGCTTCTTATCCCTTAATTTCTTATTTTTATGTATTAAGTTGTCACAGTGACTATGTTGGGGTATTGTGTTTAAGAGTTTTGGGAATTGATACCGTTTGAGTGATTACTGGCTATAGAGCGCAGGAGTGCTTGTCTTGAGAATCTCATAAATCGGGTATTTATTATGGATCCTCAATTTTCTAAGGTTTCGTTTGGGTTTTAACGCAATGATTATTATGCTTTTTGTAGTGTTTGTATACCTTTAGTTGGAGGCTTTAAATGGTCATTTAAGTTTGTTTTGTTCTGTTTCTATTTGTGAGACAGCCAGGAGCTTCACCAACAGAGTATTCTAAGGCTAATAAAGAGCTTCGGAAAATCAGGGGTTCAATGAAACTTATAAATGAATTGAGGACCAAACAGAAGGTGAACTGCTGTAACACCTTGAAGTCATTCATCCATTTAGGGAAATGTGATATGCCCACGAAAGTATGATATTTTTTTTCCTTGGATAAATTTCTTATTTTTCCCAAATGAAATTATGTAGGAGATTGATGGGTTGAAGTCACTGATGGCTGAATGTCCCGAGGATAAAGACTTGCTTGATATGGCAACAGGGGAATTGAATCAAGCTGTAGAAGGAGAGAAAAAAATTACAGAGTCTGCTGCTCAAGTCTTTACTTCCTAAGGATGATGCTGATGAGAGGTGCATTTTAGATGTGAGAGCTGGTAAGTGAAGACCATTTAGATAGGCAGCTCAATTGAGAACAGCGAATGTTCAAAGCTTTCAGCAGGCGTCAGTCGTCTTCTTGCTTTTGTTGAATGTGAAGTTGTGATCAGCTTAGCAGTAAAGAGCTCCTGTATAGCGAAAGTTGTATTCGGATTCTGCTTGAGCGGCCTTCTCTCTCTGAGTTATGGCAAAGGTAGTTCAGTAAGCCTCGTAATCTAGTATGACCGAAGCATTAGCCCTGTCTCTATCCTTGAAAGCATAGACTGGACTTAGGGCGGTGAGGTAGCTTAGGAAACCATACCTGATGACATTCGGACTTTATTCTTTTCTGTTAGCACGCATCCAGTGACCGATGAATCTGTTGTCGGAATAAGTGTAAGCACTGCTTTTGTTCCAACCTTCTCGTCTAGAAGCTAGAAGGAACCAGTCTTAAAGGGGGGCGAAGTGACGGATGAAATTTCTTTTTTGAGTGAGCTAGCAATAAGCTGGGCAAGTCAAATCCATAAAGGCGAGGAAAAACTAGTTTGAAAGTAGTCCTCCTTGAAGTTCCTTTCATTGCAAATTTAATTGCCTTTTGGTGTCAATCTGTGCCCCCTGTTTTTCAGGCATTTCTCTCTCTCCCTCTCTTTTATGTTTTTCCCCTTCTTTATTGTTTTTGACAAAGTTTTAATCAGGAACAGGCGGGAAAGATGCCTCTTTGTCTGCAATGGACATATTTAAGATGTAAGTTTCTACAACCTGACCTGGTTAGCATCTTTAGTCATAATTCTTGCATATCAAGGACCTTTTGAAGAATTGCAACAGGTATGAGAGATACTCACATAAGAAAGGTTGGAAGTCTGATGTTACAGATGTAACAGAGTCTGATCTGAGAGGGGATACAAGGTATGTCTTCCATCCTGCGAATTTTCATGTGTCCCTTTTTATTAGATGGGTATTGTTCAGTTGTTAGGTATGGGTTACAATCTATAATATTTTCCAATATACCGTTTTCGTTTTACAAAATATGGAATTACCTTGTAACTGTTTTATAAATCTTTGGCTTGTCCTTTTACTAACCAGGAAGCTAGTGCAGCAATCTCAGGAGCTGGTGTCTATGGGAAACTTAAATTTGAGAGTGGAATTCATAGGGTTCAGGTTTCAGTACTACCTATTTGACTTACAATGTATGTTTCATAGCAGAAATTAAAAACAGTTGTCATCTTGCAGCGTGTTCCTGTGAGGGAGAAGTCTGGACGAGTTCATACCAGTGCTGTCTCTGTTACTATCCTTCCTCAGGCTGATGAGGTGCAAAACGAATTGCAGTTACTTGAATGATAATATTTGTTATGATGCCACAATTGCATGGTCATTTTTCTTTGCAACTGTCACCATTATAGTATTGGAAGTATTATAATGTTTTATGATGCTCAATCTCATTGATCTTTTTTGTTTTGGGGCTTTGCAGGTAGATGTCCAGTTGAGGAATGAAGATTTGAGGATTGGTACTTATAGATCTGGTGGTCCCGGTGGTCAGCATGCAAATAACACCAATAGTGCTGTCCGAATAACTCATATTCCAACTGGGATGACTGTGTCCATCCAAGATGAACGATCTCAACATATGGTAATGATTTTTTACTGACATTCCTGAATAATCAATTAAAATATGCTAGCTGGATCAGGTTATTGATCACCATTCCTTCATAACATGTTATAGTAAGGCCTATGTTCGAGTGTCATGTTTCCCCCAATTTTCATTGTCCTGTTATGGAATATAGAAAGATCACTTGTTGAAGTTTTATTGTATGTGCCAACTTAATGAAAATACGAAAGAAAAGGGGTCATTGGATAAGTTTTTATCATTAGGACTATGTATTTCAATATCTATCTAAATTATCCAATGTAGTTTTACAGGCAATGGATCTTGAACTATTACACTCTAATCGTGTGCAATTTATTAATATCAAATCTGTAGTATAGCTGCGTTACAGTATCATCCCTCAGTATTAAGTAAGCAATATATAGTAATCAGTGGGCTGGGTACTTTTGCGTCATCTGTTTTGGCTTTTCTTCCCTTATATGGTTGTTCTTTTGCCTTTTTTATCTTTATAACAGAACAAAGCTAAAGCACTTAAGTTGCTCTGTGCGAAGCTGTGTGAAATGGAAAGGTTAAGAATTCAGATGAGTCGATCAAAACTTTGATCCGAGCAGGTAAAAGTGACTGTGAGATGAAGATGAGCAAGTTTACTATTGCTTTTTGTTTCTTATTTTCCAGAACAATGAAGAGATCTTATCACTGTAAACTGACTGTTAGTGGTGATAGATCGGAGCTTATCCGTACTTACAACTTCCCTTAAGGGCGTGTCATGGATCGTCGTGTTAGCATCACTCATCATGCAATAAATGATGTGATGCAGGGAGAAAATATAGATATCTTCATAGATGCTCTTCTTTTACAGCAGGAAATGGATGCAATTGCCTCATTCAGTTCTAGTCAGTGATGCTGGCGAAGCTCTACCCAGGGCCTAATTTTGATCATATTTTTTAATGGTGTTAAGGTTTACGTAGATTATTTATTTTTAAATTTTGCCATGTTTTAGCCTCATAATTGGTAGTATTTTTGTAACAATATACCAACTTTCTGGCTCTATTCCAACGGAAATAGGAAACTTGAAATCTCTTTTTGATCTTGAGTTAACTATGAATTTATTAAGTGGTCATATTCTCTCTTCCTTTTAAAATCTAAGCAACTTGGACTCCTTATTCCTTGGCAACAACAAGTTTGAGGTTACATTCCTCAAGAAATTGGAAATTTCATGAGATTGAAGATATTGGATTTATTATTTGCAGCGGTGGTTCAGGTCTATGAAGTGCCAACCATTTGTTAGGCCAGGTCCCCGAAAGTTTGAGAAATTGCAGAAGCCTGGTTAAACTCCTCCTAGGACGAAACCAACTTGTTGGAAATATATCTGAATTTCTTGGTTTCTATCCAAACCTGAGGGATTTCGAGCTGATCTATAACAAATTTTATGGTGAGATCCCATATGTGGAAATTTTCAACAATTAGGCACTCTAAACATGGCAAAAAATAATCAACTTCACCACCAGTTGGTGCAGATCACAGCAAGGATTCCACATGGCAGCTGACAAGTGACAACATGAACATATAGCTCAATTGTGCTGACAGTATAAGCTCAAAAAAAGCTTATAGTTCCCATAAGTCTGGAAAATAGTAGAGTTGGTCAAGGACCAGTCCAAGCAGGGCCTGGGCCCGTTTGGGACTAGTCTTGGGACCGGTCCTAGGCCCATGAGCAATTTTAGGACCCGAACCGGTCCTATAGGCCCAGGACCGGTCCTATGGGCCTGGAAAAATTATTTTTCCCCCCTGATCTTTTTTTATATTTAGGGCTAAACAAAATTTTGTAGGGGGTTTTTAGTATTTTTTAGGGGTATATCAATAAGTTTCTAAAAGTTTAATTAATTTTAAAAAACAATAAATTAATTAATAGTTAAACAATTAATTAATTAATTAATTAATAGTTAATTTTAGCATAAATATAATATTCACATTTCACACATTCACGCTTCACAAATAAACAATTAAATATTTTTTTTAATTAAATTATTCATCTTCATTGTCAACAATATTTACATTATTCAAATCTGTATTCCTAAAGAGTTCGAGAGTTCGAGATCTTCAGGGTGCTGTTGTAGTCTTTTTTCTGCATGAGTCCAATTCCGTAAACACGTTATCACTTCAATCATCTCATCGGTTAAAGAATATCTTCTGTCTTCAACAATCCGGTCACTCATTGAAAATGTTGACTCGGATGTAATTGTAGAAACTGGCACAGATAAAATGTCACGTGCCATTTGAGCTACAATGGGGAATCGACTTTCATGTTGGTTCCACCATTGAAGAATATCCATGTCACGTTTTTCCACCACTTGTAGGTAGAGGTGGAAAATTTGGGCCGGGTTAGGCGAGTCAACCCTAACCCGGCCCGGAAAAATGCGGGTTAAACCCGGCAGTAACCCCCGGGCGGGCGGGCGGTTGCACAATGGCAACCCGCAACCCGGCGGGTTGCGGTTTTGTCTCTTTTGCAAGAGACCCGGCAACCCGCCGGGTTGGCCAAAAAAAAATAAAAATTTTTATTTTATTTTTCAAATTATCCCTTTACCCTTGAAATATAGTCGTTGGAGGGGTCTTTTTCGTCATTTTTCTTTCCCATTTTTCCTATAAATTGGCCCTAAACTCTCACATTTTTCTCACAACTCAAATTCTCTCATTCTCTCATATTCTCTAATCTCTAATCTCTCAATTATTCATTTATTAGTTTTTGCAATTTGCTCATATTTTAATTTTTATTAGTTTTTGTAATTTTTAATTCATATTTCCAATTTTCCAAATTCCAATTTCCATACTCCAATTCTCTTTCTTTAATTTTTATTTCTTCTACATCAATTTTTTTTTTCAACTACAATGGATAGATATTTCTCTCCCATCAATTACAATGATGACAGAAACTACTATCCTAGTCCTAGTCCCGCTGATTTTACTAACATAAATGCAGGAGGAGATTCAAATAGTCTCGCTTTCCCATTCTCAGAATCCAATACACCTCAAACTATGCCCTCGATTCCAACAGCTCCCGGTGGTTCTAGAAGTCGTCCTTGTAATCGTCGTGCTCGTCAAACTTCATCTCAAGCTGAGGCGGGATCATCAACTGCCGTCGAAAGCAAAGACAGACACACATCAGACGTTTGGGTGCATTTCAACAAGTTTTACGAGACAGAAAATGGCATTCAAGTCAAGAAAGCGAGATGCAAATACTGTGGAAATATTTATAAAGCTGATTCGTAATGGTACTAGTACTTTAAAAAGGCATGCTAATAAACATATTAATCAACATGGAAATAGAGAAAGCAATCAAACTCAAATAACTAATATGGGTACTAATTGGGAACAGTTAGCTTTATAGTTCTGATGTATATAGGGAACAGTTAGCTTTATATATTGCTGCAACTGATCAATCTATTAATATGGCTGAAGATAAATATTTTGAAAGATTTGTTCAAAATTCATTTTTTCCAGGATTTAAAAGTTATTCTAAAACCTCAACTAAAAATGATTTAATAAAATTGTTTAAAAAAATGAAATTAGATTTAAAAAATAAAATACATACTTGTCATGTTAGTGTGGCTCTAACTGCCGATATTTGGAGTGGTAGAGCTAAAAAAGATTATATTTGTGTGACTAGTCATTATTTTGATAATGAATGTAAATTAAATAAATCTTTATTAGGATTTAGATTAATGGATGTTGATCATAGTGGTGAACAAATTTATAATAAAATTGTTGAAGTTTTAGAAGATTATGATGTTGTTAGTAAAGTGATAAGTTTAACTTTAGATAATGCAAGTTCTAATAGTAAAACTATAGATTATTTTCAAAGTAATTATCCTTTATATAACAATTTGAAGTTTTTTCACCAACGTTATGCATGCCATGTTATTAATTTAATTGTGAAAAGTGGTATGAAAACAATTAAAGAAAATATTAATAGAATTAGAGATTGTTTAGCTTGGATTACTAATAGTAATAAAAGAAATGCTGAATTTCAAGACGCTTATATAAAATCAAATATGTCTCCTAGAACTTTTGCATTAGACATGCCTGTTAGATGGAATAGTACTTATTTAATGCTTGATTTATGTTTACCTTATGCTAATATAATTAGTTATTTTGTAGCAAATAATAGATGTCCTCATTATTTGGTAGAAAATGATTGGCAAATAGCTAAAGTATTTCATTCTTTTCTTAAAACTTTTTACCAATCCACTTTATAACTTTCTGGTGTGCATTATCCTACTAGTCCATTAGTAATACATACAATTATAAAAATTTCCGAGTTATTTATAAAAAATAAAGACAATGTAATTTTAAATGCACTAATAAAGGCAATGGAAATTTTTTTTTAAAATATTGGGAACCCATTCCTTTTCTTTATTGTTTAGGTGCTATATTTGATCCTAGAATTAAATTAGCAGGTTTAGAAAATGGTTTTGAAAATTTATGTGAAAATTTACAAACCGAAGTATATGCCAATCAAATAGGAGAGGTAAAAAATACACTTTTCGAAGTATATTTCCAGTATGAAAACAGGTATGGGGACCTGCAAAGAGGCGAAACATCCAGGGAAGCTGCATCAGAAGAAACAAATGAAGACTTCTACTCTTGGGGTGCACTGAATAGGCCGAAGAGGACCCGAATTCGAAGCACAACCTCCTCTTCAGAGGCTCCACCAACAACAACAACAACTAATGTACTTTCTTCCATGCAGTCACAGAGTAATGAGCTTCAACAATATTTGGCAACCCCTGAAATGTTACCAGATCCACAACAGAGCCAACATTGATCTCTTAGACTATTGGAGAGCCGAAAATGTATTTTTTCGGTATTATCAAGACTTGCCTTGGATGTTTTCGCTGTTCCTGTCTCAACCGTCTCATCCGAACAAACATTTAGTGCAAGTGGAAGAATTTCAAATGAAAGGAGGACTAAACTTACACCACAAATGATTGAAGTCCTCATATGTCTTCGAGATTGGGAACGGTCGCGCCATCAAGGTCAATACGAGGTTGTCGACGATATTTTAATAGAATCATTTCAATTTTGTAATATAGATGATACGGATGAGGGACGTCCTAGTGAACCCCAAAATTAGTTGTTTTGTAAATTGTAACTTGTAAATTAATTGTCAATTATTGCACTCTTTTTTCCTCACCAAGTTTTTGTCTTATTGGGTTTTTCTTGATGAGGTTTTTAACGAGGCAATAATTATTGTAATTTCTTATTTTATTTTTAATAAATGAATAAATTTAATTATTCTTATATTACAATTTTAATGTATTAAAATTGAATTAATATTTGGAATGTTAACAAAAAAAAAAAAATTAATTTAATTTAATTATTGATATTTGAAAAGAAATTAACAGTTAACTAAAAACAATTACATTTATAAATTGTTAATTATTCATTTGAAAAGTTAATTAAACATTTAAACTTAAATAAAATAAAACAAAACAAAATTAAAAAAAAAGTCAAAAAGCGGGTTAACCCAGCCCAACCTGCTCTTAACCCGGCGGGTTAGGGTTGGCAGTTCGGGTTGGGCCAGCCAATTCTCTAATGTTGGTAGGCCTAACCCGGCCCGCCAATGTCGTCGGGCGGGTTAGGACCGATCCGCCATTTGCAGCAACCCGCCGCGGGCCGGGTCGGGTCGGGCTGGGCAGGTTGCTTTTCCACCTTTACTTGTAGGTAGTGATTCAACTCATTTGGTCCATATATGTACAAGTTGGAGCTACTACTTCCGCCATGTTCCATATACGTCCACTTGCTCGATCCTTGATGAAGGTGTGCATCAGGATCCTGATCGTCTCTCTTGAACATTCCACTTCCACTTCCACTTCCATTGTACCTGTTCTCATATAAAGAAAAAAGGCTATCCATTTTTTTTTTAAAGTCAGTCAAATAAGACGTATAATCATGTCCTAAATGTTGGCCTAACTCAGTAATTATACAGTTAACTACATGTAATTTAAACTTAGGATATACAACAAGGCCTAATCCATATAAGAATGGAATATCTAACCAATATTTCTCATATTTTTCTTCCATCTTTAAAACAATTTCCCTTAAAACGTTATTATATCTATATTTAGCAAAAGTTTTAGCAATTTGAAGTAAAATATCTAACACTAAATTAGTAGTCAGATAATGAATACTACTTAATGTATTAGTAGAATCATAAAAAATTTTAAGAAATGAATAAAAAAGTTCACAAATGGCTCAATCATCATAGCTGACAACTTTCTCTAGATAGTGCTTTAGATTGACGAAATCTGTAATTTGTTTTGCAGTTGGCAAAGCTTTTTCCAACATCAAGTAGATGGAGTTTCAACGGATAGGTATGTCCATACATAACTTCAAAGGTCGAACCAGTGGATCCTCTTGCTTACAATATTTGACGTAGTCCCGCCATCTTTTATTACCATCGCTGACGATAAATCTAATAGCCGCGCGCACCCTCTCAATCTTTGGATGTATAGCATCTAAACCTGCTTTAACTATCAAATTGATGATGTGGCAAGCACATCTCCAATGAAAAAATTTTCCTTCACCACGCGGATCCAATCTCTTTTCAAATAAAGAGATTGTCACGGTGTTAGCAGCTGCATTATCAAGCATTAGCGCTACTACTCTATCAGTTAATAAATATTCTTGCAAAACTTCAAGAATTGTAAAATAAATAGTTTCAGCATTATGTTTTTCATATAATGTTTTAAAACTCATCAATTTTTGTTGTAAACCCCAATTATGATCTAAGAAATGTATTGTGATAGTTAAAAAATCGGTTTTTGATCTACAAGCCCATATATCTGATGTAAGTGCAATAGATATATTCCTAAAATTTTGAAATTCGTTTTTAAGTTTATTATTTATTTTGTTATAAAGTTTTAGTATATCTCTTCTACTTGTACTCCTACTAATAAAGGTATATGCTGGACAAAATGCAGTTTTAATCATGTGAATAAAATAAGGATTTTCAGATAAACAAATGGAAGAGTCTATAGCAACTATGAATCTTGCTATTTCCTCTCATGAAACATTTGCATTGTATTGCCATGTTAAGAGAGTTGAGGATTATAGATTAAAATTAAGTTGAGTTTGAATTTGTCTACCTGATCCGGTTGAAGATGTACCGTGCAACTGCATTATTTGGGGGTGCTTCTTCTCCACATGTTGTCGCATTGTCAAAGTCCCCTTCTCAGTGTCAATAATGGTTCCACAGAAATTACATATCTCACACGATTCTTCCTCCTCCCCATTTGTCTTTGGTTGTTTTGATTTGGTGAAGTGTCGCCATACATCGTTCACGACCCTCTTTGATGGCCTGGGGGTTGGGCTATGCCCGTGCCCGTTGACTCGTAGCTTGCATGTGTTTGGCTACACCTCGTCCCGATCAAATGTGGTTGTGGAATTGCAGTTGCTGCCTCGGGAGGAAAGGGTGAAAATGGATTGAACCCTTCCATTTTTTCAGTGGATGGAACGTAAAACTCATTTGGGGATGATCCTCCGAATGCATCATTTCGAGAATCTATTATGAATTTATGATAAAATAATAAATAATTAAAATGAAAAGAAATTAAATAATAATATGAATAAGAGTGATATTGAATAATATAAAAAGTTGAATAATATAAATAAATAAATAAATTATATGAATAAATTATAAATATAAATATAAATTGAATGAGAATTTGATTGGAGATTTGGAGTAGAGAGATTGAGAGAATGAGAGATTAAGTAGTGTGGAAAAAAATGAAAGATTTTAGGGTTATTTATAGTGTAGTCCCCCCTAAATGATCAGTGCTACCACGTTATAAAGAAAAGTAAATTTTTTTTTTTAATAAATTTTGTAAAATTTTCTTTTAACCCCTATAATTTATATTTATTTTAAAATTTATAAGGGATTTTATGTAATTATACAAGAAACTAAAACGAAAATATTTAAAAAAATTTGGGCCCAGGCCTGGGACTTGGAGGAGGGCCTAGTGGAAGGACCGAGCCCTCTTCCTTAGGCCTGATCCTGTTTTGGGACCAAGCCTCCTAGGATCGGGTTTTTGGGTTAGGTTTTTAGACCCAATCCTAAATGTCCACCTCTAGAAAATAGCTTATTTTGAATTCAATAAACACTTTTAAAATATAATAAAACAATATGAAAAATATAAGCTCCTTTGACTGGTATATAAACTTTCTTTGTGAGTGGGGACTCTTTTACTTTTTCAAACGGAATAGATTATGTGTAAAGAAAATTTAATTAGTAATTGGAATTTGGAAGTAGTACAGTTTGAATTTTTCCTCCATATCCAGTGGGGACCTCAAAGAAAAGTAGATACCCATCCAACCAATGAAAACTAATCAATAAAGCTTCTATTTATATTGAGTCGATTGAAAATGATAGATCAGGCAAACCTAAATCTACGGCAGTCTTCACGTAACTACAAATATTTCATTTTATAGTATATGGCTAGAAATAAAGAAAATCATTATTTAACCAAAAAATAAAAAAGTTACTTTAAAATGTTGAAAAATCATATAAACTTGTCTTAATATATATTAAAAGTTGCAAAGCAATTTTAATCAGAGTGATGTTATTTAAACCCCATATTTTATCTAACAATACCCCACTTCTAATTAAACCCCATAAAAAGTTTTAAATTAATTTAAAATTTCCCAATTTAATTACAAAAGAAATTTATAATTAAAATTATATATTCAATAGCAATGTACAAAGCGATGATTATAAATACCTATTTGAAATTCTTTCATAACCCATGATGATTAAGTAAAACAGTTAAAAAAAATTTATGATTGAAAAAAAATAGTTGCAAACTAATTTTTAAAGGAAAAAAATGGTGTACAGGTACTTTAAAATTATATTTGCCTTTTAATGTAATTTTGATTGAGGATAATATTGTAATCTAAAAGAATTATTAACATAGGTCTCTTAAGAAATTTAGTGGGGTCAAATAGCATCGCTCTTTAAATTATTATTTCTTAAAAACTTATCGTAAAACAGATCAATTAAAAGGTTTTTGTCGTTCTTTGAAATATAAAATTAAATAAAAATGAAACCAAATAAGATATAAGAGGCTCCCTAATTAACCATATCTCAAACACTATATTTTTAATTTTCGCAATGGACCAAATTCGTTTCTAGAGTAAAATAACTTATTATTTTTGAGTTTCTAAAGGCAAAAGTTTTGGTTTCCACCAGTAAATTTAGGGGAAAATTCAGGCTATATATAACATAAAGAGAAAGGAAATGATATTTACCGTTATAAAATTATTGGGATCAATTATACTAAAAGAAATATTCTCAGAGTATTGAGTAACGTTATTTTAGTATTATAGATGGATCTACCATTGGATGATGATTCAAAGGTTGATTAGGATATTTTTAGACCATATGATTCGAGAGTATTTAACCCGTTAACAATACTAGCTACGGGTAGAGTAATTTGCGGAAAGGAACATAACAATCACCTTACAAAATTCAAACATGCATTTTGAAAGTGCAGGCATTCAGTGCAAGACAGAGACCTCAATTGACTTGGTAGTGATTTTGATGCTTCAAGTCTTGAAGGCAACATTTGTGGTGTTGCCTAATTGCTGATAATGCAAGCATCCGTTTAGTTTGGGTAATTAGGTCAATGAAACAAATTGTACTCACAAAGACTATACGCTTAAATCCTGAGAAGTGTAGTCAAGATGAATAAAAGGTGAAACAAGTTTAAAACTATATGATTGTGATTTCTGAAATTCTGATTAGTAAAAACGATAAATAGAAGAAAAAAAATTCTAAAAAAGCTAAGGAAAACTCTTATCAAAAAACTAGCCAATCACTGGGATACCGTTAAAAAAATATGTCTAGAGATGATGATCCAATGATTCATATCAGTAATAGTACTCCCATATTGTAAGTGAACTCATCCATAAATTACAGTCCAAGGGTTTACTTATTTACCTTCCTCTGCTAACATTACCGGATACGCTAGTGTTTTCCAGCATTACTTCGCTAATCAGTTACGGGGAGGAACATATCAATCTCAGTACAATAGTCAAACATGCATTTTGAAAATGAATAAAGTACAAGACTCGGAAATCCTGACAAGTGAAATTAAGATGAATAAAGGTGAAATGTGGAATCAAAATCTGCTGTCAATGAATTTTATACAAAAACCCTTGTCTTAAACAAGTTTGAGATACAAATTGAGGGGTGAAAGAAAGTTAACGTTATTCTTGCATTTTTTTTATTTACTTTCAGTATATATCCTGGTGAAGAAATCAGGATTTTCTATTGTGAAAATATAAGATCCTAGAGTGTCTTTTATCCTGGATAAAGAACAAAGAAGATTAATTATATCCACATCAAAGACTTGCATGAAACCATTTTCTACGTAGGCTTGACTCTAAAAAGCAACAAAAGCCTTGAGTGAAAGATGGTGCATTGACATTTTCGAAGCTCTTAGAGTTCCAAATTCTGTTTATAAATATGGAGTTCCCATTAGGCTCTGCAGCGCACAAACTTAGCTTGTTTAAGCAATGGCAATCTCATCCCTCAATAAACTTTCCCCTGTTTTCTTCAGCCTCTTTGTTGTGCTACATTTTCAACTAAATGTTGCTTTTGATTCCACTCAAGAAGCACAAGCTCTTCTCAAATGGAAGGCCAACCTTCAAAACCGCGGCCATTCTCTCATCTCTTCATGGACTCTTTATCCTGTTAATGCTACCAATAATTCTACTCAACGCAGAAGCAAGATAAGCCATTGTACTAATTGGCCTGGAGTTTCTTGTGACCATGCTGGAAGCATCCGTAGATTGAACCTGTCTATTGCAGGTTTAAAAGGTACGCTTGATGAATTGTCATTCTCATCATTTCCTCATCTTGCATATCTTGATCTTAGCATAAATGAACTCTTTGGAGTTATCCCTGCACAAATTGGTAATCTCTCCAAACTGAAGTATCTTGACTTGCAAACTAATCAGTTTTCTGGGAAAATACCAACTGAAATCGGTCTCCTTACAAATCTTGAGACCCTCCACCTAGATGAGAATCAGTTGAATGGTTCGATTCCAGAAGAATTAGGCCAGCTAAGTTCTCTTTTTGAACTGGCTATCTACAGTAACCGCTTGGACGGTTCAATTCCTGCTTCTTTGGGAAATTTGAGCAACTTGGCTTGGTTGTCTCTTTCTAATAATTCACTTTCTGGTTCCATTCCTCCAGAGATGGGAAACCTCTCGAATCTGGTTGAACTTTACATCGATACCAATAGCTTAACTGGTCCAATCCCCTCAAGTCTTGAAACGTTACAAACCTGGAAGTCTTGTACATGTTCCACAACCAACTTTCTGGTTCCATTCCTCTGGAATTAGGAAATTTGGAGTCTCTCACTAATATTAGTCTTCATAGCAACAATCTTTCAGGTTCAATTCCAGCGTCTCTTGGTGGCTTGAGAAATCTCCTTAATCTTCATTTATACAATAATCAACTTTCTGGGTTCTATTCCCCGAAATAGGAAACCTGACAAACCTTGTTGATTTAGAGTTAAGCCAAAATCTACTCGGGTTCTATTCCCTGGTTCCTTTAAAAATCGAGCAACTTAAAGATCTTATTCCTTCGTGATAACGATCTTTCGGTACCATTCCCCAGAAATTGGAAATTTGATGAGTTTGACTGTTGGAAATAGACCGAACGCCTTCACTGGTTCTTTACCCCATAATATATGTCATGGTGGTTCACTTGAGATGTTCAGTGTGAACGACAACAATTTTTCTGGTCCAATTCCCAAAGACTTGAGAAATTGCACAAGCCTAACAAGAGTCCTTATACAAAGAAACCAACTTGTTGGAAATATATCGGAAGATTTTGGCATCTATCCAAAGCTATATCTACTAGATCTTAGCCATAATAAATTTTATGGTGAAATCTCATCTAGTAGGGGACAAAGTGTCCAAAATTAGGCACCCTAAAGATGGCAGAGAATAATCTTACCGGGCAAGATACCACTTGAACTTGGAAACTTAACTCGACTAGATGTTCTTGATCTTTCTTCAAATAATCTAGTTGGGGAGATTCCAAAAGAATTCGAAATTTAAATTCTGAGGGCGTCCTAATTTTGAATGGCAATCAAATTTCTGGTGGTATACCTCCGGAAATTGGATTAATCACCAGAATCAAGAGTCTTGATTTGTCTACAAACAGGTTGAGCAAATCAATCCCTGGAAGTCTAGGGAACTTGTTGCAAATGTACAGCTTGAATTTGAGCAACAACCATTTTACCCCAGAAATTCCACCTCAGTTGGGGAAGCTAATTCGGCTGACAGAGTTAGATTTGAGTCATAACTTCCTCAGTGGAAAGATACCCTCTGAAATCTGTGATTTAGAGGACTTGCAAAATCTTAATTTCTCCCACAATAACCTTTTTGGGTTCATTCCAAGAGAATTTGAGAAGATGCACCTCGTGAGTATTGACATATCTTACAATCAGTTGCAAGGTCCAATTCCCAACACAACAGCATTTCGAGATGCTACCATCGAAGAACTACGAGGGAACAAAGATTTGTGTGGTGATGTTAGAGGGCTACAACCTTGCAGAACTTCACCTGCAGCAAAACATGGCCTGAAAAAGGGTTGGATAATCTTTTTTGTAGTTTTTTTCCCTCTTCTAGGGGCTCTTGTTCTTTCTCTTGTGGTGATCTGTATACTCTTTAGTTCCAGAAGAACAAAGAGAGACTCATAAGATAAAGAAAGTGGGATGAACAATGAAGAATTTCTCTCGATATCAACTTTTAAAGGAAGAAAGATGTATGAAAAAATCATAGCAGCAACCAAGGATTTTGATGCCAATCACTTCATTGGGAAAGGTGGTTATGGAAGCGTTTACAAAGCTGAGTTATCACCAGGGAATATTGTAGCAGTTAAGAAAATCCACTCTATGTATACAGGTGATATAGCCAATCAAAAAGATTTCCTGAGTGAAATAAGGGTATTGACAGAGATAAAGCATCGAAATATCGTGAAATTTTTTGGCTTTTGTTCACATTCTCGACACTCATTCTTAGTCTACGAGTATCTTGAGAGGGGTAGCTTGGCTGCAATTCTAAGCAACAAGGCGGGAGAGCAGAGTGTTGGATTGGGGTAAGAGAGTTAATGTCATAAAAGGTGTGGCTCATGCCATGTCTTACATGCACCATGATTGCTTCCCACCAATTGTCCATCGCGACATATCAAGCAAGAACGTGCTGCTAGATATGGAATATGTAGCTCATGTCTCAGATTTTGGAACTGCTAAGCTTCTGAAGCCAAACTGATCTAATTGGACTCAACTTGCAGGCACATATGGATACATTGCACCAGGTATATAATTCCTTCACTATATAATCAATGATAAAGGTTGCGTATTTCTTTCACTTTACAGAGCTTGCTTACACAATGAAGGTGACCGAGAAATGTGATGTGTATAGCTTTGGAGTGTTGGCATTGGAAGTCATCCTAGGGAAGCATCCCGGAGATGTTCTCGCCTCTTTTTCAGGTTCATTTGCAAACATGAACATAGAGCTTGATGATATGTTGGATCCAAGGCTTCCATTTCCCTCCCTGGAAGTTCAGAACAATTTGATTTCCATCATGGATTTGGCCTTTTTATGCTTAGATGCAAGTCCACAGTCTAGACCGACCATGCAGATTGTGTCTCATCTTTTGTGCAAATAAATCTTGTCATTCCAGTACACTCTTTCTTAAGTTTCTGAATCTATTGTTTGTAAGTTTTGTCCTGTTTGTACTAGCTTAGCTAAACCATACATATATTTTTTTCTGTATTTTACTGAATTACATATTTAATAAAAGTTATCATATTTTCGGAATTCAGCTACATTGAGACTTAAGAGTGATCGGTTACAAAAATTCTCAATTAGTTTTTGAAACAGTGCAGCTAGCACTTAGCACAAGCTACCATTTGCTGATTCATATTTAGAAATTGTGTTCCTATTCGTGACTAGGGCTTTATTTTGGGTAGATTTTCAAGCACCATGTTGTTGATTTTGCCTTAAAAATGCTTGTTCTATTCGTGACTAGGGCTTTATTTTGATTAAGTAGCAGAGATAAATTATCCTGAAGCATATCAATCAAAGAGGGCCTACCTCCTTACAATAATCAAAATCTTTTGAAAATGCATCCAGTAAAAGACAAAGACCTTGACTTGGGATGGTTGACTCAGATATTTATTGCTATAAAGTTGTGTGGGCCTACCTCCTTACAATAATCAAAATCTTTTGAAAATGCATCCAGTAAAAGACAAAGACCTTGACTTGGGATGGTTGACTCAGATATTTATTGCTATAAAGTTGTGTGAGTCATTGTTTAAAATAAAAAAAGTTAATGGTGTTGGATATTGCAAGATTACATTTTACAAATCAAGACTTTTGAGACGGAGAAGTGGGCATCGAAGTCTCACTTGGTTTAATTTATAATTATGGTCATTAAGGAAATCTAACAAGCTACTTTGAAAAGTGTCCTGGAGCATCATCTTCTTTTGAAACATTTCATGGAATTTTTTTAAATATACTGCAAAGACTTTTGCAAAGTCTTGATGACTGTTCTAAATTTGGTGGAATTTTTTTTTATATATCTGAGTTCTGAATTAGCTTTGGATCAAGTAGAAGTTGAATAAACAATGGCTCTATCAACCTTGGAGAGAGCAATCTCACTTGTCTGTATGATCCTGTTTGTTGTGTTTCAATTTTCTGCAATGTTGCTTGACTCTCACCGAAGAAGCACAAGCTCTTCGAAATGGAAAGCCACCTTCAAAATCGAGCCATTCTCCCTTGTCTTCATGGACTCTTTCTCCGTAACGCCACCAATAATTCTACTCAACCTCGGATACGAAACAAGCCCTTGTAGTTGGTCTGGAATTTCTTGCAACCTTGTTAGAAGAATCGATCGATTTAACATGTCGATTTCAGGTTTAAAAGGTACGCTCAATGAATTGTCATTCTCATCATTTCCCCATCTTGAATATGTTGATTTTGGCATAAATGAACTCTTTGGTGTTATCCCGACACAAATAGGTAATCTCTTAAAACTAAAGTATCTTGACTTGTCAATGAATCAATTTTATGGGAAAATTCCTGTTGAAATTACCCTCTTAGGACAGCTAGAAACCCTCCACCTAGGTGATAATCAATTAAATGGCTCAATTCCACAAGAATTAGGCCAATTGAGTTCCCTTAATGAGCTTACCTTGTCTGGTAACCATTTGGATGGTTCAATTCCTACTTCTTTGAGTAATTTGAGCAATTTGGATATTTTATATATTTTCAATAATTCACTTTCTGGCTCAATTCCTCCAGAGACAGGAAACCTCTCCAGTAGCTTAACTGGTTGAATCCCTTCAAGTTTTGGAAACCTGAGAAACCTAACTATATTGTACATGTTCAAAAACCAACTTTTTGGTTCCATTCCTCAGGAATTAGGAAATATTGTATCTCTCTCAGAATTAAGCCTTTACTCCAACAATCTTTCTGGTTCAATTCTGGCATCACTAGGTGGTCTAAAAAACCTAATCCTTCTTCAGTTGTACAATAATCAACTTTCTGGATCAATTCCTGATGACATAGGAAATTTGAAGTCTCTTATGTATTTAGAATTAAGCGAAAATCAGGTTAGTGGTCGTATTCCTCCTTCTTTTGGTAATTTAAGAGATTTAAAAACTTTTTATCTCCGTAACAACACTCTTTCCGGTTCAATTCCTCAAGAAATTGGAAATCTCAAGAACTTGTCTGTATTGCCACTTGATAACAACCACTTCACTGGTTTTTTACCCCAAAATATTTGCCATAGTGGTTTACTTGAGAACTTCACAGTGAATGGCAACCATCTTCGAGGTCCAATCCCCAAAGGCTTGAGAAACTGCACAAGCCTAAAGAGACTCCGCTTGGAAAAAAAATGAATTTGTTGGTGACATATCAGAATATTTTGGCATCTATCCACACCTCGAGTACTTAGATCTCAACCAAAATAAGTTTCATGGTGAAATCTCATCTAACTGGGCAAAATGTCCAAAATTAGGTGCCCTAAAGATTTCAGCTAATAAAATTATTGGCAACATTCCAGCTGAGCTTGGAAACTTAACAAAACTCGGTAGACTTGATCTTTCTTCAAATCTTCTAGCTGGAGAGATTCCAAAAGAACTTGAAAAGTTGAGTCTGCTAGAGGAGCTGATTTTGAATGGGAACAAACTTTCTGGTGGTATACCTTTGGAAATTGGATCCCTCTCAGACATCACTCGTCTTGACTTGTCCTCTAACAAGTTGACCAAATCAATACTTGAAAATTTGGGGAACTTGTTGCAAATTTATTCCTTGAATTTGAGCAACAACCAGTTTACCCAAGAAATTCCACCTCAGGAAAAGCTAAGTCAACTTTCAGAGCTAGATTTGAGTTGTAATTTACTCAGGGGAAAGATACCTTCTCAAATATCTAATTTGGAGGTTTTGCAAAAGCTGAATCTCTCCAACAATAACCTTTCTAAGTTCATTCCAAGAGGATTTCAAAATATGTTTGCCCTGTCTAGCATTGACATTTCCTACAATGAGTTGGAGGGTCCAATTCCAAATTCCACAGCCTTTCAAAATGCTTCCATTGAAGCATTACAAGGGAACAAAGATTTGTGTGGTGATGTTATCGGATCGCAACCTTGTAAATCTTCCAAAGCTTATGAATCAGGCAAACATGGAGTGAGCAAGGGTTTGTTGATCTTCCTGGTAATATTTTTTTCCTATTTTAGCAGTGCTTGTTTTTTTAGTTGTGATAATCTGAATTCTCAACAGTTCCCGGAGAAGGAAGGGAAACTCGCAAGAAGTAAAAAGTTGTGAGAATGATGGAGACGTGTTTTCAATTTCAATTTTTGAAGGAAAAAAGATGTATGAAGAAATTGTGAAAGGAATGAATGATTTTCATTATGATTATTGCATTGCGATGGGTGGTCAAGTAAGTGTTTATAAAGCTTAACTATCGGGGGAAAGTCAGAGCTTAAGAAAATTCACTCTTTGTCTACCGATTATATAGCAGATCAAAAAGAGTTCTTAAGCGAAATACAAGCATTAATAGTGATAAGGCATCGAAATATCGTGAAAATTTTTGGCTTATGTTCACATTCTCCACACTCATTCTTAGTCTACATGTACCTCGAAAAGGGTAGCTTAGCCTCAATCCTGAACAATGAAAAAGCAGCAAAGGAACTAGATTGGAGTAAGAAAGTGAATGTCATAAAAGGTGTAGCTCATGCCTTGTCTTACCTGCACCACAATTGTTTCCCACCAATTGTCCATCGAGACATATCAAGCAAGAATATACTACTGGATTTGGAATATGAAGCTCATGTGTCGGACTTTGGTACAACTAAGCTTCTTAACCCAGACTCGTCCACTTGGACCGAACTTGTTGGCACATATGGATATGTTGCGCTAGGTATCTTTATATATAATCTCTTCACCATTACTTCTCTTAGTTAAATATATTATAACAAACAATTTCTTATGATACATATATTTCATTTTTTGTAGAGCTTGCTTACACAATGAAGGTAACAGAGAAATGCGATGTCTATAGCTTCGGTGTGTTGGCAATGGAAGTAATCCAAGGGAAGCATCCAAGAGATTTTCTCTCTCAAATTTCAGATTCATCTGCCAACATGAACATAGAGCGCTTGGTGATATGTTGGATCCAAGGCTTCCGTTTCCCTCCTTGGAAGTTCAAAACAAACTGATTTTCATAAAGGAGGTGGCCCTTTTATATTTAGATGTAAATCCAGAGTCTAGACCCACCATGCATATTGTGGCTCAATTACTGTAAAACAAAATCAATTCCTTCTCAAGTCATCACACTGCATTACTTTCTAGAAGATGAAGCCGGTTACATATAGTTTTTTTTTTTTTTTTTTTTTGGTGTGTTTTTCTGAATTTCAGTAGAAGTACTATCATTCAGAGATTAATATCATTGAGACTTAAGAGTGATACGTAAAAATTGCATAAATTCTCCATTACTTAGCCATTAGAAAGGACCACAAAGTTCTTGATTTACATAATTGATTGAACACTAGATATTATTTTGAGACTAAAAAGATTATTGTTCAACCCATTTGAAGAGATTTCTTTATTAAGTTTAAGAAACTTTTAAAATACTTTATTATCAGAAAATTTATACTTGAAAATGGTGAAAAAATTGATGGAAGAGAAAAGGAATGCAAAAATGTTGCATTTTTCTGGGTTTGGAAGTGACTCAAGCTTGAGTCACTTTGGCCCAGGGCCAGGCCCACCGACTGAAGCCCTTGGACCACTTGAGTTGGCCCAAACCCTTTTTTTTTTTTTTGTTATTCAAACCAAATTTTAATATAATAATTAAAAATAATTCAGCATTATAATTTCATTTAAAAATTTAAATGTATTTAATAATTATATAGTACTAATTTATTTTTTTAAAAATAAATTTTATTTTATTTTCTTTAAATGATATTGAAAATGAATTTTACTACAATTGAAAATATTTAAGACAATATCAAATGTGAAAAAAAATAATTCTATATTAATTCTCGTCACAAAATTTATATATATCTAAACGAAATCAAATGTCAAAAATGATTTTAAATGTGATGAATTCGAACTTAAAATTTTTACCTCAATTACAAAACAGCCCTTAGTCATATATTTTTTTCTCTGTATTTCTTTTTGTTTGGCTACTAGGAAAATAGAAAGAAAATCTGTTGATTTTTTCTTTCTTTTCTGTTTCTTATTTTTCCTTTTTTCATTAAGTCAGAGTAACGACCGATTAGTTTTTCCATTGTATATTGCATGGCTTACAATTAAATTTATGCTGATTTCTACTTATGATTACAAAAGAATGGTCTATTATTGTTTTCATTATTTGGTTTCCCGATGCATTTAAACAAAATGAAGGAGTTTTTCTTGTCTATTTTCCCAGTAACCAAACACTATATATGCTATTCGGTAATGTGAAAAATGGTACAAGATCATCATTTGTTATATAAATAAAACTTGGCTAAAGTAATTACTTTTTATGTCTCAAATGTTACATCAAAATAGGTTAAGTAACAGTTTCCAATTTATAATGAGATAGCTTCTCTATTGCTAAACAGAATCGTTTCATATATACTCTATTGTGCTTTGTTAAATTTATGAATAAGCTCATATTATAAACAAAGAAGTTTCCATTTTGTAGAACAATAACACTACGGACACCGAAATATCACCACCGAATTTCTATACCGGCCTACGTGTAACGCGTCTCTCCATTTTTTTATAATTTTTTTCTAATGAACGGCCGTCCATCAAATTTGGACGGCCGTTCACTCACATGGACGCCCGTCCATGTTATATGGACGGGGGTCCATATGCGAGAGATGGCCGTCCATATAATATGGACGCCCGTCCCTATTAAAATAAAATTAAAAAATTTGTAAAAGCTTAGGGACGTAATTTTGGACGGGCGTCCACAAATAATGGACGCCCGTCCTTCACCCAAATATGAAAAAAAAATTTTTCCATTATGGACGGCCGTCCATAAATTTTGGACGGGCGTCCGTAAGTAGTGGACGCCCGTCCAAAATTAATCTTTTACAAATCTTAAAAAAAACGATGGACAGCCATCCACAATTTGTGGACGGCCGTCTTTTTCTTGTGGACAGGCGTCCGTAAGTAATGGATGGGCGTCCGTAAGTAATGGACGCCCGTCCAAAATTAATTCTTAAAAAAAAAATTTTTTAAACACTGGACGGCCGTCCAACCCTTATGGACGGCCATCCATAATGTTATTAAAATTTTTTTAAAAAAAAATTATTCGCGTTTTAGGTTAAAACATTTGGGGAAGTTTCAAAATTTTTTAACACCCAGGCAGCCATTACCATCTTCTTCATCTTCCATCTGCGTTACTGCGTCTTCGCGGTATTTTTCTTCTAGACTCCTGTTTTGCGCTTGTTCTTTGTCTTGGTAATTAAACACTTTCCTTTTTCAAGTTTTTTTTTGAATTTCTTTTTTTTTTTTTTGGTTGGATGAATGTGTTGAATGGAGTTGAGTTGATGAGATAAAATCCAGTCAATTTGGTGGGACTGGTTTGTGTGATTGATGAATAGAAGTGTTCTGTCATTGATAAAGATAAATGTAGTTTATTTTACATGTTGGTTTGTGTGAACTACCGTGAAAGAAAAATTGATTTTAGGCATATTTTAGGAAAATTGGTTGTGGAATTCTAGAATTTTAGATTAAAATGTAACATCAAGTATAACATACAGATACTTAATTGAGAAAATTTAAGACTTAATAAATAGATTTAGATTCTCATCCGCTAACTATATAAGATGTAATTTAAAGTCTCAATTATTATACATGAATGCCTCGCACACTCAACCAGAGTTTCATCAACTTTTCCTCAGTTGAGTCAATTTCAGACTCAGTTTGCTGAATTTCTTCTTTGATGGCGGCAGTTTCCTGAATTATAAGCTCCTTATCTTTCTTTGCGGCTTCACTTCATCTTCAATGCTGAGAGAGAGAGATTAGTTGCAATTGCTTTAGCCTTTTCTTCAGCTGCAGAAACAGCTTCCAACTTAGATTTTGCTCTAAGTAGTTGCAATTGCTTTAGCCTTTTCTTTTGCTCAGTTTCTTTTGAATCTGATCTAGGGAAATTTACCGTATGATTTGATATTGAATGTGATCGTGATCGTGATTGTGAGCAAGCAGTTGTTATTCAATTAAATATTACAGCATTATGGGAGAGGTTAGGTTTAAAGTGCTTACACAATGTCAAATTAAATAACATGATTTGGAGTAATAGTATAGACTATAGTGTATTAATTTGAGTGAAGATGTAAATAAACCAAACAAATCTCTGTATTCGAGTGGAAAGAAAGCCTTATCCTTCATGAACTCACCTGCCAATTCACATGTTCTACACTTTGTTATATAATTTCTCGTTTCTGACCACCCCACTCATTTCACCGTTTCTTTATTGTGACTCACCAGCCTCTTGCTTTGATCGCAACTACAAAAGTCCCTGCACTTTCCAAGTCACTCTACCCATCTAAACCCTTTATAAATCTTACCTGTAAATCACTTACTACTGGAAATGAAATCAACCCTTTTCGCTCGGCTGCTTCAAATCAACCCTTTCTTATTTATGGCAAGAAAAAATAAATATTGGCCACGGTTTTACTATAGTGCTTAGAAAGTTACACTATTTTCATGGAGAGAAGTCTTTAAACAGTTAAAATCGAATTTTAAATCTTCAAGTTTGAAACTGCATGCATGTTGAATATGAATATTCTGGCCGCGACAAATTGAACAAGTTCCTGTGCTTGAAGAAGAATCGTATACCTTCTAAATTTTTGGACTTGTTGAATGATTCTGATACCTTTCTTTGTTAAAGTTATATACATTTTCATCTCAATACCAAGAAGAAGAAGAAGATAAATGTAACGAGTAGAAAGGTGCAAATAAAGTAGAAGCCTTTAAATATTCGATTCTCTTTTCACCTTCAATTCCATTATACCAGAGAAGGGATATTAAATTAATTTAATTAAGTTAGTGTTATACCCCTTGATGACTAATTTTTTCTTCTTAACTTCAATAATTATGGCTGCCTACTAATATAATGGGAATAAAAAAAGCAAAAAGATATGAAAGAATATCTAAATATCAAAAATCATCTACACCTATCTAACTGTTTGAATATTATTCATATTGCTCTATTGTTTTATTCTAGCAAGTGGAAATGTTGGTAGCCCACTTTTAAGCTGTGTCTTTGACATCTCTTAAGGTACTATTCAACTTAACAAAAAAATCAGCAGCCAAATTGTAAAATGATGAATATACTATATTCAATCCTTATCTATTTGCTCACAGAATAACTGTCGGAGCTAATAAAATGGATAATTCGGAAGCAAACTATGTTGTGATTGTTATGAATAATTTAAGATTCATCCCAGTTGTATGTTTTTCAGATAATCCTGTTCAGAGAACCAAGAAAACATATTTTTTAGAATGTTGTACATAATTTTACGAATGTTCATCAATCCAAAAGATCAAACAATACTTTTCATTTCCAATAGTAAGCTTTCTAGCATTCATCCAGATGGATTTTATTTGAACAACAGGCTTAATTTGGCTATGTGTCTTTGGCAGATTATGATGACGATTTTTTTATGTATACAGGTTTTAGAAGAAAGCACAAAATGGTGAGGGCAAAAAATACAACCATTCCTCAAGAAGGCACATCCTCATCTGCACTTCAATTTCGAGACTGGCGACATAAAAAACAATACGAGGACGTGTCAAAAGAGATATTTGCCTTGGAAGAAGTTTGGATTTAGGACTTCTAACAAGTTTAGGTTTAAGTGATGAAATCAATGGTTGGATTAATCATTTGAAATGGGACCGTTTAGTCAGTATGAGATATGATGGATATAGGCATTTGATATATGAGTTTTTTGGTAGTTTGGAAGTTGTAGAGACAGACAGTGATGAGTTTTAGACGTATACAATGTTCTTTAAATTAAAGAATCAGAACTTTGTAGTGACACCCCAAGATTTAGCAACTTGGATAGGATT
The DNA here is from genome assembly GCA_026225825.1 of Pistacia integerrima. Lineage (NCBI taxonomy): Eukaryota > Viridiplantae > Streptophyta > Magnoliopsida > Sapindales > Anacardiaceae > Pistacia > Pistacia integerrima. The sequence continues at coordinate 24,446,829 of CM047737.1, forward strand.
TGATTGTGAAGGTTTGGAAAACGTACCTAGAAACTGGGATTCCAAACAAGCTTGGATTGATGTTTCCAGAATAGGGACTTACCATCCACATAGGTGTAAATCTACAAAGTTACAGAATCCTGCTATGAGAGTATTTCACAGATACTTGACTTTCACATTTAATGGTAGGAAAGAGACAAATGAAAATGTGACGGTTAAGGATTTATTGTTCATGGAAGCAGCAGTAGCAGGGAGGCAAGTTAATTCAGCAAAGTTATTGATTAAGAAGGTGGGAGAGATCCCTGCAGAGAAAGGAGAAATATATTGGGGGATACTGGTTACGTTAATATGTGAGAAGTTGAATATTGAGATCACCCCTAATGATGCAACAAATAAGATAACATTTTCTACAACTAATGTCTTGGGGGATGTGACATTGAATAGAATGGGTTTGATTAAAAAGAATGTGGTAGGACAATGGTATCTTATTAGGGATGAAATTGAGGGAGATGCAATACAAGAAGGTGTCGAGATTCCGAAGGGTTACTTGAAGGACAAGTTTATGTGCGCAAAAGAAGAAGAACGGGTACTGAACCTGGACCATCTGAGAATGTAGAAGATATGGCTTCTCATACTTTACAGGAAATAGAAAGTAGATTTGAGCGGATGGAAAAGTTTCAAGAAGAGCGTTTTTCACGTAATGAGAGGCAAATGCAAGAACTGCAAAGTGATTTCAACACGTTCGCATCAAGAATTGAAGAAACAGTTGACATCATTGGAGACCGCATGACAGATATTTTCAACATGATGAAGAACTCCTCAACAACCTCCTCATCCTCTAGTCAACCTCCACCCCCTGCACCATGATGAAGAATTTTTCCCTTTTGTTTATAAATAGATTGATTTGAGCGGATGATGTTAATAAAGATTGTAGTTTGTTTATAAATAAAGTTGTCTTTTGTTTATAAATAGATTTCTCTTTTGTTAATACATATGTCTACAACTCTTTTCAATGTATATGTATATGTAATACTAGACATACCCAAAGACATAAAAATTCAAATCTGAAAAGAAATGCATATCCAAAATGCCATATACATTAACATCATTATCATGAATTCACTATCCTACACAATCAATGACGAAAATACAAAAAATAAAACAACTGTATAAGCATACAACTCAACTGCATTCGGTAGAAATTAACCAAAGCATGAAAAATTTCTACCAAATACAATTCTATATGCTTCAACTTGGCAAAAATATCAAACATCTCCCAACGAGACATGTTCATCATTTACAAACTCCTATCTAGTATAGAAACTACTTTGTCCTGCGAGATTTGGAACCGGACCAGTGGACATCTGTCAGTGTTTAACAACCACAATTTAGCACACGGTATAGAAAACTTAAGGCAATTACAATTATACAAGATATATAACACATACTTGTGTAGTAACAACATCATTTGACAACACTTGAGTTTCCGCATCGGCCACGGAAGTACATGAAAGAAACTGTTCCTGTTGTCGCTGTACCGATGATCCTTTTCCTAAAAAGTATCATAACACATTAATAATCAAGTCGATATTATTCTAAACTTCAAATAAGTAAATAATGTTTCAAAAAAAATTACTGAAATAATGTATAAGTCATACCAATTCTTTGTTTTTGTAATTTTTTCTTTTTAACCCTACGTACAATTTCTTCAATCTTCGACTGCTTTCTTCTACATGGAGGACGACCTTTGCTACGAGCTACCTATGGACTAATGATTAGGGTATTCCCCTCTTTAGGAGGAATGTCCCCATCTTGACTAGTCAAACTGGTTCTAGAAGAGATGTTCACTGTTGTACCAAGCCCTCCCTCACTTTCCTTTTGCTCCAACTGTTTCCTCATGTCAATCATAAACTCCGTCATCATATTATAATCTTCCTCATTGTTTGATGCCAGATCCGCTACTATCAGCATTAAATTAGACAACTTATCAAAATGTTGTCCTTCAATGTTGGTGCTCCACCTATTGTAACTGACCTTAATTTTCGTATGACATCTATTCACATTCTTCCTCCAACGCCGTAAAATGTACTTTTTCGAAACGTGTGAAACCCTTTTATGAATCAACACCATAATGGCATGTCTGCATAAAATCCCCCTGAACTCAAACAAATGACAAGTACAACGAATATCACACGAACTTTCATCAAAGTATACTACATGAGGAACACGGCGACTATTATCTCCAAACCAAACATTTTCCCAAACTTGAAACTTCTCGCATGAATCACATTTTTTTCAGAAAAGATAACTCACAATAAATCTTCCCGGCAATCTCATCTTGAAGCTCTTTAAACTTTGCAGTTGTGTATGCACTTTGAAATTGTTTCTCAATGGGGTAATTAGTTATGCATGGTATCCAAGATTTAAAAGATCTAAAATCAGCCTCCCTTTCTTTTTCCACTTTAGCTCGCAATACATTATCATATTGTTCCACAAATTGTTTCAAAGTGGTTTTGGAATTGACATAACCATCAAAAAATGCATGCATACTTTCACTACGTTGGATAGTAGACATACCTGCCCAGAAAGTATCTTTAAGAAATGCAGGCACCCATCGTACTCTTTCTTTGTACAATCCACATAACCATGCATTATCGTGAAGGTTGTGCACATCAACAAATTGGTTCCACCGCTCTTCGAACTCTTCACGCGTAAAGGAATCATACACAACATTTTGCAACTTAAACTTGATAGTTTCATATTCCTTATATCCCATTAACTTTTCAGGCAGTTTCTTCATTATATGCCACAAACACCACCTATGTCTTGTACCAGGGAAAACAATCTCAATTGCATTTTGCATGGCCTTATCTTGATCAATGATTATTCCATTAAGAGCGACATCCATGCATTCAAGCCAAGAACGAAATAGTCATACAAATGTCACAGTGTCCTCATGAGAAATTAACCCACGACCTAACAACATAGAATGTCCATGATGATCAACCCCCACAAAAGCAGCAAATGGCATGTCATACTTGTTCGTCAGATGCATTGTGTCGAAGGTGATAACATCACCGAATTCTTTATATGCAGCCCTACATCTAGCATCAACCCATAACACATTCTGTAATCAACTCTCTTCATCTACATCAATCATGCACCAGAAATTTGAATTCTCCTTTTGCATTTTCCTAAAATACTCAAGTACTGTGGAAGCATCTCCAACTCCAAGTCGTAACTTTCACTTTTTCAATGTAGTTCCTACAATCTTTTTCTATAAACATCAAATTCTCTACACCTCCTACCTCAACTGAACATGACTGAAAATTTTTACACGGTCTAATCCCAGCTACATCATTAACTTCAAGTCGCCTTTTCACATAAGGCTGTATCGTTCGGTTAACCTTGAAATATCTTCTTTTTGTCAGACTTGTAAGATCATGGTTATGTTCAAGTACAACTGATTTAATTTCCCATTTGCATTCACCATTCAAAGCTGCACTAATCCGACTCTTACAATCTGTTTTGGCAATAGGTTGTTTTTTCAAGGTATTTCTGGACTTACATCTCTCCTTTCCAGAACAAGAACATGCCACTGTCACATATCTCATCTCTCCATCTTCGCCTTTCTTTGACGTACGTATCATTGCTTCAAATCCTATTTTGTTACCATACCGTTTGTAATACTTCACCAAACTATCAACTGAATCAAACACCATTCCAATATGAGGCTCTACTTCTTCCTCTGCACATCCCATATCTTCTAATTCATTACGTTCATTTTCTTGATTTAATAGTTTTATAATACATAAAATTAGAATGTACTAATACAACACATCAAAATAAATAAACAATATGATACAATAAATTTACCTCAACATCATTGAAATGAGGCAAACTGGACTCTTCCATATTCTGAGGCAAACTGGACTCTTCCATATTCTGAGCCAAACTGGACTCTTTCATATTCTGTAATTTAATGCAAATCCAATACTAGTGTTCACGTTCATGAAATCTGATTCATAACAATCACCAACAAATTTTCTCTATCAGTTTTTTTCTATTGGAACATATATTCAATCCAAAATATAAGACAAAACTAAATACATGGATAAGTTATATAAAAATTTCCACAGTAAAAAACTAAATAAATGTATAAATTATATAAAAATCGTTTATTAACCTGCACAAATCTCTCTAGTCTCCCTTTCCCTGTAAAAAATGGATCTCTCTTTCGACTGTAAAAAATGGCTATGGTTTGATGAAATGAAAAGATGATTGCTTTCGTTCTTCACACGGTAGCTGGAAAATGAGGAGAAAACGTTTGTTGCGGGAAGAAATGGCTGAGGAATGCAGACGTAACACTGAGACGAAGAACAGACAGCAACGATGAAGCAGAAGGGGACGATGAATTTTGGCGCTAGTTTTCTTTCGCTCGGAGAATTTTAGCGCTTGTTGTTGGAGAAGCGTATTGGAGAAGCGTATGTAAACCAAAAAATATTTATTAGTATAACGCGAATTTTTTTTTTTTTTAATTTTAATAACATTATGGACGGCCGTCCATAAGGGTTGGACGGTCGTCCTTTACAAAAGGGATGGCCGTCCATTAATTGTGGACGGGCGTCCATTCAGTATGGACGCCCGTCCACAATTAATGGACGGCCGTCCACAAGTTAGGGACGGCCGTCCAGTGTTTAAAAAATTTTTTTTTTTAAGAATTAATTTTGGACGGGCGTCCATTACTTACGGACGCCCGTCCACAATAAAAGGACGGCCGTCCACAACATCATTTTTTTTAAGATTTGTAAAAGATTAATTTGGACAGGCGTCCATTACTTACGGATGCCCGTCCACAATAAAAGGACGCCTGTCCATAATGGAAATTTTTTTTTTCATATTTGGGTGAAGGACGGGCGTCCATTATTTGTGGACACCCATCCATAATAGATGGACGGTCGTCTCTAAGCTTTTACAAATTTTTTAATTTTATTTTAATAGGGACGGGCGTCCATATTATATGGACGGCCGTCCCTCGCATATGGACGCCCGTCCATATAACATGGACGCCCGTCCAAAATTAATGGACGGCCGTCCATAATAGATGGACGGCCGTCCATAATAGATGGACAGCCATCCCTAAGCTTTTACAAAAAAATTTATTTTATTTTAATAGGGACGGGCGTCCATATTATATGGACGGCCGTCTCTCGCATATGGACGCCCGTCCATATAATATGGATGGGTGTCCATGTGAGTGAACGGTCGTCCAAATTTGATAGACGGCCGTTTATTAGAAAAAAATTATAAAAAAATGGAGAGACACGTTACACGTAGACCGGTACAGAAATTCGGTGATGATATTTCGGTGTCTGTAGTGTTATTGTTAAGACCACTAAGGTCCGGTGGCTAATGAAGGACAGAATATAGCCCACAAAGGCCCAATGGGATTTGGATTCTGACTTTTAGACAGAATGGCAAGTAAAATTTTGAATAGGTGGGAGTCCATTCAAAACAAGAATAATTCTCAGATGATGAACGCCAATTTCTTTTAGGTTACCTTTCATTTCTCTTTAAAGTTGCAGCATTTACCAATCATCCTGCACTTGCATTCAATAACATTCAAAATCCGGTTGATAAACCCTAAACAAGAAGCTGCCATTCATATTCTATGTTATCATAAAAATATATTCTAACCAGGTTGGAAGAAGAAACAAATTAATTCATCATCAATATCCCAAAAATTGAAATTCACATTTTAATCATCTATTCAAGCGTTTACATCCAAAACCCCAAACCAATCTTTAAAACAATTTCAATACAAAAATAAATAAATAAATAAAACAGCTGCAAAAACAAATCTGCCTCATTTCAATGTGCCAACATTAAGCCACCAATAATAATCCAAACAATATTGACAATTGCCATGCCATCACCACCACCACCAGAATTTATATAAGGTACTGGAGCCGAAGCTGGAGCTGGAGGAACTTGTAAGGTCATATGAGCTACAAGACTAGTCGTGAGCAAATCGCGAGATTTCACAATGAAGAAGTGCTTGAAATCGCAGCTCCCAGTTGCACTGCTGATGAAGTATCATGTACCAGTTTGAGTCATCTCCATCTGGGTAAGACCATCCTCATAATTGCTAATTGGGTTTGTAGTATTGCAATTTATGTATCCACGGAAATTCACCTCAATAAGGGTATAGCTCGGCTCGTAATTAAACACTGCTCCAACAAGTCATATGATAGCACATTCAACAAGTCATATAATAGCACATTCAAACCACTATGATCATGCAAATTCTTTGAATTTATTAATAAAATTAAACTTCGTGGGGGGTAATATTTTCTTTCAAAACTCTTTAACTGCACAATACCTGTTGGTGGTATCACAGCCTTAATAAAAATCCACACTAACTTCACAAAACAAGCCTTCTTTTTTCTTTCATTATCTATATAGCTAGAAGTATTCGTATGAAGAAAAATTGTGTCTCAATATTTGTCGGATTAATCGAAGATTCGAAGACAGCTATCAAGAAGAAGGAGCTCATTTTTAAAGGTGCAAAAATTGTGAAAAAATTGCACTCAAAAGATGCATGGTAAAGTCTAAAAAAAGGAGTTTGAAGGATCTACCAAGCCATCTCCATTAATGTGCAATCACTGTAGAGGGACTGTGATCCTTTAGAAATCAAAGAAAGTGAAAGCATTCAACAATGTTCTATAGAGTATAAGAAAATCTCAACCAAATTAGAATATTCGGTGATGAGATTCAAGAAGAAAATTTAGTTGATAAAATTCAAGTTTTACTCCAAAATGTGGACACATAGCTACTGCAAATTAATGAAGAATCCAAGATCTGCAACTACATACTTTTCATCAACTAATGTTGGAGTCTCTAAAGGCAGATAAGCAAAGAATCAAGAGACACGTAACTTACCTTTAGCTCAAGCAATACTATTAAATACGAATTGATGCATAACAAGTCAAATGTTATGGATGTAATCTTTATCGTTAAATGTTAGTCTCTTCAATATTCCTAGCTATCAGTGACATAGAAGACAACACGAAAGGAAAAAGAGAGAGAAGCTAACCTATTCTGTCATTAACGTACATAGTGTTGTTCTTGTCCCATTCAAGAAAGTTGGTTTCCGGAGACCATGGGAGGTAATGAGTTGATATGTCAAAGGAGAAAAGCTCGTCAATAAAACCATTATAAAGAGCCTGTGTTATGTAACAGTTACATTACATAATCAAAACAATTCCAAATTTAAGAAATCAAACAAATTTGGCAACAAAAGGGTGCAATTGAACAACAAAACCCGGGAAAAGAAAAGAAATTATCCATGAGTACTATATATTAATAATCCACAAGACTCGGTAAAGATATAAAACCTTATAAACACTTCCCAACAATCACGTTCCTCCCCTTCCTAAATCAAAAAACAAACAAAGCAGCAAGATTATTAGATCGTTCATAAATAATAGACAAAACTCAAATAGAGAGAGAAATAATAATAGATTGTTAAAAAACTTTGTAAAATTCTATCAAACCCTAACCCTAGTTTTAGAAAGAGGATTTGAGATCACAAGGAATAGCCAACCAAAGATTCAACACTAATCATAATCTTAACACAGATCATATAGATAAAACAAATTACGTACCAATGATTCAAAGATAAAATTGGGATGCTCTTTGATATCAAAAGATCTTATCGCCCGCGAGTTGATGTATATGAGAAAGAGACCTTAAATACAACTCTCCAAACGTAAACCCTAGTAAAGATTATTAAAATATTTTAATCTCCATGTTAGGGTTTTGACTTTTGACTGCAAAAAATCAAAAGGTGAAATTACGGCTTTGTGAAAACGTAAAAAGGTGAAAAAAAATTTCCGACTTAGATTGTGAGTTATTCATTTTTTATTTTTATTTTTAATTCAATGACACGAGTTATTTGAGTTGATAGTCACTTTTAACACCTCTAAATTGGATTGAAAATTGTAAAAACAGTTAAGTAAAGAATTTTAGTTCAAGCAGATGCAAGAAAGGGTAGTAAAAACGGAAAAAGAAACTGAGTAAATGTAATATTTTTATTCTATCTCATATGATAAGGGTAATTCCACTTACGACCCTCAAAGTTTAGGAAATTGGTTAAACAAGACCCCTGAGGTATGAAAAACCATCAATCATTAACTTCTCCTCAGATTTGAAAAAAAATTATCACTTACCTCCCTTTGACCATGAAATTTAACGGTCAAACTTTAACTAACTAGGGGAGGAAATATATAATTTCTAATCCCTGTGAGTCTTTCTAGGATTTTCTTAAACTCAAGGGAGGTAGGGTAATAACCGAGGAATTGAAAATTTTGTTGGAAACCTCACGTTTCTACATTATTCTAAAATTACCCTTGGGCCCTGTTGGGCCGAGGCTAATGTTGTTTACTTGGACCTAACCACTTACTGGGGAAAAAAAACACTTTTCTCAAGGTTTGTGGAATGATCATAAATTCGTAATACCCTTTTGGACATTTTTGCAAATGTTGTTTACCCAAAACTAACTGATAACGGGAGGGAAAAACGATTTTCCAAACATGAAGAAATGACCATAGTATCCTTTTTAACCTATGTGATTTAGAATTATATAATTTTTAAAATTCATCTCAATTTCATAAAATTTCTTGTATATATAAAACTGCCTTTCTAATTTCTTGAAAATTATATAGAATAAAAAATCAATGGTAACAAAGGTTATGAAAAATTATACAACTCTAACTTGACATAATTTTTCTTTTTTATTATTGCTTAACACTACTAGAAACTTTGTTTACATCGATGCAGTAACCGCGTCAACACAGAGAAAAGCTGTGTTGAGCCAGCTCTTTCCCTGGCGTAGAAAAATATGCCAACAATAGGTTGGTTCTATCGTCGTTGGGGATAATATCCCCTTATGCCAATCCACTCATCGGTGTACCGTGTACGTTTCCTTAACACCGACATTCAAAATCCAGCCGTTTATAAACACAAGAAAATAAAAGGACAGAAGAGGCAAGTAAAAAACAAATACAAAAACTAAAAGCTTTCATGCAACAGTAGTTTTCAGAAATCAACTTAGGTTAGATAAGAGAACAGGAAGAGTTTAATTAACCATGATAGAGGGAAAGAAATTAAGCTACATTTTAATATCCTATAATAAAGGAGCTGCAGCTGGAACGACAGAGAACGATCCCAAGTAGATGGATCATGACAAAATGAGTAGACGTTGTAATAGCAGAGAGATAGCTGAACAGAAGGAAGCCATTTCCATCGTTAAGATAACTGAGCTCACTCATCCTCTCCACAGGCTCCTCCATCTCGGTAGAGAACATATCGAAAAGATGAACAGCTACTGCTTTCTCTAAACTCAACTCAAAGAAGTGAAGCGACGTCATACTGTTGAGAAGGATACTCCCTTGGACAGTTGCCGACGTGAAATATTCCATGCAAAACTGTGGATTCGGAAAACTAACAATAGATATTCCTATATGGTTTCTCAATAAATTCACAATAGAAAGAAGAGCCTTTATGGGAAGCCGGTCGCTGATGTTACTGGATACAACTTTTTCGATTAGACAATGTTTCTTCGCTGTCATTAGCATTTGATTTATGCTTCTTGTACTGGAGCGCCCAGTTAACAATGTAAATTAATTTCATTGGTTCGCCTTGCGCAGTAGCTGTTGAACATATGATGTTCAAGTTAAAATATTACATATTACTCTATAATATATTTTATGAAAATTGTCATTCTCTTACGATTGTGTTATTTATGCATCAAATTGTTATCAAACTGAATATGCATAACATTAAACTGAATATCAATGTAAATCAACTAGGTTTGATTCAGTTTTTGTTGAACTTATACCAAATTAAACACTGTCGAGTTGACGGGAAAAAAAAAACAAGTATATTTTAGAAACTCAAAATCAAACCAAACCGATTTGAATTGGGTTAATTGGTTTAAATCGATTATTAAGTAAATTTACATCAAAAGTAGTACATGTTTTGTTGAATGAAAATCTTCATTCTTGAATAGTATGTTAAAATATATTAATATCAAAATGATAGATGTACATATTCTTTTATACATTTTAGCAAAAAAAATATTCTTTTATATAAACTGAGGTTTCATAAAATGGATGAATTAATGGATGTTGAAAACTAACACATTAAATGTACAACAAATGTAGATGGGCGATATGCTAATAAAAGAGTAGTGTCACATAATATATATGTGTGTGTGTGTGTGCATACATCATTGCTTAAAAATTAAATAACGTATTAAGGCAGTAGAGTCTTAAGTTTATAATTGTTTGCTTGATTAACCCTTCACCCACCGTTGAGTCACCGTCTCTAAAATATTAAATATATAATGAACACTAGATGAGAAAGGAACCTTAATTTAAAAGTTGGAATATTGAGAGTTTTTTATTTGTACACAGGAGGACTTCGTCGATGGATGATGTTAAAATAATAGAAAGTCATTGAACTACGACTTTGGAAATTTCAGTGTTAGCAACAATGCAACATGTTAATACATTTGTCTGGATCATTAATTGACACCCCTAGTTTACTGAAATAACATGCTCACCCACAAGTTTCAAAACTAACATTTGTACCCCTATATACCAGATTTCGTTGGTAAAAATGGCATTTGACTAAGAAATAGTGTTAAAAAATCTAAAATGCACTCAATTATAAAATCAATGCAAAACCAAACCTCGGTCTTCGAAACCCAAATAGGAGGACTTGAAACTTCAAAGAACATAAATCAAGTGTGGTGGGTCAATCTTGGCAACGTCGTGAGCCAGTTTTCACCCATCCTAGCTTGCGGTGTTGGACACTCATGTGGGCTGCACGAGACCACGTCGCAGCAACAATAGGCTCTCCCGGCTCTATCATCACTGGTACCCTATGCCGTATGATGTCTCCAGTACATTGGACAAGACTTCGATCATCGTCATTGATTATACAAAGTGATCATGCCATCCTCTTTCCTAATAGCGTGTAAAAAGTTTTTTTAGATTAGATTGATTTTTTAATTATTTTAGATTTGTTTGATTTATTAACCATCCAAGAAAATTCTTCCATTAAAAGAACAATAAAAAAACAACTATTATTAAAGATCTACAATACCATTATTTCTTCTTATTTATTTGAAGGAATGCATGGAAGTGGTATAATATGTCGAAAACATTGTAATAAACTAATAATGACATTCCATGTTATTTATGTAATCATAAAATAACAAAAAAATGTAAATTATCTTTTTTTTACTATCATAAAAGGTGTATTAAATATTAAAATATTAAATCATACAAGCTTTCTATTGATTGGCAATTTTTTCACAAAATAATCAATTCGAATGATTGTGTTGTAGATTAGGGCATTAGTTTTGATAAAATTAATCAAAATTTATAAATATTTATAATATTAATCGTTAATACTTTTTTTTAATTCGAAATTTGTAAATTTAAATTATAAAATGAATTAGTATTCAATAAACACCTTTCACCGTGGAAAGAAAGGTAAGTATGAAACTGTAAGATTTTGAATATATTAGGGTAAAAGATATTTCAGCTAAACCTTTAGAAGGAAAGGGTTATTCCCTGGAATTAGGTGGGTTATTGCTGGGACATTTTCTAAACAACGACAAATACAGAGTCGGTAGAACAACCTGATAAATATTGCGTTTTCTTTATTCTCAGGAGGTGTAAAGTTTTCCCTTTCCCATCACTTTCGTAGGTAAAGTATATTCAAAAAATGTTATTAAATATTTCCACTAGGTTTCATTTAATAATTATTATTTTTGTTAGTCTTTTATTAAGATTTTTATGGTTTGACTAATATGTATTATATTTGCTAGTTGTTCCATTAAATAATTCATCAACGTCATCGTCACCTAACTTGTTTTCTTAGATCATTCAGTTCATGCAAAAATATATTTCGATTTTCATCAGAAACAATAGCATCCCAGAGTTGGAGGTTGTTATCGGAGAGATATATAATTATATATTACAAACCTCTGCACTATGTAGCTAACATCAAACCCACGGAGAAGATCCAGCAAAAGATTGGTCAAGAGAGAAATAATTCAGATTTGGGACGTGACATGATATTTGTATGATATCTTCGTGGTAATCTTAGAATTTTTCTCTCTAATTGATCCAGCAAAGGCAGGTTTTGTTTGAAGATGAATCTGACAGCGGTATTAATGGTCACTTGCATATATCTGAATTAAAAAAACTCTACTGATTGTATGAAATGGGTTGCAATTGCGTCGAACCGAGCCAAGAGTTTGAGCTTGGTTCTGTTGGAATAGCGAACCTTGATCTGGAGCTCGACCATGACTGAGCTTCAATTGTCGAGCTCGATAAATATATGATAAGTCAAGCTCGACTCAATTACAACGAATCAAAATCAAGCTCGACTCAATTATAACCGACTCAAAATATTTTAATTATATATATATATATATATATATATATATATATATATATATATATATATACACCGAGCTCAAGTAAGCTTACCAGCTGCTTAAATCGAGTATTATACTAGTATTAGGCTCGCTAGCGACTTGTCTCATTTGTAGGTCTGGTATGAATCTGAAGAAATAAAAAATATTTACTTTGAATTTGAATAAATATTTATTTTATAGTTGTTGATTAAATGTTCTATTCGCTGGTGGTTGTTGACGTTTACTGGTATTATTTTTTTCTCATATTGTAATGTCAAATGACATTTATACCCTTAAGCTCCTTTAGATTTATTATTTTTCTAGTTTCTAGTGAATAAAAAACACCAAGAGAAAAAAGTTTTATCACTTTTATCCCTTTTATGTAAATTTTTTTTTTTAATTTTAAGTTGTTATATTTTTTATTCATGAATTTAAATTGTCTTCTTATTTCTCAAGATTTGTATAAGAAAGTTACTGTTTGATTCAATTTATTATTATTTTACCTCAAATAATAAATAATTATAGGGTAATACTATGCTTATAAACCTTTTTTATTAACTTTTTTTTATAAACGCGACATAACAGTTCACAATTGGTTAAATCTCATCTGATTAATTGCGAGATGACCAATTATGAGTTGTCATTATGAGCTGTCATGTCGCGTTTATGAGAAAAAGTTAGTAAGAAGCGTCTACTAACCTATCTTTATTGATAATTATAAATGAATAATACTACACATACATCATTCCCATACAACATTTCTCATACAACATTTCTCATACAACATTATGTGGCAAGATGTGATTGGGTGAAAGTTTAATTTTAACTTTAACTTAGCCAATCATATCATGTCATATAATATTATATAGAAAATATTGTATGAAAATGATGTATGTGTACTATTACTCATTATAAATAGAATTAGTGAAAGTAAGGCACTAACAAGACATCTCCTTCTTCAGCAGAATTCTACAACCTCTCATCCATAAACTCAGAAAGTTGATTGACAACTGTTTTATAGTATTGATAATAGAAGCAACACAATAGCAATTTTAGTCTGGAATAGGGAGGAAATATGAATCGTCATTTCTTTTTTTTCTTTTCTTTTTTTAATAATCGGTATCTTAACTAATTCTTGGACTAAAAATTATCAACTAGATAAAAGCTCTAATAATCACTTTTATTAACAACAGAAAGAATATGTATTCTTACCTCTTTTTTTTTTTTTTTTTTAAAGGAAAATTGGAACTAATGATGTGTTGTCATGTACGTGATATTTAAGAAAATAAAAATATATAAATGATGCTGTAATGTTATTTTTAGAGAATTTTCAAAATGATGTGTCAAACACTTGCATATACAAGTTTAACCTCAGGATGTGAGCATGCTGCTTCCACTTCCAGCCGTTGGATATATCAAATGTTGACATCTTTTAAATTATAAACTATTGAAAAGAAGAGAAGAAAAAGTCAATAGCCTAAATAAACCCCTGATGTTTTGGAAATCACTTTTAACCCGATACTATTTGTTGTAATTAAAAAACAGATATTAAAATGAATAATACTACACGTACAAATAAATCTTACAAAGATTTTTATATAAAATGATGCAACAGAAAATGAATGAATAAGTGAATATAATAAGTTTGATTTTTTGTGTTTACTCTTCCATTCATTTTCTACCACGTTACTTTATATAGAAATTTTTGTAAGATTTCTTTACACGTGTAATATTATTCTTAAAATATATTATTAATTAAGGTACAAACATTTTCGTATGCGTTTGGTTTATTATTTTAGGTAGGATTTTGGGGATAGTATTGGATAATTGAATATGGGAGTATTACGAGGTAAAATTTAAAAATTTATAGAAAAACCCCCTAAGTTTGCTAATTTCATAAATACCCCCAATATGTAAATTGACAAAAATACCCCCACCACCGCGCTGCATTCTCGCCACCACCGTCGAATGCCGAAAAATCGCTAGCCACGACACTGCATCGATCAGATCAGTCGTCGATTCGAGTCGTTATGGCCTTTTCCGGCCAGGATCCACCACAGATCTGGCCGGAAAAGGCCAAAAGGCCGATCTGACTTTGCCATGGCCGTCGACGGCCGAAAATGGCCAAAACGACTGCCATCTATGGCCGTCAGCGACGGCCAAAGATATGGCCGTCGTTTTCGGTCAACAACGGCCATTTCTTTGGCCGTCGTTCACGGCCAAATCTGGCCTTTCCCGGCCAAGTCCGTGGTGGATCTCGCCGGAAAAGGCCAGATCCGTGAACTTCCGGCCATTTATGGTCGGCAGGTTGTCCGTTGTATAGATTTCGGCTACCACCGATGGTGGTTGCCGGAATCTGGCGAGTATGGGTTGCGGGGGTGTTTTTGATAATTTTTAAACTTTTTTTTAGGGTGTATTTGATGAAATTAATAACCTTATGGGGTCTAAAAGTAATTAAAAAAAATAGGGTAATATTCTTGGAATAATAAGCCAAACGTTATTTGGAGAATAGGATCCAGAATCTGGATAAAAATAGTAAGCCAAACATAGTGTTAGATATTTTTGGAAATAATACTACATTTACAAACTTTTTACACAAACTTTCTCATACAAACTGACGTGACAAAAAATGATTAGGTGATTTTAAATTAAATAATACATAACAAACATGTAAGGTTGTCACATTAATTTGTACTAAAGGTTTAGGGTTTAAGGTTTAGGGTTTAGGGTTTGTATAAAAAGTTTGTAATTTTTCATGAAAAGGCAGAAGCTACAAATCTTTTAATCAATGGACAATAAAGTAGCAAATCCTTCAATTAAGGTAAAATAACAAACTATTGAAAGTCATAATTAACTTTATATAGCAAATCCTTCAATTAAGGTAAAATAACAAACTATTGAAAGTCATAATTAACTTTATATAGCAAATCCTTCAATTAAGGTAAAATAACAAACTATTGAAAGTCATAATTAACTTTATATAAGGATAAAATAGTAATAATACATATTTAAACTATTTTTTAAAATAAATTAAAATTACTAAAAAAATAAAAAACAAAAAATAAAAGGCATGAAAAAGGTTTCTTTTTTTTTTAAGTTTTTTTATTTTTATTTTCTTGAAAAAAATTAGTCAGAGATGAATAAGATAAACATGGGAGGAGGAGGCAGAGATGAGAAGAAGATGGGGTAGTTTTCTTTTTATATATATGGGTAAAGTTACATAATTATCCTTTGACTTTTTTTGAATTTATTATCCTATCATTTTCCAGTTAAAATTAACATACAGATATTAACGGAAAATGAAACTTTTGAGATAGTAAATTGTCTTTTGGACAAACTTCTAGAGAGTCTTCTCCATACAACAGTTACATATATATAACCAATCAACAGTTAAATTCATAAAAATATCTTCGGTTTCGTTTGGTTCAAAATTGGGAATACTATTTTTAGTATTCCTAAAAAAGTTAAACAGTAAAATACCCAAAAACTCTCATTTTTGGAAATACTACTTTCAATATTATTCAATTTTTTTTAAACCCTCTAAATTTGTTAATTTAATTAAATACCCCTAAACATTTTTTTTAAAATTACAAAAACACCCCAACAATCCACATTTACGCATTCCGATCACCACCGGGAAAATGATCGACGGTAGGATGGCGCACTACCGACTGAATGCAGAGCGATCAGCCTTTTCCTAGGCGGATCCACGGTGGATCTAGTCGGAAAATGCCAGATCTAAGGCCAAAGATCTAGCCGTTGGCGGCCGGATCTTTGGCCGTAATGCTGTCACGACGGCCAACAAGCGGTCGTTGACCATCAACCAGACCATTTGTTGGCCGTCGTTGAGAGCAATACGCCGATCTAGCGTTGATGGCGATCGGCCATAGATCGCTTTGTTGGCGATCCACCGTGGATCTGACCGGAAAAGGCCATATCAGCGCATGACCGGCAAGATCCACCGCTCATACGCCGAGTAAGGAACTCGGCCACCTCCGGTGGTGGTGGCCATGAGGGGTATTTGAGGGTGGATTGGGGGTGTTTTTGTTAACTTTTAATGTTTTATTATAGGGGGTATTTTGTAAAAAAATAAATATAGGGGATATTTTATTAATTTATAAATCCCATATCGTAATACCTACCCAATTCAACTTTTTTTTAACTTTTTTCAAAAAACTTTTCACAAAACCCCCAAATTTTGAACCAAACGAAAAAGCCGAACATTTTTTTTTTTTTTTCGGAAACCTTCCTCGAAAGAAATTTAAAAAATAAGCCCATGCTATAGATAACATTACTCCTTTTATTTTTATGTTTTTTCTTATGAAAGGTCAACAACCACAAAAATAGGATTTTCTTTTTTCTTTTAATCTTCTGTAAAAGTAAAAACTTCCATAGGGTGAAACAGAGCACATGAAGCAAAGAAAGTTAAGTACACTTTTAAGTACTAAAACATCTTTAGTTTCGCTTTCATGTTTGAGTATTCTAATCTGAGAAAGAGAGGGAGAATGCTTGTCCGTGTAAAAGCACAAGGGAGGGTTACTCCTTTGCAGTACTATGCAGCTCAAATAGACGATGAACTAAATTTGGCTGATTTTTTTTTTTTTTTTTTTTTTTTTGTTGTCCATCTTCAATCCTAGATTTGACAGTTAAATGTGAAACTGTTGTCTATGTGGCCGTCAAAAATAGGAGTTTCGGGGCTCTTAAATTCTTGTTAGAACCGCTTCGTAACATCGATAAAGAAGAGATCCTGAGCTGCAAGGAAGATGGAAACAATGCGTTGCATACTGCAATTTCTGAAAGTCAACTTAAGGTATAATTAAACCGTCCATGTCTTTCATTATATGCACTTTTTGGCAAATTTAGTTTAGTTTCTAACTTGTCCTTCCCTCCTCAATAATGAAGGTGGTAAAGCTGTTGATTAAAATATAGGAAAGTGAATAGAAAGAACGGTAGAGGTTTGACAGCTCTGGACATCTTCTACGATCGCAAACATTCGATGAATCCAGAGGTTGGGAAAATTCTACATGGTGCTAATGCTAAAAGAGCTTCTCAATTTAACCCTTGGTTTGAAAACTTCAAAACACCAGTTAAAAGCAAGAACTAAATTTAGTTAATAAAAAGAAGGAGAAAAAAAGTCAAGGGCATCTAAGTCTTTTTATCATTTCCTTTGAAGTTAATGGTAACTCACGGTTAGATTGCCCTTAATTGAAGAATTTGTAACTTCTGTCTTCTCATTGAAAGTTTTAAAAAAGTTTATACCTTAATTATAATACAATAAAACTATTTATACCAATAGAATTTGTATAAACTGACGTGACATGTCATGTCACATGTGGAATCACATAACACTAAGGAGATATTAAGTATTATAGCCCAAATAGCTTTACTCATACTACATTTACAAAAGATTATACAAAGTCTTTCATATAAAATGATTATTAAAATATAAATGGATGAATTAATATAAAAATCAACTTAACAATTCATAATAAATGATGGTGAATGATTTTTATATTAATTTATCTAATCATATAATATAACATGTCACTTTGTATGCAAGACTTTACATTGAATCTTTGTAAGACTAGTGTTTTAAAGCTTCAAATATAACTGGTAAAAGCTTCACTTAACTTCCATGAGATTGAGTTGAGATCCCATGTGATGGTAAAAAATTAAACAATTTTATTAAGAAAATTCAAAGGTTAAAAACAATGCTGATTCTAATAGCATGCACGACATAAACAATATAAATTCACCCAATATTATTACCCTTGACTTCATCTTCGAAGCTACCCAGGCGTAGTTTCTTCCCCCGGCCACACCGCGTAAGCTTATTTACTTCTAACAGATAAAATTCGTATGGATAATATAATGCAATAGATACAGTTACAAACATTAAAGAAATATAGATCCACCATACAGCTGAATTATATGGGTACGGAAAGGTTTCAATAACTGCAAAATTAAATGAAAATACAATCAAATATGTCGATGCGATGGTGAATTTGCGGAAAGGAAGCGCAGTTGTAAGAATCAAAATTGAGCACACAGACGCGTAGAAAGCCGCGGAATTAAATAGCAAAAAGAATAAATGAATCAATGACCCCTGAATCATATGCCCTGCACGTTGTTCTGATGGTTCTTCATCACCGAGGATGGAGGAGGTGTATGTGTCTTTATTGATAACAGTGTTGTTTACTGGCAGATTCCCATCATCCTGCCAATATCCTCCAGGGGGGCTGAGTGCAGCTTGATAGGTGGTTGTGGTAATCAATATAGCCACCACAAGTAGTACGTTTCGGACTTCAAGAGGTACTTTATTTATGCTATGGTCAACCCCCAGGCTTTTCAGAAAGCTTTTCGCAAATGATAATTTTTCAGAAAAGTATCTGACTCGTGAATTTTCAACACCCAATAGTTTTGCAAGTGTAGAGATTAACAAATGAATGGCTAATTCAGAAGCTCTTTTAGCTTTAGCACCACGTAGAATTTCCCCAACCTCTGGATTCAGCGAGTCTTGGCGATCGTAGAAGATGTCCAGAGCTGTCAAACCTTCGCCGTTCATTTTATTTACTTCCATATATTTGATCAACAGCTTCACCGCCTTTGTTATTGATGAGATAAGGACAAGTTAGACACTTGATCGATAAATCAATCCACCCCTTCTAGAAGCCAGGTTCATATAAATAAAGGATATTGCCAAAAAGAGCGTGCAGTTAAGATAGAACGACAAATATATATCGTATGCTTACCTCAATTTGGTTTTCAGAAATTGCAGTATGTAACGCATTGTTTCCTTGTTCGTCCTCCCACAATAGGATCTTTTCTTTGTTGAAGTTTCTAAGACATCCCAACAATACTTTCAAAGCTCTACAACTCCCCTTTTTGATGGCCACATGGACGACAGTTTCACATTTAACTGTCAAATCTTGGATAGATGATGGGCAAACATACAAAAAATCAGCCAAATTGGAATAATCGTTTATTTGAGCTGCGTAGTGCAAAGAAGTAACCAACCCCTTTGCTTTCACGCGGACAAGCTCACTGTCAAATTTTATGAGCCATGTTACCAGTTCCTGGTACGTCCTCTGCAAATCCCAATAACCGGGGTTACCCACTTCCAGCATGTGCTTCCCCTCCAAAGACAAATGAAGGGGGCTACGCCCAAGGAGGTCTCGCTTCTTAGCAAATGACGGCTTCAGGTTTAGTATTTCCTTAGCGAAATGGATCGTTCCTTCTCTTGCAGCTGTATGTAAGGGAGTGGTCATAAATGGTATCACATCAATACGCTCCAAAACAAGAGGATCCTCCGCAAGTATTGAAAACAATTCATCGACATCCCCTTCTGCAGCTGATTTCTGCAACCTCTGCAACATCTCCTCCATACTATAGGTGGCTGATTGACACTCGTTTTACAATTTTGCTTCCGATTGTGGAAGTAACAAAAGCGCCATTAATAATATATAATAGATACTGCTCTTGTTTATCACTCAAAGATTTGTACTTTTCCCGGTTAAAAAATGTGAAAATTTTGTTTCAACCATTATTGATGGAAATTACAACAAATCTTGGTTAGATGATGAATAATTAATTGATTGAAACAAGCTGAGAAGAAATCAATGGCTTCTAAAAATAGTAGGTATCGATTATTAATTTAGAGAACCCATAACTTTGAAATCAACCGTCTTAGATTTCAACAAAATTACAGGCCGGGGAAGGTTTCAACTCTTTCTTGTCATAACTCCTTTTTCAAAAAAAAAAAAAAAAAATTGCAATTTTCTAGTAGAGAAAAAAAAAGCACCTATTAGGATATATTACATTAGACCATGAGGGTTAAAACTGGAAAAAAAAATTATTATATACATACAGCTAATATTAAGTGTCACGTCAATATTCATGTGAAGTTCTTAATATAGTTGATATGTTTAATAAACGTAACAAGAAGTTATTGGATATTCTTTTTATTAAGAGTTGGAAATGATATTATCTTATTTATTGCATCTTACGGAATTGAATGAAAACAAACTATGATTCGTTGAAGTTCATGATCAAGTTATGGAAGATTGTCAATAAGAAAAAAGGTTGAAGACGATCAAGATATATGGAAGATCATCAATAAGTCAGTTTGTTCTATACCGATCAAGATATATATATATATATATTTTTCTCTGCAAATCTTTTTGTTTGGCTACCGGGAATATAGAAAGAAAGCAGGAGGCCTCATGGACATGGTTTTGTTTTCGTGGTGCTGTTGTTTGGCTTCTACGAAAATAGAAAGAAAATGTGGGATTCGTTTTTTTATTAGTAAGACAACTTCTCTAGTAACATCTAATAGTATTAAGAGAATAGAATCATAAGCTTACAACTTTATAAACTCAAGGGCTGATATATAACAAAGGAAGAAAAATTTATGCTAAAGCAATTATTTATATTTCTATATCAAAATAGCTTAGAGTTGAAACAGCTTGTAAATATTATCTTGCTTAGTTTAATTTAGGGATAATTTCCTATAATTACATTAGTGTCAAAATCATTTAGGATCTAAAATTGGGATCTCAGCTTTGCCATTATAGTTTCCCTCTGTTTAAGGGTGCGTTTGTCTAAGCTTATGAAAATTAGCTTATAAGCAATCATTGCTTATAAGCTAAAATTAACTTATAAGCATTTAAAATTTTAAGCAATTACGTGTTTGGTTAAAGTACTTATAAGTGAATGATAAGTAATTAACGTGTTTGGTAAAATGTGGCTTATAAGTACATTTTATTATAAAATTACTAAAAAATGTACTACATTAAACAATGGCATACAATGGAATTTTAAAATTAAACAAGGATAATGTGGTAATATACTTGGTCAAACTAGCTTATAAGCCAAAAAAAAAAAGTACCTCCCCCCCAACTTATTTTTTTTAGCTTATAAGCTCAACTTATAAGGTCAAAAAAATTATAAACAAATAGGTCAGTTTAATTTTAGAGCTTATAAGTAAGTTTGACCAGCTTATAAGCTTAGACAAACACCTCCTAAAATATAGTCTAACCTATGTATAATTACCTTTATGGAATTTAATGTTCTGAAAATCAGATCGAATCTTGACCCGGTCAAAAATTCGGTTTTCAATTGACGGATTCAACCGATCGGACCGGTCGGCCGGACTGCATGTCATTAAAAACTTTAATTTATTTAATATATTTAATAAAAAAAAGCCATCTTTTCGTCTTCTTCTTCTCTCTCCCAGCACTTTTTCTTCTTCTCTCAATTAATTTGTCCTCACTCAATTTCGAATCTCCTGCAAATCTCTGCACCTCTATCTCATTTCTCAATAAATAAAAACATTTTCTTCTTCTCTCTCCTTTTCCCCACCGCTCTTCTTCTTTTTCTCTCATTAATTATTTTACTGTCTCTCTTCTTCTTCTCCACCATTCTCCAAACGGCAGACGTCTTCATTCCTCTCTCTCCCTCTCTCTTTTTTTCTTCATTGAATCTTTGTTTCCACTTCCCAGACGTCCTTCTTCCTCTTCCCAACCACGATCCTATGCCTTTTAGTCTTCCATGCCATCACCAAATGAACCCTGAAAACCGTCGTCTTATTGACAAAGATCATGGTGAAAATGATGTAAGGTAAGAGAAGATGAAGAATGAAGATGATGTGAGGTAAGAGAAAATGAAGATTTCTTACACGGGAGAAGAGCATTCACCGGCCGGCGGCGGACAGAGGAGAAGATTGCTGATTGAAGATGAACAAAGAAGAACCGAAGATGAAATGAGAGAAGAATCGAAGACAAACTTGAAAGAAAAACAGAAGGTTAACGACAGCAAAAATTTCAGACGAAAAATCGCAAATCCTATGGAATTGAGGGAGAAATGGGTTTAATTTAAGGCTATTTTAGTTGGACCGGTTTTATGGCTGGTCCGGTTGGACCGCCGATCTTATACTATTCAAGAGGTTTATTTTCGGTTTAAAACGGTCTGACTGTTAAAAGTGGTTTTTATTAGTATATGAACCGTCTTTCTCTCTGAAACCGGTCGGACCGGCTCCGATCCGATTTTCAGAGCATTGGTGTGGATTATAATTTATAAAGCATATGAATTAGTGTCTTCAACTAAGTCAAAAATAAGTTTGTGTAATATTCTTTAGGATATTTACACTGATTTCCTATGGATTTTCAATTTAATTTGACTACGAATTCTACGTTGACTCGTTATTAAATACACTTTCATTATATTTTTAAAATTTCTCTTTAAAACCCCATTTAATATCAAATAAAGCCCTACTTAATTAGGTTTAATGAAAGTTTTTATCTGCGTCTCTTTTTTTCCCAATTTCAAACTTAATTAGGGTTTTTATTTAAACCATTTTCCCCCAATTTCAAACTTAAATAGAGTTTTTGTTTACACAATTTTCTCTAATTATTTAATTAGGTTTTTTGTTTATTCCTTTTTTTTCCCAATTTCAAATTTAAATTTTCTTCTTTAAAGTCAAATTTATCACATTGTATGATCACTTTATTCATAGCGTTAGTAATACATTTTTATCAAACAAATAAATGTTTGAAATAAAAAAAATAAAAATAAAAAGTTTCTATAATTTAGAAGATTTAAAGTTAGGGTTT
Source organism: Pistacia integerrima (assembly GCA_026225825.1). NCBI lineage: Eukaryota > Viridiplantae > Streptophyta > Magnoliopsida > Sapindales > Anacardiaceae > Pistacia > Pistacia integerrima. Next base: position 24,469,914 of record CM047737.1, read on the forward strand.
ATGATTATAAATTAATGGTTAAGAATTAAAACAAATATATAAAATAGAGTATGAGTGTATTTAGAAATTTTCATGCAATTTAATTTTCATTAAAATAAAAATGATTAAAAACAAATATATTGTATGTGTATGTATTTATAAAAAAATTTAATGGGAGCTAAAAGAGAATAAGGGTCACTGAGGCCCAATGAAATATATATATATAAATTTCTGGAATTTCATTCTTTGCGAATTCTAGAAAGAATGAAGTCCCAAAAAGGCAAATAAAATTTGATTAGTTGGAGGTGGATTTAAAAGAGAGTGGTGTTATAAATAGATCCCTTTGTTAAAAATTTAAATTCGATTGGAATTTTAAATAAAAAAATAACTTAAATTTTAAATAAATTAAAAGTATAAATATCTGTATTTGGTAAATTGTAGCTGCAATTAATTAATTAATTAATTAACATATCTGCCTTCATAAATTACGCAAATTCGATTTTATTTAAATTAGGATTTGATCAGCTGAAATAAATGTTGACAATTAATCATTGATTGCTATACCTCTTTTGGTAATCTAAAGGGCTGCAAGGCCCAACTTCAATTTGAACTTGGGTAACCATCTGCCCATTTACTAAAACGGGTCAATAAGGCTCCTAGTAGTTGACTTTATAGTTATTTGGTATTATGTTATTTGACATACATTAAATTTCAGTCTATAATCAGTATACCAAAATAATTGAGAAATGTACTTATTAAAAAAGAAATATGAGAAAACTCTATCACCTCCCCTTGAAGAACTCATAGTCCCTCCCCTCCTACGAATTCCGATCACCTCTCAAACTCATCTCCTATTTGAAGCAAAATCTCATTGATACCCAAAACAAACCCACCAAAATCTGGATGCTTAACTCAAATAATAATAAATGGATTAAGTATGCTTTTAATATATAGTATGATGTTTAAACGACATTTTTTTTCAAATTAATTGGTAACCCGTGTTTTTTCACTCTTGTAAATTAAATAACAAAGATTTTTTTAAGAGTTGATAAGATGCCAAAGCCATCTTTTTCTTTTTAGCGTTTACTATTAAACCACCATCAATCCAAGCAATGAACCATGAGGTCCATTATCATTTTACCAGCACCACAAACACTCATGAGGGGTCCTTTGGCCTCTTGCACTAGATCTCTCACATTCACTGGCCACTTGAGGTTGTCTCTGCAAACATTAGCCCGTTGGTTGATTATAAAGCGTGTTTATATATCAATCAATGGAATCACCTTCCTTAAGACATGAATTTCTTTAAAAGAACACAATACATAAGGTATTTTACCTCTCTTCCTCATAAGAGTCTCAAGATTTGGGCCTCTTCATCTATCTTGGAGGTGCCAAGTGCCCTATCAACAGCCTTCAAAATTGTCTCTTACAAAGGGTGAAGGAAGCATGGTGGGAATATGATCAAAAAAGAAAAAGAAACTTCAGTTGGAAGAAGATGGTTGTTTCTTTACAGCTCCATTTCCAGATCGAATGGATTTTGATGGAGCGGAGATGAAGTTGACTCAACAAATACCAGGTTTACCCCAAAATCTGCAATTTTTTATACAAGGATTTGTCCATAGCGCATATAAACAAGACTTGTCATGTACCAAAAACGTCGTTCTCCCTATAATTAATTACTCAAATCATTACAAAAGGATAAGTCAAGGGAGATCGGATGTGATTTATGTGAAGTGATAAAGTTGTTATGAAAAGTGGAGCTCACACTGTGACTCACAAAATCTAAGGCTCCGTTTGGTTCAAAATTTGGGGGTTTTGGGAAAAGTTTTCTGAAAAAAGTTCAAAAAAAGTTGAATTGGGCGGGTATTACGATGTAGGATTTATAAATTAATAAAATCCCCTTATATTTGTTTATTTACAAAACACCCCCTATAATAAAATCTTAAAAGTTAACAAAAACACTCCCAACCCAATGTCAAATACGGACAGACGGCCACCACCGCCGGAGGGTGGTCGGGTTCAACGTATTAGGCGCATGACCAGTTGGATCTTGCCGGTCGTGCGCGATGTAAGCTGCCTGCGGCGGATCCACGTGGATCGGCCGACAAAGGCCACATCTACGGCCAGATCTGGCCGTATTTTCTCGTCAACGAAGACCAACAAACGGTCGTCGTTGATGGTCAACGACGACCAACAAACGGTCGTCGTTGATGGTCAACGACGACCATTTGTTGGCCGTCGTTATAAACCGTTACGGCCAAACATCGCCGTTGATGTCGCCAACCTTTACCGGCCGGATCCACCGTGGATCGGCCAGGAAAAGGCTAATCGCCGGCGAGTGCGCCATCCTAACGTTCCGATCATTTTCCGCGGTGGTGGCCGGAATAGTAAATATGAATTCTTGGGGTGTTTTTGTAATTTTTTAAAAAATATTTAGGGGTATTTAATTAAATTATCAAATTTAAGGGGTTTAAAAAAGGTTAAATAATATTGGGAATAGTATTCCCAAAAATCAAAGTTTTTCGGTATTTTAGTGTTTAACTTTTTTGGGAATACTAAAAGTAGTATTCCCAATTGGCAACCAAACAGAGCCTAAGTGTTCTAGATTCTCTGTCAAAAGTGTCTTTCTAGTCGAAACTCATAAGCACTTATCCATCCTCTCCCAGTTTTTTTTTTATTAAGTTTATAAAAATTAGTTTATAAATAATTAATTAATTTTAATTTATAAGTATTTAAAATTTTAAGTAATTACGTGTTTGATTAAAATACTTATAAATGATTGATAAATAATTGATATATTTAATAAAATGTGACTTATAAGTATATTTTATTATAAAATAATTAAAAGAAGTATTATATTAAATAAAAGTATACTATAGAATTTTAAAATTAAATAAGAATAATATAATAATATACTTAGTCAAACTAGTTTATAAGCAGAGTGCTTATAAGTAAAATAATAATAATAATATATATTTTTTTTTTTTTTTTGGTTGCTTATAAGCTTAACTTATAAACTTAAAAAAGTTATAAACAAACACTTCAGTTTAATTTTAGAGCTTATAAACTTAGATAAACACCTCCTTATAAATTATCAAACATTACCTATTCATCTCCCTGCCGTCTCCACCTTTGAAAGACTCGTACTATCTCCACTCCCACAAAGTCCAGTCATCTCTCAACTCAGATTAACTGTGCTGTTAACTGATTAAGCACATTTAATATACTACTATGTTTAAAGAATAATTTTTCTCTGCATCTCAGATCAATTGATCTTGGTGTTTATCACTCTCATAAATTATTTCTCATTTAAAAAAAAAAAAAAAAAGAGTAATAATATAATTTAAAAGTTGAAATCAACTTTTAATCTCAGCTAATATTATCATTCTCATCAAGCTAATATGATTATTGTTATCATTACAAGATAATTATTGATACTAATCCAGACATCATTTGAGCTTAGAATCACAATTACATACAACCAGATACTCCATGATTGAACCATTCAAGTTACATCCTAACCCAAACCTCATCAAAGCTATTGCCATGCCATCAAACACCACCACAACTCCTATGAGCTATAGATGCAGGAGCTAAGAAAATCATTTATTTATTAGCCAATATATATTTTGACAAATATTCTTTGACTGCTATACCTCATTCGGTGATCTCAATGGCTGCTCTTGAATTAAGGCCCATGGCCCAACTTCTATTTTAACTTGGTAACCATTTGCCCATCTATTAAAACGGGACAATGAAGCCCCTAGTCATTGATTAAATTCAATTAAATATTAAGTTTGAAATATTAACTGTATATTTATATTATATCATTAAATTAAAAAAGAAATATCAGAAAATTCTATCACCTCTCTTTGAAGAACTCATACTCCCTCTCCTCCTACGAAATTCCAATCACCTCTCAAACTCATCTCCGATTTAAAGCAAAATCTCATTTTTTTTATATCTGGATGCTTAACTCAAATAATAATAAATGGATTAAGCATGCTTTTAATATGTACTATGATGTTTAAACTACATTTTTTTCAAATTAATCGGTCAACCGTGTTTTTCCACTCTTGTAAATTTAATAACAGAAAATTATAATAAATAAATTAGACTATTTTAAGAGTTAATGAGATTTCAAAACCATCATCAATCCAAAGCAATGAACCATGAGGTCCATGATCATTTCACCAGGGGTCAAGGACCCTCATATCTCTCACGTTCACTTGCCACTTGAGGCCGTCCTTTGCAAAGATCAACCGTTCGTTGATTATAAAGCATGTCTGTGTATCAGTCAATAGAATCATAGTTATACTCACACCTCTCATCTCTACACTAAATGGTTTCAACTTCCAGTGTGTTACAATTTATTTTGAAAATAATTATTTTCAGTTAGATATTGAATTAAATACCAAGGAAAAAAAACAAATCAAATAAAAACAATAATTTTCTAATAGCTAGAAATGTTGTATATATATCATGAATAATAAACAAAATTATCTTATTGAGATACCTTATCGAAGATGTTGAATTTAGTAATTTATTGTAGATTTATGATTTATTGGTTTTCATGAAATGGTTTCAATTAATTTTATAACAAGAAATTTAATCCATGGAAATTGTATGTATTTTTTTTTTTTTTTTAATGAATTGAGATATAAGAATAGCTGATTTGGTGGTGTTCTTAGTATATTAACAATATTATGATCATCTGCCAACTTTTTGGTCTCTAGATTCTAGAACATTGATTGTATCATCTTATAATATATCATATATGTTATCTTAAATTTAATATTATACATATAATTTAATGTTTTTATAATTTTGTAATGAAAATACGAAATGTATACCGTAATAACTTTGAATTTTTGTTTTAATTATATCTGTTCACACGTCGCACCATTCCATTTACAGATGGCCTATTTAAAATTCAACTATCAAAGGATAAGCATATATTTAAACAAAACAAAAAAAAAATATTAAAATAAAAGAAAGTTTGTCAAAGGTTATCAGGACCCGCCTCTTCACTTTGCCTTCAACTTTGTGGTTGATTTCTAGAATCCTACATATTGCCAGCTCCGTTGTTAGAGGAAAAAATGGAGCCCACTGTGTGACCCACCCAATCCAAATGCAAACCCAAACCCAAACCCAAACCCAATAGGGGAGAGCCACGAAGAAAAGTACACGGTTGAAATGCGTTTTATAAAATTAGAAGCAAATAAGTAAACCGATCCTAACCCTTCAATTTAACCCTTCAATTTAAACTCTTCAACGTATCATTAGATGCGAAAATCTTAAAATCTCATGCTATAATTCGATTTTTCCCGTATTTCTTCATTCCTGGAAAGAGTATATATAATGATGATATGAATAGGGGTTCTCATTTCATTGTTTCTCATTTTCTTCTTCTTCTTCCTTTTATGTTTAACTCACTGAGTTGTAGAGAATTAATGGGTAAAAAATTTGCACTGCTCGTCTTCATCCTTTCCTTGAGCTGTGCACTTGCTCTTGTTGAAATGGATATTTATGTGGGCGGATCTAAAGGTTGGAGTCTGGAATCCGATGTTTCAGCTTGGGCAAAGTCCGTTAAGCCTGGTGTGGGAGACACTCTAGGTAAGCACTAATCAATCATCTTCTCCTCATGAACCGCCGCCGCACAACCATAACACAGCACATGATTTAAAATTTTATGTTAAAATTCTAACATTTTATTTTTATTTCATAATTGTATTATTGGGGCAGTGTTCAGATACACGACGGAGTATGATGTGCAAGAACTATCCCAGTTGGTATACAGAACCTGTAATACAAATTTAAAGCCGAATCAAGTATACAACGATGGCTACACCGTCATCCAGCTGACTCAGCCCGACGACCTTTACTACATTTCCGGCAATCATTGCAAAGACCTTTGGCTCTACGTTCAGGTTGACCCCTAACACGTGGCTAGCTATCCATATATATATATATATATATATATATATTTGGTTAATTATTTAGGATATATATATTATTGTTTGATCTGTCGTTCTGAATCTGATGGTGAGTGTTTGACTTGAGACACGAAAGTGGCGGCTTTGGTTTTCTTGAATTATGTTGGATTGTATTTTGAGTTGAGATGTTTTAACTTTTATATGTATTTATGTTGCTTCAACATACACGAAATGATATCCATATGTTTTCAAAACCGACCTGATCAGGCAAAAGGGTTGACTATATTACAAATACATTATTAACACATAATAATCTTTTATCAATTGGCCAAATTTCACAACCACAGTTAATGTTAATAGTACAGTCAAAATTAGCCGCCAAATGTTGTCAATTGAATCAAACAAATTTTGACCATCACATTGTGTGTGGCACCCCATTTATCTAGCCTTTACAAACATTAGATTAATGTTTTAATTTTCTTTTAAATATGTTTATATCTAAAAGAGTAATACTAGTTTTACAAAGAGTCATATAAAAAGTTAAATCCAGTTTTAAAATTTATGATTGTTTTTTTCTTTCTCTTTTTTTTTCTTCTTTTAAAAATTGGATTTAATTCATTGTATGACTTTTTATATACCTCTTTATAAGACTAGTATTACTCAACTTAAAATACATAATCTTGGGAACGTTTAAAAGTAAATAGGATAATGAGTAGATAATATTTTATTTAAGAATTAACTAATATATTGTGTAAGAAATTAAAAAAAAAAAAGATTATTAATAAGTGATGTCGTGGGTAATTATGGGGGTTTGGTGGATTAAATGAGGAAAGAGAATGTTGACGTAATTGAAATGATTGGTGCAAGGAGGGTTCTATTTGTAATTATTTTAAATTAATTGGCTCGTTTTGAGATGAAACAATGAACATATGAGGTTTAATATAAAAGAAATACCAAAGAATGAGGACTAAAATTTTAGACTTGAGTATTCAAACCTCATTTACGTGTGGGAGTGAGAGTGACATAAGGCTTACTCCCTATGACAAAATCTATGACATGCATTACATATTGAGAAGTGTTAGTACCTTAATCTTCATGGTTTCTCTCAGTCTCTCTTTCTCTTTTTCCTTTTTTTTTTTTTTTTCTTCACTTTGTAGATTTCTTTGTATAAATCTTTGTAAAGATAAACTTATTCTTACATATTTACATTATTGTTGCCGATGATAATTCCTAAGCCAACAATTTATGATCAATATTGTTGACCCATTTGGCCAATACTTTTGACCCAACTCATAATTCAATAATAATTGTAATTTTAATTAATTTTTAATGGATTTTATGTTACCGGTTTGAGGAACTGTTATGTTATCGGGATAACCTTACCTCAAGATGAATTCAATGACGAGTAATAAACGTGTATAAAACGTAGGGAATAGAAATGTTGACTCTCGTAATAGATGTAGACGTAAAAATCTACCTGTACGGAAGGGGGTTTGACCCCGTGAGGTTGAGGCTACTAGCGATCTGCTGTACCTGCACACATAGAGAAACACACGCGTGAAGCGAACGGGAAACACCGGGGTGGCGTTTGCCGTAGGCACTCCGACGCTCAAGTCAGCTACGCTGAAAGACTAATATAGTGAGGGCTAGGGAGCAAAAGGTTACCGGAAGTCTAGTCGGGGACTGTGACTACGACAGTGATGTAAAGCTCTCAAGTAGGAGCTTCGGGTGTGAAGGCGTAATGTGTTCTCCTTTGTGAGAGGGCTGACCTCTGCTTATATAGTGGCTGTCTGGTCTCCCATTCCTAGTAGAAGTAGGGAGTCCTAGTATGACTCTGATGCAAACCCTAGAAGAATTAGGGCCGTGTTAAGCTGTCTTTCCAGTGTCCGGCTAGGAAAGTGATTCTGATCAAGAAAGTAACTCCGAGTAGGAAAGTGATCAGGAACAGGAAAGTGACTTCGAATAGGAGATTGAACAGGAATAGGAAAATGATCAATGGGGGGCCGTGGGCCCTGAACTCGTCTATTGACCGAGGAGGTGAGTTGGAATTGGGGGGCCGTGCCCAGATGGTTTGGATCAGCCGTATCTCGTATCAAATAGGACTAATCTGGCTTGGGCCTCTGTAGGACTGGGCCTGGTCTTTCTTCACTAGTGGTCCTGTTTCCCTATTTGGGCCAAAGACGATTTTTGGCCCTAACAGTTTGTCCCCCACTCTCTGAGTTGAGAGTATCTTAAGTCAGAGAGTAGGTTGCGCTCAAGGCGAGCTCGGTCTTCCCTCATGGACGAACGATCATTGGAGTGAATGATCTGACCGTCGCAGGTGATCCTTGATTAGACGTAGTTCGGTATCCACTCCTGACCCAGTATGCCATCATTTCGATGTGCCTGATCGGTTCGACGAGCCAAAGAGCAGAGAACTAGATGTGGTCGCTAGGTACATCCGCGCGACTAGCAAGGAGCTGCGTTAGAGGAGACATTCATTCGTCATGCCGGATCGGACGGGTTCAGGAAGTTTACTAAAAGCTTCACTCGGTCGGGATGTTGGGACGACCAAGTGGGTGAGGCATCTCAACTACACGTTGTCCACTCGTTCGCCACAGACGGATGAATGGGCAAGGTTTCCAATTTTGTTCTGAAGAGGGCTCGACCCGGGCTATTCCAAGCTCATGCATCGATCGACCAGGCCTTCGGGCCGGCTGAGCATGGGATGCTTGGGAGGGCTCCTGAACTGAAAAGCTGAGTCGGTCGAGTGGATCGAGTGGCCAAGTGGACTTGTTGGCGTGTGAAGATTGGATGCGCGTCGGACTCATTTCGGGAGGTACAAGCTGAGTCGGTCGGAAGAGCCGGGCAAACGAGACGCAGCTTTCGTACAGGGCCACGGTTTCCCAGGTGGTCCGGATTGCTGCCATGTGTATGGTGGCGATCGATCTCGTGGCAGCGATCGATCTCGTGGCAGCGATCAATCCGTCGTTTCGAGAGCGGGAAAACGAAGAGAACCCCTGACAACTGGCCAATCACAAACTGCCACGTGTTTGCATTTTCTTTACAAAATTGAGGAACAGACTGTTCATCTTCCATTCATGTTTGTTTTGTGTTTTCATCCAAAAAATTTCTGTCCCCTTTTTTCTTCTTTTTTGTCCCAGTTTCTTGAGCGACGATGGTCTTTTCTGCAATCTTCCAAGGTAACCATTTTTTCTCTTTAGGCCGATTTGCTGTTCTGTTTTTGGTTTCTTTTTTGTTGAAACTTTGGGAGGTAGGATGAAGGTTTTTTGAACTTTTGAGTAGGTTTAAACTGGGTTTCCAAGTGTTTTGGAGTTAGGATTTGGAGAATAGGCATAGATTTGAATTTTTCGGTGGATATCCGGGAAGAATCCGGCAATTTCGAGTATTTTCTAGGTTTTTTGATCGGGATCGGGAAGACGAAGTCGTGTTTAGTATTGGTTCGGTCGGTCTGTCTTACCGAGTGGCGAAAGAGTGGAGTGGATTGAATAGTTGGTCGGTCATCCAGATCGAACGGGTAATATTGTGTGAGTCCATCGGTGAGCAAGGGTGAGTAGGCTTAGTGCTGAATCTGAGGTTGAGTCGGTCACTTGGTTTGAGAGGGGAAAGTCTTGAATCAAGGTCTGGGTCGGTCGGAGGGTCGATCAAGGATTAGGAGCGACCTTGTTATCGTGTAGGTCGGTCGGTGCTAAAGGGCGATCGATTGCCGTGCGGAGTATCTTCCTTCGGTCGGTCGCTTGCTCAGGGCGAGTGGCTCTTTGAAAGTTTCTTGGGAATTCTGAAGCTAGGCGGAGTCGATCGGTCGGTCTGGGCGATTGGGCCATCATGTCAGACACAGAATCGGCAAGCTTGAGTGAGACTAGGGTGGGTGCTTGGTCGGGCAGAAACTCAAGATCGTAGAATTGACTTACTTTCTCCTTTAGCGACTGGTTCTCGACCCTAATGGAGGTGTTTTCGGCTTCCAGCGCGGCCACCTTGTCTAAGTTTTGTTGCATGAGAGCGGTCAAAGCCTCCAGTCTGGCCTCGAGGCCGGAGTTAACGTTGTCGGGGTTGTCAGCCATGGAATGTTCCTCCACGTAGCAAGTTTCGTCGAGCCCAATGATTGCTAGAGGCCCCACGGTAGGCGCCAAATTGTAGACGTAAAAATCTACCTGTACGGAAGGGGGGGTCTGATCCCGTAAGGTTGAGGCCACTAGCGATCTGCTGTACCTGCACACGTAGAGAAACACACGTGTGAAGCGAACGGGAAACACCGGGATGGTGTTTGCCGTAGGCACTCCGACGCTCAAGTCAGCTAGGCTGAAAGGCTAATATAGTGAGGGCTAAGGAGCAAAAGGTTACCGGAAGTCTAGTCGGGGACTGTGACTACGGCAGTGATGTAAAGCTCTCAAGTAAGAGCTTTGGGTGTGAAGGCATAATGTGTTCTCCTTTGTGAGAGGGCTGGCCTCTGCTTATATAGTGGCTGTCTGGTCTCCCATTCCTAGAAGAAGTAGGGAGTCCTAGTATAACTCTGATGCAAACCCTAGAAGAATTAGAGCCGTGTTAAGCTGTCTTTCCAGTGTCCGACTAGGAAAGTGATTCTGATCAAGAAAGTAACTCCGAGTAGGAAAGTGATCAGGAACAGGAAAGTGACTTCGAATAGGAGATTGAACAGGAACAGGAAAATGATCAATCGGGGGTCGTGGGCCCTGAACTCGTCTATTGGCCGAGGAGGTAAGTTGGAATTGGGGGGCCGTGCCCAAATGGTTTGGATCGGACGTATCTCGTATCAAATAGGACTAATCTGGCTTGGGCCTCTGTAGGACTGGGCCTGATCTTTCTTCACTAGGGGTCCTGTTTCCCTATTTGAGTCAAGGATGATTTTTGGCCCTAACAATAGATTAATAATTAGGTATTTCAATGATCATATAATTAACGGAGGAAGATTTGATAATTGATATTATATTATAAAGTTCTTTTTCCTATTAGACCTTGTTTTCCATACCATCTATTTAATTGCAGGCCAAAACATATTAATTATTAAGTGGCTATATAAAACCCCTTGTGCTTGACATTTTTGTAACGAGTGGTATCAAAATTTGGTCTTTTTTGTAATAAATACTCGTTAGTTTTGAAAATACAACCTGAACTCTCATTTTTTCATGGTTTGTTAGATTATTTTCTTTAAATTTGAAGGAAATGATGTTTAAACTATTCACTCAGGTTCAATCAACCTAACATAAAAAGTTTATCAACGATATTTTGAGGATAATATATATTTTTAAGGTAAATTGATGAAATTATTGATAAATTTAATTATTGAGTTGATGAAATTTCTGAAATCAAACGGATGCTTACTATAATAAAACCAAACACACAAAAGTTAGGTTCACCTTCTCGAAATAGGTTCACCTTCTCCAAACCAACAAATGCTTACTTAAAAAAAAATATATATATATATATATATATAAATGGTAGTCCTGTTCTTGTTACTGCGGTCGATCTTGATTATTCATTCAACGTCAGCAGAGTTGAATAAAGAGAGAGTGTCATAATGGCAACATTTCTTATATAGTAAGGTTCTAAGACGCTTGGACTCATAATTTCCACCTACTGCTTTATTCTTCAACTTCTTCTAATCACGTTTAATACTCATAATTTCCACCTACTGCTTTCTTCTTCAACTTCTTCTAATCACATATAATTTCATTAATGGCTCCAAACTTCGCTCTGCTTGTCTTCATCCTCTGCTGCTTCTGCTCTGCAGGTGCTACAACCATTTATGTGGGTGGATCTAAAGATTGGAGTACTGATTCCGATATTTCAACCATTCAGGCTGATGTGGGAGATGCTCTAGGTACTCCTTCTAAATTCATATATTTCTCTAACTTGATTTTCGATTTAAATTTGTTTTTAACGATTGATGTGTTGTTATCGGGACAGTTTTCAGGTACACCCAAGACTATGACATGGAAGAAGTACCCCAACTGCTATACACCACTTGTAATACATATTCAAAGAAGCCGAATCAAGTTTATAACGACGATGATACCATTATCTCTCCGACTCAACCCGGCGATCTGTACTTCATTTTCGGCAATTTCTGCAGAACGCTCAGGTTGTACGTCTATGTTGATCCCTGACGCCTTGCCTCATGAGTGCCAATCCATATTTACTTCATTATTTTATTATTTATTTCTTTTTCGTGTATCTAAAAATTTCTGATTTTGGTTGATATGTCTTTCTGAATTTTATTTATTCATGTTGGATTTAAGATGTATACTAGCAGAAATTGCGTTTTCCGATTGCTGAAGCTCTTGTTTCAGTTCTTTAACCAAAAGTGCTAAATTCTAAACCACTCATTATCATCGTTAACTCGCAAACTCGACTCACAGGACTCATCAACCTCCACTTTTCTCTCCCGCTTCAACGACTCCAAAAACTCAATCACCTCCTGACGCCAAATCACCATCGAACGTTCTTGTCTCCCTGGTATCTTGGCCATCATCTCTGCCCTCGAAGAACTCATACTCCCTTCCCTCCTACGAATTCCAATCAACTCTGCAACTCATCTCGAGTTTGCAGCAAAACCTTATAATTTATGGAAAATTTATTTACTTGACCTTTTGAAAAAAGTCAAATTAAAAGTAAAAGACAATCAGTTTAATTAGGTTTATATAGGTGAATTGATATTTTATGTATAATCTATTAGGTTGTTTGATTGATTGATTTAATTTGTTGACTCTATGCAATTATATTTTCGGGTCATTAACAAAATCCACGTTTTGAATTTTTAATTATTAATAATCTAAAGGATGTAATTAATTACAAAAGATAAGTCAAAGGAGATTGGATTTCAAGTTGCTATAACAAGTGGAGCCCACAGTGTGACCCACAAATCTATGTTCTAAATTCTTTGTCAAAAGTGCTTTTTTAAGTAGGAAGTCAAAAGCACATATCTATAATTATATGTCTCCCAACTCACCTTACTTCTGATCAAGCTTTACTTTCCTCTCCCGCTTCAACCACCCTATTGGCTCCGCCGCGTCTCTGCCTTTGAAGAACTCGTACTATCACTACTCCTACAAAGTCTGGTCATCTCTCAACTCGGGTTAAGTGTGTTTTTAACTGATTAAACACATTTAATATACAAAGTCCGGTCATATCTCAAAGACTGCCTGGCCCAAGGCCCAACTTCGATTTGAACTTGGATAACCATCTTCCCATCTACTAAAACAGGTCAATGAGACCCCTTGCCCCTTGATTAAAAAAGAAATATGAGAAAATTCTATCACCTCTCCTTTAAGAACTCATACTCCCTCCCCTTCTACGAATTCCGATCACCTCTCAAACTCATCTCCGATTTGAAGCCAAATCTCATTGATACCCGTAAACAAATTCGCCTTAAAAAACAAACCCACCGATGGATGCTTAAGTCAAATAATAATAAATGGATCAAGCATGCGTCTAACAGATTAAACAGATTTAATACGTAGTATGATTGTTAAACTACACTTTTCCATCTATTCAAGCTACACCCAAACGAAAAACAACCACCGAGCCTCTATAAAAGTTATAGCCATACCATCAGCTCCACCAGAACTCGTATGAGCTACAAAAGCTGGAGGTCCAAGAGCAGGAACACCTAAGATGAAGACTCGTGTTAATTTCCCTCATTGTCAGCCCTTAGATCGATGATCAAAGGAACGCTAATGATAAGAGCAACATTAGCCCTAGCAATATAATCACTCTTGAGAACTTAACAAGAACTGCGCTAGCAACGCTCTCTTTTTCACGCTTCTTTTGAAATGTGAAAAAAAAAAAATTAAGTGGTTGGCTCCCTCATACTAGTAAAATTTAAATAGAAATTAACAAGAAGTTAACAGCTGCAGAACAGATAATATATATGTGCAATGTCAGACCAGGTATCACAGGAAATAATATACTCCAGAGCCAATCAATTCAACTAAGGCAGCAACCAAATGATGCATTATAAGTTACAACAAAAAGTGGCAAAGATTACCATACTGTTCGCACTGAACCACCATCAATCCAAGCAATGAACCATGAGTCCATGATCATTTCACCAGCACCACAAACACGCACAGGGGTCAAGGAACCTCATTGACCCCTTACATTGGATCTCTCACATTCACTTCCCACTTGAGGCCGTCTCTGCAAAGATCAGCCCGTTCACTGATTATAAAGCGTGTCTGCGTATCAGTCAATGGAATTACGGTCACACCTCCTGTCTCTACGCTAAATGGTTCCTATGTGTTACAATTTATGTGATGCAATGCACTCACCAGTAGAAAACCATCAGGTGTGTTGTTAGTGATCACTGCAACATGAAGCCAATTGTTATGATTAATTCACAAATCTTTACTTCTAACTAACATAAAAACGTAACAAACCCTGATCAGGATCCTCAAAAACAATCACTAAAGCTATAATCACCCCAAGAGCAACCTCCAAAAAAATACAAAACCAAAAAACAAACACATAAAGTTCCAGAGCCAAGAACATATCATAACCTACATACTCCAGAAAATTACATGCGCAGTGCAAATTCTAAAAATGGGCTTTTAGGTCTCTCATTGTAATGTTCTAAGAACAGAGGAAGTTCACATACGAAAGCTCCTGTTCTATGATATTCTTTGTTATATCAATAGGAGAATGTTCTCAGCTCTTATGTTCCTATTAATTGTACTTGTTCAATAATATTGATATACAAGTTTCTGTTTCCATTCTATCATAGCAACATTAAACAGTTGTATCAGAATTACAAACCCTCCAATGGATAGTAAATCAAATCGTAAAACTAGCACAGGAAAATAATTGTCCATTAATTCATGAAAGGAAACGAAAGAAAAGTAGGAAGAGAGCAAATAACCATGGCCAAGAGACTCCGACTGAAGAATTAGAACATGGATTCTTAGGATTTTTACACAATAGATTGAATGTTGGTCTCAAGAATACTCCTACCCTTGTATGATTAAAGGTCAGTCCTTCCATTTGTAACAAGCTACAGATAGCCTCTCAAGTAATACAAGTATAATCAATCCCCATTTTGTGATGAAAAGTTATTCAAATCAAAGTGGACTCATACTCTTTCTCTATACAATCCCTGTTAGTGGTATCAGAGCCTTAAGAAAAAACCACTCCAACTTCACAGAACAAGCAACCTTTTTCTTTCATTATCCAGGGCCACAAGTATTCAGATGAAGATAACAATCAAAAAGAAGGAGCATCATTTTCAAAGGAGGTGCAAACATAACAAACTACGAGAAGTCAGGAAAAAAGATGCCAAAGATGCAGCTTATTTACCAAGGGTTTCCCAAGAATCATTAATGCTACTAAATCAAGAGAAGAAATGGAAAAAAATGAAAGCATTCAACCACTTTTCTTCAGAGTAGATGAAACTTTAAAACCAAAATAGAATCTTTGGTGATGAGGTTCAAGAAAAAATTTTAAGTTTGATCCTGAGGAAGTTGGACACAGCTACAACAATTGAAGAATCCAAAATCTATTCTACACATACGTTTCATGAACTAATGGAGTCCCTAAGATACATGACCAAAGCATCAACAGCCACTCTACTTGCCTTTAGATCAAGCTTTTCGGTAACATTCAAAGGAATCTCCTATTATCAATCCATAAAAATAAAAAAAAAGTAAGAACAAAAAAATAGGAGTTTCTTACTGAATCTGCCATTCAATCATCACAACTTCCACCTTCAAACAATAACAATGCTCTATTTCATAATTTCTAATTGCGATACAAGCTTCCAGATACAAAACACACCATTAAAATTAAAAATTGGGAGGAAGCTGAAAGTGAGCTTGACAAAATGGTAAAGATAAAGCTCTAAGGATATGGATTTTTTTGTTATTTTTGTAAAACAGGAAAAAAAAAAAAGGGAAAGAAGAAACGCGATTGAACTTCTTTGGGACATGAATTTGTTAAAAAGAAGACAATAAATAAGGTGTTTTACCTCTCTTCCTCAGAAGAGTCTCAAGATTTGGGCCTCTTCATCTATCTTGGAGGTGCCAAGTGCCCTATCAACAGCCTTCAAAATTGTCTCTTACAAAGGGTGAAGGGAATAGAGGAGGCATGGTGGGGATATGAACAAAAAAGAAAAAGAAACTTCAGTTGGATGAAGATGGTTGATTCTTTACAGTTCCATTTCCAGATCGAATGGATTTTGAGGGAGTGGAGATGAAGTTGACTCAACAAATACCAGGTTTACCTCAAAATCTGCAATCTTTTACACGTGGATTTTGTCCATAGCGCATATAAAAAAACCTTTTCATGCACCAAAAACATTTAAATATATGGAAGAATAAAATCAAGTCCTAAAGCTCATTTGTTTGAGGCTATCTTTCTTTCATATCACTAAATCAGAGCTCATTTACATAAAATTAACTAAATTAGGCCTTCATATGCTCCAAATTACAAATACTCCCCTTCAAAATCTTTATGCTTTGAAGCCTACTTGCACATCTCAACATAATCATAATTTAATACAATTATTAAATCACAAACCCATGAAATATATCATAATCATAATTTAATACCATTATAATTCACAAATACGACAACAAAGAAAATCTATGGAAAAAAAACACGATTCTAAAAAAAAAGTGATTAAAAACAAAAAAATTACTTTGAGAGATTTTTAATCTTGACTGTATTTTCTATAATTTTCACGAAATTAGTGTTGTTATTCATAAATTATGTGGTGTGTTATGTGAGTATATATCTACACATATAGGTTAGGGCAACCACTAAAGGATAAAGAAACAAGCTAACCAAGACTGAAAAAGGGGTGATCTTTCATACCCGAAAGTTCTCATGGAACCGAATCAAACCTTACAAGTCGGTTTGGTCTGATTTCGGTTTTCAGGTTTAGGGTAGTTTTCACACCCCTATTAAATATAGCGCAGCCATTGAAAGAAAAGAAAGAGAAAGCAAGCTAACACGTCAGGGAGGGAAAGTGAAGATCATTCCGGGGAGTAGAATCGGACGAGAGAAGGTGATGATCAACTCCTGCGTGAACAAGTATACCTGCAAAATGAAAAAGAATCAATGCCATGGTTGCCGCTGTTAAGAAATATGGGTTATTTTGTTTTATTGTTTATTAAGGGTAGATTTGTCTTTTCATTATTTCCTTTGTTTAGCCTATATATATATCTTTGTATTTAGGTTAAATCATACTTTTTGTATTCAATTGAATTGTGCAATATCAATGAAACCCTAGCCTCCTCTTTTTATTATTTTCTTTGGATTGTTTAACATGGTATCAAAGCAAAGTTTCATGGGACGAGGCTTAATCTTAAACACAGCTTGCGCGGAGCCAACTCCGCGGTGAGTTAGGCGAGGGGTCTACGAGCGCACTAGCGAGGGTCAGGGTGGAGCCCACGAAAATTTTTGGAGAGGGTATTCGTTCAGTTTTTGCAATCTGATATTTCGTTGGTATTCATTCAATTTCGGCAATCTGGTATTTCGTTTTCCTTTCTTTTGCATTCTGGTTTCTTTGTTTTTTTGAATATGGCTACTGAAAGAGACGATTCGCTTCAGTCTGTAAGTGTGAGGTTAGATGACAAGAATTATTTGTATTGGAGTTATGTGATGAGAAATTTTCTTAAGGGTAAAAAGATGTGGGGATATGTTAGTGGAACTTCTGTGAAACCTAAGAATACTGAGGAGGGTTATGATGCTTTGATAGATGCCTGGGAAGCAAACAATGCAAAAATTATTACTTGGATTAATAATTCTGTTGGGCATTCCATAGGTACATAGTTAGCGAAGTATGAGACAGCAAAGGAGGTTTGGGATCATCTACAAAGGTTATTTACTCAGTCAAATTTTGCAAAGCAGTATCAATTGGAAAATGACATACGAGCTCTTCAGCAGAAGAATATGAGTGTTCATGAGTTTTATTATGCTATGACAGATATTTGAGATCAATTGGCTCTTACAGAATCTGCAGAATTAAAAGCATGTGGTGCCTATATTGCTCATAGGGAGCAGCAACGGTTGGTACAGTTTTTAACGGCACTTCGTAGTGATTTTGAAGGACTTAGAGGTTCAATTTTGCATCGTTCTCCAATGCCTTCTGTTGACTCAGTTGTCAGTGAGTTATTGGCTGAAGAAATACGTCTTAAGTCTCATTTTGAAAAGGGAATTCTTTCTGCTTCGACTTCTAATCCTTCTGTGTTAGCAGTACCTTCGAAGCCAAGCTTTAATAATCATAATAAACCTTACACAAGGGTTGCCTTCGACGAGTGCAGTTTCTGTAAGCAAAAAGGTCATTGGAAGGCTCAGTGTCCTAAGTTGAGGCAGCAGAATCAATCGCAGCAGCAATCTCAAGCTTGGAAGCCTGGCAACCAGTCACAATCTAATGCTCATAGACCACCTCAGGGTTACAAACCACCACAGTCTAATACTGCAGCAGTAGTTTCATCAGGTCCTTTCACCGATCCTAGTACTGGTTGAGCAATTTGAAGTTTCTCTCCTTGACTGACCCACAAGCTATGTGCTTCTTCTTCGTAGGTCAGTTACCTCATAGTTCTTCAGGTATGTCACATTCTGTATGGGTTTTGGATTCTGGTGCTTCACATCATATGTCTCCAGATTCTTCATCTTTTGCTTCTGTGTCCCCTTCGTCTTCTATTCCTGTCATGACTGCTGATGGCACTCCACATGCCTTTAGCAGGTGTTGGTTCTGTTGTCACACCTCACTTGTCTCTCTCTAATGTTTATCATATTCCAAAACTTACATTAAATCTTGCTTCTGTTGGTCAGTTATGTGATTCTGGTAATTTAGTCACCTTTTCCTCTTCTTCTTGTTATGTGCAGGATCTACAGTCTCAGAAGCTGATTGGGACAGGCCGTAGGAAGGGGGGACTATATATTTTGGATGAGTTAAAAGTGTCGATTCTTCTTCTTGCTACTAGTCTTGATCTTTGCCGCTACTAGTGTTGATTTGTCTTCTTTTCGTTTGAGTCCTTCTTCTTCTAGTTTTTATTTATGGCATTCTCGTTTAGGTCATGTTTCGTCTTCTCGTTTGAGATTTTTGGCATCCACAGGGGCTTTAGGAAATTTGCAAACTTGTGATATTTCTGATTGTAGTGGATGTAAACTGGCAAAATTTTCAGCTTTACCTTTTAATCGAAGTATTTCTGTTTCTTCTTCTCCATTTGATTTGATTCATTCTGATGTATGGGGACCTTCTCTTGTTGCCACAAAAGGAGGGTCTCGATATTATGTTTCTTTTATTGATGATCATACTCGTTATTGTTAGGTTTATTTAATGAAACATCGTTCTGAATTTTTTGAGATATATCTGACCTTTCGAGCTCTTGTCAAAACTCAACATTCTGCTATTATCAAATGTTTTAGGTGTGATTTGGGTGGGGAATACACTTCTAATAAATTTTGTGAGTTGCTTGCATTAGATGGAACTGTTCACCAAACCTCGTGTACTGATACTCTGAGCAAAATGGTATGGTGAAAGAAAACATAGGCACATTGTTGAATGCTTTCGTTCTCTCTTATTGTCTTCCTCTTGTTCCTAGTGTGTTTTGGGGTGAAGTTGTTCTTCTTGCTTTGTAGGTTTGATTAATACAATTCCATCTTCTCATATTTCAGGTTTTTCTCCTTTCGAAAAGTTGTATGGGTATGCCCTGATTATTCTTCCTTTAAAGTTTTTGGTTGTACTTGTTTTGTTCTTCGTCCTCATGTAGAACGCAACAAGTTGTCCTCTCGATCTGTTATTTGTGTCTTTCTTGGTTATGGTGAAGGTAAAAAGGGGTATCGTTGTTTTGATCCAATAACTCAGAAACTTTATGTGTCTCGTCATGTTGTTTTTCTTGAGCATATACCTTTCTTTTCTATTCCATCCACTTACTCATACCTTGACTAGATCGATCTAATTCGTAGAGATCCTTTTTCGAGGATTCGATAGTTTGTCATCTCGGGTTCCTAGTCGTCATTCTGCGAGTGCGACACTTTACTCTCCAGCACACCTGAAGCTCCCTCTTCTCCTATGGTCACTCAAGCTTTGTCTGAGATTGTGGATCCACCTCTACGTCAATCCATACGCATTCGTAAGTCCACAAAGTTACCATTTTGCTTATTCTTGTTATTCTTCATCTTTTGCTTCTTTTTTAGCTTATTCATTGTCTCTCTGAGCCCTCTTCCTATAAAGAGGCAATTCTTGATCCTCTTTGGCGTGAATCTATGGATGAGGAACTTTACGCTTTGCATAAGGCAGTACTTGGGATTTGGTTCCTCTACCTCCCACAGGTAAGGCTGTTGTTGGTTGTCGTTGGGTGTATAAGATCAAGACTAATTCGATGGATCTATTGAGCGATACAAAGCTAGGTTGGTTGTAAAAGGGTACTCTCAACAGTATGGTATGGATTATGAGGAGACATTTGCTCCTGTTGCAAAAATGCTACTATTCGTACTCTTATTGCAGTAGCTTTGGTTCGTCAGTGGCATATCTCTCAACTTGATGTTAAAAATGCATTCTTAAATGGAGATCTTCAAGAAGAAGTTTATATGGCGCCCCCTTCTGGTGTTTCACATGATTAGGGTATGTTTGCAAGTGAAGAAAGCGTTATATGGTCTTAAACAAGCACCTCGTGCTTGGTTTGAAAATTTTCTATTGTGATCTCTTCCTTGGATTTGCTTCTAGTAGTCATGATTACGCTCTTTTTGTTAAGTGCTTGATGCAGTCGTATCATTATGTCTTTATATGTTGATGACATGATTATTCTGGTGATGATATTGATGGTATTTCGTTTTGAAGACAAAGTTAGCTCAAGAGTTTGAAATGAAGGATTTGGGTTCTCTACGATATTTCTTGGGTATTGAGGTAGCCTACTCACCTAGAGGTTATCTTCTCTCTCAGTCGAAATATGTTCGAGATATTCTTGAGCGGGCTAGACTTGCGATAATAAGGCGTCGATACTCCGATTGAGGTTAATGCAAAATATTCTTCTTCGATGGTTTACCTTTGTCGATCCTACTTTATACCGTCTTGTTGTTGGGAGTTTGGTATATCTCACTATTACTCGTCCGAGATATTGCATATGCTATTCATGTTGTTAGTTGATTTGTTGCTTCTCCTACTACAGTTCATTGGGCAGCTGTTCTTCGTATTTTGCGGTATCTTCGGGGTACAGTCTTTCAGAGTCTTTTACTTCCATCCACCTCTTCCTTGGAGTGCGTGCATACTCGATCTTGATCATGGCGGTGATCCCACGAATCGCAAGTCACATTCTTGGTTTTTGTATCTTTTTGGGTGATTCTCTTATTTCTTGGAAGAGCAAGAAACAATCCATTGTTTCTCAATCTTCAAGCGAGAATATCGTGCTATGGCATCTACTACCAAAGAGGATTGTTTGGTTACGTTGGTTACTTGCGATATGGGCGTTTCTTTTTCTCATCCCACTCCTATGTTTTGTGACAACGAGTTCTATTGATTGCTCACAACTCGGTTTTTCATGAGCGAACTAAGCACATTGAGATCGATTGTCACCTTACTCGTCATCATCTCAAGCATGGCACCATTACCTTGCCCTTTGTTTCTTCTTCTTTGCAGATTGCAGATTTCTTTACCAAGTCGCATTCTATTTCCCGTTTTCGTTTTCTAGTTGGCAAACTCTCGATGCTTGTAGCCAGCATCATGAGTTTGAGGGAGATGTTAAGAAATATGGGTTATTTTGTTTTATTGTTTATTAAGGGTAGATTTGTCTTTTCATTATTTCCTTTGTTTAGCCTATATATATATCTTTGTATTTAGGTTAAATCATACTTTTTGTATTCAATTGAATTGTGCAATATCAATGAAACCCTAGCCTCCTCTTTTTATTATTTTCTTTGGATTGTTTAACAGCGGCCATTGCCAATAAACCTTTCACCGCCATCGTTGTCGTTCTCAAATCGCAACTGTCTTAAAAATGTGGGTTGGTACATAATTGCTAACCGGTTAATAACAATAATGCTACGGACACCGGGATTTTTGTACCGAAATATTATATCGATTTACGTGTAAAACATCTCTAAATTTTTTAACAATTTTTTTTCTAGTGAACGGCTGTCCATCAAATTTGGACGGCCGTTCACTCACATGGCGCGTCCATATACAAAGGACGGGCGTCCCCCATAAATAAAATACAATAAAAAGTTTTTATAATTTTTTTCTTTTAAAGTATGGACGGATTACGAATGGACGCCCGTCCATACTTAAAAAAAAAAAAAAAGAAAAAAAAATTGGATACTGCTTCTTCTTCTTCCTTTCGAAAATGTTTACCTTCTTCGCTCTTCTTCTTCTTCAAGCCAAGCCAAAACTGATCTTCTTCCTTTCGAAAATGTTTACCTTCTTCGCTCTTCTTCTTCTTCAAGCCAAGCCAAAACTGATCGCCTCTCCAGCCACTATTAATTTACTTTTCCAGATAACCATGATCCCTCTTTACACGCTACAAACTAAACCATAAAACCAATGCCAATAACTCAACTAAAGCAAACATCACACTGAGAAGTCTACACATTCACAAAAAACAATTAAAAAGAATATCCAGATAAACAATGGATTTCAAAACAAAAACTAACTATCAAAACAATTTACTTTTCCAGAAGGGACTTACGTGGCGGAGCTTTTGACCGGGCATTGGAACCCAAATCTAGCATTAACCTCCCATCCTCTACCCTGGACGATGAAGGCTATGAGAGAGGTTCGGGCTTTTGCTCTGTCATTTGAAGAGTTAAAATTTGCGGCCACTCAATTCGGGCGCCTTCACAATAGACGGAGTTCAAGACACCTTTAGGTTCTACTCATAACTGGAGGACATGGGCCGCATGCTTCATCCAAGCTGCATGGCGCCGTTATTCCAAGAGAAAGAAAATGGAACATTTCTGCAAGGAAGAAGAAGAAGCAGTATCCATGCTCCGAATTTTTTTTTTTTTTTTTTTTTTTTTTTTTTTAAAATATGGACGGAATGGACGCCCGTCCAAAAGTAATGGCCGTCCCAAATATTTATAAAATTTTTTTATTGTATTTTATTTATGGACGGGCGTCCTTTAAATGGGGACGTCCGTCCCTTGTATATGGACGCCCGTCCATATAATATGGACGGTGTCCATGTGAGTGAAGCCAAGTCCAAATTTGATGGATGACGGTGCTTCACTAGAAAAAAAATTGTTAAAAAATTTAGAGATGTCTTACACGTAGACTGGTACAATATTTCGGTGTAAAAATCCCGGTGTCCGTAGCATTATTGGGTTAATAAACACATGTATATATTAGTTTTTAAATTAATTAATTAAAAAAAAACTATCACAATTACTTTTATATTTCAAATAAGAAAGCACCTAAAATTTCATATCTTAGAACAACCAAACTGGAGATTGATTTCATATCTTCACTAAAACGAGTTAACGACTTTTCCCCAACAAGTAATGGCTTAGTTATATTTTTCCATCTATAGACTTTTAAAATATTATTTTACTATCTAAATTTATATTCTGGTAACAAACTGTAAATAAACTTGATCCAAATTGTTGGAACTTTTAAAGAGTAGAGACCAATGAGTCTTTTCGTGGTAGAATGTAAGGTTTTGATTATTGGAATTGATCAGAATTTAACTTGAGAGCGGCTATACAAACTCTAATCGCTTGATTGCCGACGATTGATAGAATCGACAAGAGTAGGGTTTGAGGGGTTTAGATAAGTGATACAGAGAGAAGAAAATAGTGGTGGTGTGGAGGTCGTAATAATGTTAGAAGATAAAATAGAATATAAATTTGGATAATAAAATAATATTTTAAATGTTTGTAAATAAGAAAGTGTTATTGTTTTTAAAGCCATTTTTTGGGAAAAAGTCGGTATGTAAAATTTACAATAAATATATCATAAAACTTGTGAAAAATTATTAGAAAAAATAATTAATATTCCCAACAAACAATTTTGTAATTAGTTTAATCAATGTGATTATATTTACATTGGCCCAATAATAACTTTGAATTTTTGTTTATTCTAATTTTTAAATTAAGAATTAATTAGCTAAATCAGGGGATAAGCACCTATTTAAATAAAAGAAATTTTGTCAAAGATTATCAGGAATGGCCGCCTCACTTGCCTGCCTTCAACTTGTGCACGTGTCACGTGTTGTGGTTAATAATAAGTACAGCGATCATAACCCTTCAATTTCAACTGTTCAACGTGTCATCAGATGCTAAGCTCAGGTCGGTGAGCCAACCCTTCATGTTATAATTCGATTTTCCCGTGTTTCTTCATTTGTAGAAGCATCTAGGATGATATGGCTAACGTTTTTCTTTTTATTTATCTCGTCTTCTTCTTCCATTTATGTTTGACTCACTGAGTTGCAGGGAATTAATGGGTCAAAAATTCGCGCTATTGGTCTTTATCAGTGATTAGAAACTTAACTCATGTAGTGACTTGGCCAAGTCATTGGATTTCGAGTCGAACAGTTTAACCGATGGGCTAAATTGATGTTTAAAGATTTAAAATATAACAAAAATACTTCAAACATTACCGTCCATTTTACATCAAGAGTTGACCCATGACACATAAATAGTTATCAACGAATATATTTGCTTAATTATTTAATTTGGTATTTTTGTAATTATAATTTAGGATAATTATATTATTTTTCTTACCAATGATAATATTAATGGTATTTGATGTTTACTCTTAATTAATAATTAATCCTTTGTTAATATAAGTAATTAAGTAATTAAATTTTATTTATTTAAACAACGAGGTTGCTTAATTGATTACACAATCATCATTGATTAGCTGAAAACAATTTGATTGCTGTCACCATGCATGCATTGGTTTCGACTCTTAGAAAGATGATTTCAAGCTCCCACGTCACCATCCATTATTATTTAATCAATTAGATTAAATGAGTCCCACTAAGGCCCACTGGATTCCAAATTCTAATTATGTTTATTTATTAATTAGTTTCAGTTTGGAAGTTATTTGCTTTTGTTTAATTGTATTTTGTCCTCTCTCCACATGACAAGTAATAATATTAGTGTATAATTAGGGTCACCTTACTGTAACTGTACTATTAATTTATAAATTATAATAAGAAATTGTAGGAAATTGATGGTAAATTTCATTTTTTTTTTATTTTTAATTTAGATTTTTACAATGTCAAAACTTGTTTGGCTAACATTTACTAAACTTTATGTGAATTAAATAAATAATAAATAATTATGATTTAATTTCAGCATTAATTAAGAAATTAATATTGGGATAATGAAATTGTTATGCCTGAAGAAAGCATGGCTGACGTAAGGTCAAGTCAGAATGCAAAAGTTAGAACTTGGGTACACCCGCAGCCGAGTCACGTGATAAAAGGACCAGTATACTTCTGTCAGTGTAGTGGGTGCGCGCCAGGCCAGCCAGGAGCAGGAGAGCTTCCACGTGTTCAATTCCTGCACCAAATCCCGTAAATCGCTTTGGAAGGTGGGCAATGGGACATAAAGGAAGATTTGTACGGATAATCCCACCAACTCACAGATTCAGTAATCATAACCTTAATTTATCCCACTATAAATTGAGAGTTCCTCTCTCAATTTAGGGGATTAGCTAATCTCTCTACGAAACAGCATATACTTTCTTTCTCTCTCTCCCTTGTGTAATCATTTGTAAAGTTAGCTCGCTAACTGCGACCTGATCGTTATTATTAATACAACATCAATGGACGTAGGACTTGCTTCCTTAAGCATCCGAACCACTTTAAACACTGTCTAGTCATTTCTTTTGCTCTCATTCTTTCATTCACGTGTGTCTTCTAGGTCAGCTCAACATTTCACACGTGCGTTTGGTTGGTGTCAAAATCACGCATCAACAGTTTGGCGCTAGAAAGAGAGTCTGATTTAGTATTCGTCCTTCATCAGGAGAATCTCTAACTTACTGGTCCTACAACAACAAATGGCTCGTCGACTTGAACCTGAGCAGACCAATCAAGGTGCTGAGGAGATCCCCCAAATGCAGGAGGACACCTCTCCCGAGGTACCTTCGGTTCCACAGAATGCCGCGAGGGACATCCCGTCAAGTTCACAACTTGACCCTGCCGTCATGAGCTACCCGGAGAGGTTCAACAATACTCTCAAAACGGTCCAACAAAGGTTGGACCGGTTGGACCGTTTGGACCAGGGTGTGCCACCTAAATTAAATGAGGCGATGCAATCGCCAAAAATGCCTGTAGGTCGCACAAAAGCAAGGCAAAGGGTGATAGCCTATGCCGCGAGCACTGCAGCGTGCCGAAGGAAGGGTAAGCAAGTGGCGAAAAATGGGCCTAAGAACTAAAGGGCCGGCGAACACCGACCACGTCTCGAGTAGGATACCCATGGCATTGAGACTCGGTGAAAGGTTATAGCCTGAGTCATCCCATGCCACGTCGCATGAAAACCCCCATAAAATTATTGGGCGGGGCGATTCTTATCACCGCCAGGGGAACAATCCTGATCATAGTCGTGCGGGAGGTTCCCACACTCCGCGGGGCAATTCGTACCACCTTGGAGGTCGTGAAAATTTCCCACACCATTTATCGCCTTCACACGGCTCTATCCAACATGTGTAGCGAGCAGCCGAAACTGCTGGTTGAGGCGAAGAGGAATCCGACCTCCAGACTTTCCTCAATCGCACCCGCGAGGGTCGAACCCGCATAGGCGAAAGCAATCCCCAGACTCTCATCATAGCAGGAGTTCGTCCACAGACAGACCGGTGGAAAGAGCTACAGGCTGAGGATGATGTTTCCCTCACCCAGTTTTATAACCTTGTAGAGAAGTACCTTTGTATTGAAAATTCGATAGCAGCACTCCACCGCTGCGGCCCCGGCGCCTCAGGTAGTGCACCTGGTCGGGAGAAAAGTAGGAGAGTTGATTGCATATGGGCTACTGACGATCAACGAAAAGGAAAGAAACCGCGCTATGAGCCTAAAAAGTCTTACGCCCCAGTTCCTCGTCGCGATCATGACAGAAACCTGTATACGCCTTTGAATGCGTTCATATCAGCTATTCTTGACAAGTCTGACGAAGCCAGCCTGCTCGAAGAACCTGAGCTTATGAAAAATCCCCTATCAGCCAGGAGTAGTAAAAAATACTGTCACTATCATCGGGATAATAGGCACCATACCAATGAGTGTCGAGCTCTCAAGTAGGCAATCGAAGACCTCACTAAGCAAGGGCATTTCAAGGAATATATTGATGACGCACTCCCTCACAAGAGAAAAATCAAGAGGAACCGGGAAAGAAGCATCGTGATCGCAAAGGGGTATGCACCCTCAATTTGATCTTTAGGGGACCGCACTTCACAGGGAACTCGCGAGGCACCCAGGAAAGGTATGCTCGTGTAGCCCATCATGACCCTATTAGTGAGATGAGCGTGATGCGACGACTACAAAAGGTTTGTAGGGAAGAGGAAATTACCTTCTCCAAAAAGGATGCAGTTCGATTGCATCATCCCCATGATGACGCTCTTGTGATCACGCCCCTAATAGGGTGCCATAAAATCCACAGAGTCTTGGTGGATAACGGAAGTGCTGTGAACATCCTATTCTAGACAACTTTCAAAAGAATGAACTTGGACGAGGCCGACCTGAAGCTTGCCTCGTTCCCCCTATATGGTTTTACAAGGGACTACCTGATCCCCAAAAGAACAATCTTGCTTCCAGGTCACACTGGGTGACTTTGATGAAGTGACCAAGGTAACTGAATTCTTGGTAGTGGATTGCCCATCCGCTTTTAATGGAATCTTAGGGCGACCTTTGCTAAGAAACTTCAAGGCAGTCACTTCGATATACCATCTGAAAATGAAGTTCCCCACCCTGACGGGGATAGGGGAAGTCAGCGGATCTCAGCGTGCATCTCACAACTGTTATGTGAAAACAGTACAGATGGCATGCAAAGGGAAAGGTATCTCGCGCTGCATTCCCCGACAGGCAATGGTGATTAGCCGGATCAAGCCTGGCCTGCCCACCGAGGATAATGTGGATCCTTGTATTTAGGAATGCCCTTCCAGTGGACCAGTTGAGGATCTGTCTGAAGTATTGGTTGACCAGAGTGAGCCGAGCAGAGTGTTAAGGATTGGGAGCAATCTCAACCCTCAGCTTGCCATCGAATTGACCGCTTCCTCAGAGAGAATATCGATGTGTTTGCATGGTCACATACGAATATGGTCGGGATTAGCCTGGATATTATTTGCTACGCATTGAACATCGATGGTGAAGCCAAACCGGTTCGTCAAAAAGAGAAGAGCAATGGACCCGAGCAATATCTGCCTTAAAACTTGAGGTGGATAACCTCCTTCAAATTGGATCCATCCGACAAGTGCTCTATCCAGGCCAGGGTTGCTAACCCGGTCCCTAGTGAAGCCCAACAAGAAATGGCGAACTGCTTCAACTTCACTAACCTCAACAAGGCATGCGCAAAGATAGCTTTCCCTCGCAGATCGACCAGCTCATGGATGCCACCTCAAGGCACGAGCTACTGAGTTTTATGGACGTGTACTCGGGATACAATCAAATTCTGATGTATGCATCAGACGAAGATCATACATCCTTTGTTACGAGTTGGGGGCCCATCGCTCTAGAGTTATGCCTTTCGGCCTTAAGAACGCTGGCGCAACTTACCAGCGGTTGGTTAACTGAATGTTCTCCGAACAGATCGAAAGATCGATGGAGGTCTATGTAGATGACATGCTAGTTAAGTCGCATGTCGCTTCAGATAATGTAGCACATCTCGTTGAGATGTTCGACATCCTCCGACAGTACGGAATGAAGCTAAAGCCCCTCAAGTGTTCATTCTGAGTATCCTCGAGAAAATTCCTAGGATACATGGTTAACCAACGGGGAATTAAGATCAACCTCGAGAAAATCCGAGCCCTCCTCGACATGAAAAGCCCGACTAACAAAAAGCAGGTCATGAGCCTCAATGGGCGAAT
Organism: Pistacia integerrima; assembly: GCA_026225825.1. Classification (NCBI taxonomy): domain Eukaryota; kingdom Viridiplantae; phylum Streptophyta; class Magnoliopsida; order Sapindales; family Anacardiaceae; genus Pistacia; species Pistacia integerrima. Next base: position 24,498,795 of record CM047737.1, read on the forward strand.
AGCGGCGCTAAGTCGCTTCATATCGAAGTCAACAGATCGTTGCTTGCCATTCCTCAATGTTCTAAGGGCCAATAAAAAGTTCAAGTGGACTCCTGTTAGAGTTATGAAAGTGACTCTATTTTCGTGATAAAAATACCCCATTTGTGATTAAATTGAAGTATATTGAGACAATTAAAGAATTTATGAATTTATTCACGAAAATCGCTTCCTAATATTTTTCTTATGAATTTAACGTGTTTGGAATGATTTTGGAAAGTATATGAGTTGATATTGGGTTGTGGTTTATGGATTAAGGGTGATTTTGTCTCATTTATGCTGTTTAGGGGGTAAAATGTCATGTTTTAAGGGGCTGATTTTGTCACTTTTCAATTGTGTAGGGACTAAACTGAAATTTTGCAATTTGTTTTATAAAACAAAAAGTGCAGATCGCGTCCAAGGGGGGGCTGTTCATCATCTTTTCCGACGACCCTTCGTCTCCCTCCGGCGACCCTTTTTTCTTCTTCGAACGCGTTTCGTCTCCCTCGTGCACTCATCATCATCCCGTCAAAACCACGAAACCAAACCACCGAGAACCACCACGCCGCGACGCTTCACCTTCCACCACCGTGACTTTTCGTCTTCCAGGCGAGATTTTGCCGTTTTTCGACGACGTTTCGGCTCCCCAAGGGTCAATCCACCTTCCCCAAAGCCAGATCTACACTTCCCTAGCTTCAGCTGCCGCGAAAACCGTCGGAATCCGTGATTTAGCCACCGTGACTCTTCATCTTCCAGGCCAGATCTTGCTCATTTCCGGCGACTTCTCACCTCCCTAGGACCTGATCTGAACTCCCCATCACGAGCTTTCCATTGGTACCTTGGATCCCATTTCCGCCGTTTCTGGAGACCCATCGGAAAATTAACGTTTTCCTGAACAGCGGCTGTTACGTATTCCGGGCTGTCCGTTGGTCGTTTTCGGCCCTTCTTCGCATCATATCGCTGTCGGTTACCTCCCTCTTCGCCATGATCACTCCGTTTCCACTTTGTTTCACCTCCGTCATCACCACCATGAGCGGCTAAGTTCCCGGTTGTCCGTTACGGTGTAGGCGAGATCGAGATTGACTCCACTAATCTCCTCATCAGCTCTCGACTAGTTGGATGAGCCCGAATGTTGGATATTTGGTTAAGTTTCTTGTATTCGATTATATTTGTTTTCGTTTCGGTTTGTTTGCGATACTTTAATATTATTCTGATACTCGACGTGTTTAATTGATAATGTCCATTGAGAACGTTTATTGATATATAACTTTTTGCATAATTGAATGTCGGTTTGAGATTATTGAATGTTGATTATGACTTTAAATTGCTTGATGCGATTGCAATCAAGTTGTAGTAGCGTTTAATATCATTTCTACTAGGAATGCATTTATTGTGTAATTAGTTGATTGGATGATACAGGTTGATAGGTTGTACTTGTTAACGTTGTACCAACTAGTGGTGTTTAAGGGTTTAGCATTTTTCGGTTAGTCGATGATAGTCTTTAACCAATCGACCCGTAACTAAGACGACGGGGAGACAGGATAGATTATACCTAGATTGCGGAGATATTTCTATTGATTTGCCTAGCCTTGTAGGTTTAGGAAATTGAAGAGCGAGGAGAGGAATTGTGAGAGTTGGTCTTGAGTCAAACCGAACCCGTAGCGGCAACGCTTTTAATATTATGTTTTAGTTAGCAATTTATTTAATGCTTTTAATTTCCTGCAAGTAATTAGTTTCTTTAGTTTTAATCAATCATTGCAATTTCTCTTTCGTTAACTCAAATATACATTAGGTCATTAGTCTTGCTCTCTGTGGATTCGACCCTACTTACCGCTAACTACGGTATTTAGGTTTAATTTTGTGACCGTGACGACCGGTCTAACAAAATTTTGGCGCCGTTGCCGAGGGAGCAACGTGCTTTTGACTTTGTGTGTATTTGGGTTTGTAAATACTTTTAGTCTAATTTTTTTTATGTTATTTAATTTTCATTAGGGACGTTTCATTCGTGTTTGTTTTTGATTTTGCAGGAAGATTGCAATTGGGGAAACGTTGCAGTGTGTCATATGCCTCAAAGTTTAAGCGTGACCCGATTGTGATATTTTCTAATCTTTTTAGCTTTAGTTCTTGTTAATCGTTTGTGTGATGTTTGCATGTTTCGTGTTCATTTAGTTTGCATGTTTGTATTAGTTTTGCATATTTTGTTTTTTATTCATAGGATTTAGTTTTTGATTTAGTAATAATTTCTTTTTGTTTGATTGTTTATTTTAATTGTTGATTGTGTGGATTATTTTTTTTTGGGTGTTGTCATATTTAGCTTTATTTTTCTTTATGTGTGGTTTTTGAATTTGTTTTTTTGTTCTTTTTCTTTTTCTTTTTCGTTTAATTTTGATGTTGTGGTTGTTGGTGGAACCTTTGGTACACTTGTGATGAATGCTTGGTAGATAGTCATATCAACCAATTTTAGTACCCTTGGATTTGAAAAATAGAAAGCACGTAGGATGGATGATAATCGTATTCCATGCACAACCATCTTGCTTCTAGGATTCCTATCATAGGGCAGCCGCCTAGGAATGGTGGCATTTATGAGGTTTCTCCTTTGGGACGATATAGACTCCAAGTTGGAGTCTTTAGCCTATCAATTTGACACGTTCATATCTATACATGGGCAAGCTTCTAGGCAACCACCTCCCTAATAGGACAAGTCAGGGATGTCTTTTCTATGCCTTCAGACCTTTTAGTGTTGAGTACGCATTTGAGGAACCAGCTCCCTTCACTTTTGAGGAGCAAGTGCAAGATGCACAAGGTTTCAGAGACGGAATGATCCGTATTCAAAAACATTTGATAGTGAGTGGCATAACCATCCTAATTTTGCATGGAAGCGGGAACAATCTCGGAATGTCTCCCATAATATGCCATATAGTTCTTCCAATCAACAGGGCAATTATTGGGACATGTATTCGGTCCCAACCAACCGTCCAACCTAGGATCCCACCTCCCGTCCAACAGCCCACTCACGAGCCTAGTCCACTAGAATCAATGATGGCTCAAATGCTCCAAACCATGCAAGAACAGAAAGATGACATGAATGCTAGGTTCAATGACTTAGAGCAAGATTATCGATATTACATTCCCATTCCCAATCTATTAGTAAGCTAGAGACCCAAATTGGTCAAATAGCTGAAGCGGTTTATAAGAGAGAGGAATGCCATTTGCCGAGTCAAGTTGTAGATAATCCCAATGGTGCACCTCACCAGATGGGGTGTCATGAACTAGCTAGGCTTGAGAGGGAATTATATCTTGAGTTTGGAGAGAAAGAGAGCTTTGAGGGAAACCAAGCCGAGAAACAGGTTGAAAGAGAACCAACCATAGAGTTAGGTGTGTCGAGACATGAAAACGAGGAAGTTGGGGGAGAAAGAACTATCCCCCGCATTTGACACACCGATAGAACCTTGTCCTCAATCTCTAGTCGAATCATGCATCCAACTTTAAGAAAACTACTAGGATGGAGGAAATGGTTGAGTTGTTTAGACAAGGGCTGATTGGTATTCCAACTTCTTGATGCCATTAAGCTCATACCGCCTATGCCAAGTTCTTAAAAGACTTGTGCACATGGAAATGGCGTATTAAATTCAAATATGCCTTCTTGGGACCTCATGATACCCTACTTGTTGCTGAATGGCGAGGGTCATGTAAGGCACCTCCAACGTTTCAACCACCTTGAACTTGATGTTCGCATTTGTCTGGCTGAAGACTTTAAATTTAGCGCTTGTGGGAGGCAACCCACCTTTTTAAATTTGTTTTTATTGCTTTTATGTTTTTGTTGTTTTTGTCTTTGTAGGAATTGCCATGTTTGGAAACTCATTAACTAGTCCAAGGCTACGCTTACATATGCTCCACAAACTCCGTTGGTGACAACCCCACCATTGTTCCTCAGGTTGTATCTCTCCACCTTATATGCTATTATTGTTAGATTTCTTGTTTCTCAAATATGTTGGACAATTTTTATGTTATTAATCATATTGCCATTTGAGATCATTTGATGCTAAGTTGGGGAGGATGTTTGTAGTTGTGGGTCATTGAGGACAATGACATTTTAAGTTGGGGAGTGTTGATTGATTTTTATTTTTGTGGAGTATGTTGTTGATCATATTTTTGGGAAGTGTTGTTGATGATGCTTTCGTGGAGATTGTGATATTTTTGTGAAGTATTGTTGATAATGCTTTTATGGAGATTGTGTGTTGAATGGATTGTGCATCATATTTTTGTGGCATGATGATGTTTTTGTTGAAAATATGTTGAATCTTATTCTTGTAAGTCCAAAAGTGGTTAAAGTGAACTAAAGTGAGTTATTTTTAAAATTATTCATGAATTCATGCATAATTACCATTTTAGAAGCAATTAAAGTGCTAGTTGAAAGGTTTTGTGAGATTTTGGAAAAAATTTTGTGTAACATGGTTTTAAACATTGAACTATTGGTTCTGTTTTGTGCTAGGTTTGTCCATAATTGTGGTTAGACACTGTTTTGTGTAAATGTCATGTGTTTTAGTGTTTATGCAAGTCTTCCACATACTTTACATGCCCATGGAGCAAATTTTCATTTATTATCTTGCGTGTGTTAAAAGTGCTTAAATATTTCTTGATGATTTGGTTTTGATTTGTAGCCTAGTTGACTCGAGTGAGTACGCTCGAGGGGTGTTTTACACCTAATCCCCCAAAGCTATCTAGCTTGGGAGCGGTTGGCCTAAAGCTCGTTACATGGGTCCTCTAGAAAGCTTAAGAAATCATTACATAGATCATGAGTTTTTTTAAAAAAAAAAAAAAAAAAGAAATAAAGAAATAAAGTCTTGACTTGTAACCTAGTTGGTTCGGGTGAGTAAGTTCGAGGAGTGTTTTACATTTAGTGCCCTATAGCCGTTTGGTTTGGGAGTCATTGACCTAAAGCCCGTTACACGGACCTTCTAGAAAGCTTAAGAAGTTAAGACAAGAAAAAAAAAGTGATGAATGAAAAAGAAATTATATGTCAAAATCTTGTGTGGAAAATGAGCATTATGTTGCGTGTACATAAGTTGGGGAGTTTTGCATGACATTTTAACATTGTGATATGAATATGAAATGTGTGTTTGAGAAGCTTGAATGGAGATAGGCAAATCTTGAGAAACTTTAGTTCTTTATTTAGGATTGTGTTATTTACTTGTTATGTTCAAATTCTTCACTTTACCTTTTGATGAATGCCTTGGTTGTTGATGAATATGGTTGTGTATGGTTTTGTGAGAATGTTGAAAGAGTTCCTTTAACTTTACTCGAGGACGAGTAAAGAGTAAGTTGGGGAGTGTGTTAGAGTTATGAAAGTGACTCTATTTTCGTGATAAAAATACCCCATTTGTGATTAAATTGAAGTATATTGAGACAATTAAAGAATTTATGAATTTATTCACGAAAATCGCTTCCTAATATTTTTCTTATGAATTTAACGTGTTTGGAATGATTTTGGAAAGTATATGAGTTGATATTGGGTTGTGGTTTATGGATTAAGGGTGATTTTGTCTCATTTATGCTGTTTAGGGGGTAAAATGTCATGTTTTAAGGGGCTGATTTTGTCACTTTTCAATTGTGTAGGGACTAAACTGAAATTTTGTAATTTGTTTTATAAAACAAAAAGTGCAGATCGCGTCCAAGGGGGGGCTGTTCATCATCTTTTCCGACGACCCTTCGTCTCCCTCCGGCGACCCTTTTTCTTCTCCGCAACGTTCGCTCCCTCGTGCACGCCATCATCATCCCGTCAAAACCACAAAGAAACCACCACCGAGAACCACCACGCCGCGACGCTTCACCTTCCACCACCGTGACTTTTCGTCTTCCAGGCGAGATTTTGCCGTTTTTCGACGACGTTTCGGCTCCCCAAGGGTCAATCCACCTTCCCCAGCGGATCTACACTTCCCTAAGCCTTCACCACCGCAAAACCGCCGAGAATCCGTGATTTAGCCGTGACTCTTCATCTTCCAGGCCGATCTTGCTCATTTCCGGCGACTTCTCACCTCCCTAGGACCTGATCTGAACTCCCCATCACCAGAGCTTTCCATTGGTACCTTCGGATCCCATTTCCGCCACCGTTTTCCGGAGACCCGTCGGAAAATTAACGTTTCTGCGAACCGCGGTGTTCGTATTCGGGCTGTCCGTTGGTCGTTTTCGCCCTTCTTCGCATCATATCGCTGTCGGTTACCTCCTTCGCCATGATCAGCTCCGTTTCCTTGTTTGACCTCCGTCATCACCACCATGGAGCGGCTAAGTTCCCGGTTGTCCGATTACGGTGTAGGCGAGATCGAGATTGACTCCACTGATCTCCTCATCAGCTCTCGACTAGTTGGATGAGCCCGAATGTTGGATATTTGGTTAAGTTTCTTGTATTCAGATTATATTTGTTTTCGTTTCAGTTTGTTTGCGATACTTTAATATTATTCTGATACTCGACGTGTTTAATTGATAATGTCCATTGAGAACGTTTATTGATATATAACTTTTTGCATAATTGAATGTCGGTTTGAGATTATTGAATGTTGATTATGACTTTAAATTGCTTGATCGATTGCAATCAAGTTGTAGTAGCGTTTAATATCATTTCTACTAGGAATGCATTTATTGTGTAATTAGTTGATTGGATGATACAGGTTGATAGGTTGTACTTGTTAACGTTGTACCAACTAGTGGTGTTTAAGGGTTTAGCATTTTTCGGTTAGTCGATGATAGTCTTTAACCAATCGACCCGTAACTAAGACGACGGGGAGACAGGATAGATTATACCTAGATTGCCGGGAGATATTTCTATTGATTTGCCTAGCCTTGTAGGTTTAGGAAATTGAAGAGCGAGGAGAGGAATTGTGAGAGTTGGTCTTGAGTCAAACCGAACCCGTAGCGGCAACGCTTTTAATATTATGTTTTAGTTAGCAATTTATTTAATGCTTTTAATTTCCTGCAAGTAATTAGTTTCTTTAGTTTTAATCAATCATTCTGCCAATTTCTCTTTCGTTAACTCAAATATACATTAGGTCATTAGTCTTGCTCTGTGGATTCGACCACCTTACCGCTAACTACGGTATTTAGGTTTAATTTTGTGACCGTGACGACGGTCTAACAAAATTTTGGCGCCGTTGCCGAGGAGCAACGTGCTTTTGACTTTGTGTGTATTTGGGTTTGTAAATACTTTTAGTCTAATTTTTTTTATGTTATTTAATTTTCATTAGGACAGTTTCATTCGTGTTTGTTTTGATTTTGCAGGAAGATTGCAATTGGGGAAACGTTGCAGTGTGTCATATGCCTCAAAGTTTAAGCGTGACCCGATTGTGATATTTTCTAATCTTTTTAGCTTTAGTTCTTGTTAATCGTTTGTGTGATGTTTGCATGTTTCGTGTTCATTTAGTTTGCATGTTTGTATTAGTTTTGCATATTTTGTTTTTATTCATAGGATTTAGTTTTTGATTTAGTAATAATTTCTTTTTGTTTGACTGTTTATTTTAATTGTTGATTGTGTGGATTATTTTTTTTTGGGTGTTGTCATATTTAGCTTTATTTTTTCTTTATGTGTGGTTTTTTGAATTTGTTTTTTTTGTTCTTTTTCTTTTTCTTTTTCGTTTAATTTTGATGTTGTGGTTGTTGGTGGAACCTTTGGTACACTTGTGATGAATGCTTGGTAGATAGTCATATCAACCAATTTTAGTACCCTTGGATTTGAAAATAGAAAGCACGTAGGATGGATGATAATCTGTATTCCATGCACAACCATCTTGCTTCTAGGATTCCTATCATAGGGCAGCCGCCTAGGAATGGTGGCATTTATGAGGTTTCTCCTTTGGACGATATAGACTCCAAGTTGGAGTCTTTAGCCTATCAATTTGACACGTTCATATCTATACATGGGCAAGCTTCAGGCAACCACCTCCCGTAGGACAAGTCAGGGATGTCTTTTCTATGCCTTCGAGACCTTTTAGGCGTTGAGTACGCATTTGAGGAACCAGGCTCCCTTCACTTTTGAGGAGCAAGTGCAAGATGCACAAGGTTTCCCGAGAGACGGAATGATCCGTATTCAAACACATTTGATAGTGAGTGGCATAACCATCCTAATTTTGCATGGAAGGCGGGGAACAATCTCAGAATGTCTCCCATAATATGCCATATAGTTCTTCCAATCAACGGGGCAATTATTGGGACATGTATTCGGTCCAACCAACCGTCCAACCTAGGATCCCACCTCCCGTCCAACAGCCCACTCACGAGCCCAGTCCAGATGGCATGCAAAGGGAAAGGTATCTCGCGCTGCATTCCCCGACAGGCAATGGTGATTAGCCGGATCAAGCCACAGCCTGGCCCAGCAGAGGATAATGTGGATCCTTGTATTTAGGAATGCCCTTGCAGTGGACCAGTTGAGGATCTGTCTGAAGTATTGGTTGACCAGAGTGAGCCGAGCCGAGTGTTAAGGATTGGGAGCAATCTCAACCCTCAGCTTGCCATCGAACTGACCAGCTTCCTCAGAGAGAATATCGATGTGTTTGCATGGTCACATACGAATATGGTCGGGATTAGCCTGGATATTATTTGCTACGCATTGAACATCGATGGTGAAGCCAAACCGGTTCGTCAAAAGAGAAGAGCAATGGACTCGGAGCAATATGCTGCCTTAAAACTTGAGGTGGATAACCTCCTTCAAATTGGATCCATCCGACAAGTGCTCTATCCGAACTGGGTTGCTAACCCGGTCCTAGTGAAGAAGCCCAACGGCAAATGGCGAACCTGCTTCAACTTCACTAACCTCAACAAGGCATGCGCAAAAGATAGCTTTCCCCTGCTCAGGATCGACCAGCTCATGGATGCCACCTCAAGGCACGAGCTACTGAGTTTTATGGACGTGTACTCGGGATACAATCAAATTCTGATGTATGCATCAGACGAAGATCATACATCCTTTGTTACAGATTGGGGACTGTACTGCTACAGAGTTATGCCTTTCGGCCTTAAGAACGCTGGCGCAACTTACCAGCGGTTGGTTAACTGAATGTTCTCCGAACAGATCGAAAGATCGATGGAGGTCTATGTAGATGACATGCTAGTTAAGTCGCATGTCGCTTCAGATAATGTAGCACATCTCGTTGAGATGTTCGACATCCTCCGACAGTACGGAATGAAGCTAAAGCCCCTCAAGTGTTCATTCTGAGTATCCTCGAGAAAATTCCTAGGATACATGGTTAACCAACGGGGAATTAAGATCAACCTCGAGAAAATCCGAGCCCTCCTCGACATGAAAAGCCCGACTAACAAAAAGCAGGTCATGAGCCTCAATGGGCGAATAGCGGCGCTAAGTCGCTTCATATCGAAGTCAACAGATCGTTGCTTGCCATTCCTCAATGTTCTAAGGGCCAATAAAAAGTTCAAGTGGACTCCCGAGTGCGAACAGACATTCCAGAGTATTAAAGAACACCTCGAAAAGCCACCCCTTCTGTCCAAGCCTCTCCCACAAGAGATCCTCATCCTGTACCTGTCTGTCTCCCAGTTTGCGGTAAGTGCAACCTTGATTCGGGAAGAGGATAGGATCCAATGGCCAGTGTATTACACTAGCAAGCATTTGTTAGATGCCAAGATGTGGTATCCGGAACTGGAACGATTAGCTTATGCCCTGTTGATCGCTTCCAGAAAGTTGCGACCTTACTTCCACACCCATACGATCCATGTAATAACCAATTACTCGCTCGGACAGGTCCTCCAGAAAATGGAGGCATCGGGTAAATTACTTAAATGGGCCATGGAATTAAGCCAGTTCAATATGAAGTACAGACTGAGAGCAGCTATCAAAGGGCAGGCTGTTGCCAACTTCATATCAAAGTTCTCACACCATCCGACGAATGAGTCGGAGCAACAGCCCAGCAAGTCATCTAGAAAACTGCTCAAAATCTATAGACCTGGAGTCTCTACGTTGATGGATCATCGAACAGAAAGAGGGTCAGGGCGGGTTTTCTCCTTTTGAGTCGCAAAGGGGTTCGCATTCATGGCATTCTCCGATTCAGTTTTAAGGCAACCAATATTGAGGCCGAGTACGAAGCTCTGCTTGTTGGATTGCGATTGGCCAGGGAAATGGGTGTAACCGCAGTCAGTATCCACAGTGACTCCATGCTGGTCGTTAACCAGATTTTGGGAGAGTACCAAGCTAAGGAGGAAAATATAATCAACTATCTGGAGAAAGTTAAGGCCATACTTGAGCCATTCATGCACTTTACTATCATACAGATTCCTAGAGATAGCAACTCTATGGTAGATGCCTTGGCAAGGATAGCATCGTCATTGGACTCAGATGCACGGGAGAGCATTCCTATTCGATTCATCGAGATCCCTAGTATCAACCCGATCGAATAGACCGTGAATGTAAGAGAATCAAATTCATGGTTGGCCTCTATCATTCGGTATCTTAGAGATGAAACCTTGCTCGACGACAAGGTCGAGGCAAGGACCATCCTAACAAGATCTGCTTGTTATACCCTCATCGGAGACCAGTTGTACAGGCGAGGGTTTAGCGCCCCTTTTCTCTGATGTGTAAACAGTGAAGAGGCAGATTACATCATGAGGGAGATACATGAAGGGATCTGCGATAATCACACCATCGCATGATCTCTCACCAACAAAGTTGTTCGTCAAGGGTACTACTGGCCCCTAATCCAAGAAGACGCCTACAACTTTGTATAGAAGTGTCACAAGTGCCAGCGGTTCACAAACATACCGCGAGCTGCCTCTGGCCGTTCTCCATGTAGGGGATCGATCTCATTGGTCCCATGCCAATTGGTAAAGGGGGGTAAAATATGCCGTGGTCGCGGTGGATTACTCATCAAATGGGTTGAAGTCAAACTGTTAGCTGCGATCATGACTAGAAAGCTCAAGGACTTGGTCTTCAAAGACATCGTGTGCTGCTACGGGATTTCTCATACCCTTATATCCGACAACAGAAAGCAATTCAATAACGAGGATTTCAAGCAGTTCTGTGACGAGCTAGGTATTCACAAATAATTTGTCTCCGTTGCAAGGCCGTAAGCAAATGGTCAAGTTGAAGCCGTCAACAAAACCATTAAGCACACTTTGAAGGCCAAACTTGGTGAAGACAAGAGAAATTGGGCCGACGACCTCCGTAAAGTTCTATGGGCATACAAGACAACTCCGAGAACCTTTACCTCAAAAACTCCCTTTTTGCTAGCATATGGATGTGAAGCGATGATCCCTATGGAGGTAGGAACCGGTTCACTTCGGAGGGACCTCTACAACGAAGCAGACAATGAAGCGCTTATGCGCGTAAGTCTGGACCTAGTTGAAGAACATCGCAGCAAGGCCTAACTAAGAATAGCGGCCTATCAGCAACGTGCGAAGAGGTTCTTCGACTCTAAAGTCAGGAGAAGAGACTTCTGGATCAGTGACCTTATTTTGAAGGAAGTTCTTCCCGGTACTAGAGAACCAAGTGTGAGAGTTTTAGGACCGAATTGGAAGGTCCATACCGCATCACCAAAGTGATAAGACCGTGGACTTATCATCTCAAAAGGTAGAATGGTTCCAAAGTACCCCGAGCTTGGAATGCTGAGCATCTTCGACCATATTATCAGTAATTCCGAACTCATTTTTTCCCTCGTAAAGATTATTTTTTGCAATCTTTGTATATGTAAATAACGAGTGTATTATTTTGTCCTTTTGCAATAATCTTAACATGTAATTCTGTTCGCATAGGCGTGTTATAATTATGTTCGCACTAATGTTATAAACAGTTAGGGAAGTTATAATAATGCAAACTCATGTATAACAAAAGATACAAATTGTAAAGGCACAAAATGTATTTCATTGATAAAAGGAGTACAGCGGGCAATATCCTAAAAAATTACAGGTATCGGCCCTAATCTATAACTCCAGGAATCTCGACCTCACCTCAGGACTGGTAGTCATTCGCCTGATCGGCTGTAGACTCGGGGGAGAGGGTGTCCCGAACCCTCTCCTGGGTCAAATCCTCGAGCGGCCTCGCTGCTTCCTTGTCCTTGAGCTGCGCCATGGATATGAGGATTTCTCGCCACTCCTCCGGAAGGTCAAACATATCAATCTGCGGATTCTTCGGCCGTAAGGCGTAGATGGACTCAATCACCCATTCAGCAGCCTTTGCCTTGACCTCCATTACCTGGGTCTGCATCTTTTTGGTCAGAGAAGTAACCCTTCCCTGACTTGCTTGGAGTTCGGCCTCGAAAGCCTGCCTTTGCTTCTCGGAGGCCTCCCTCTCTTGTTCTGCTCGCAAGGCTCGCTAAGAGGTCACTTTGAGCTCTTGGTCTTTCTCGCCGACCTCTCTGAAGAGTCTGGCTATAGTCCTCTAGAGCTCCTTTACCTCCTCCCCATGCTTCTCGAGCTCGGCCTTTTGGAAATCCACTGTGCAAAGAGTCGCATTCCTTTCGCCCAGGTACCGATTTGCCGCCTCCATGGATAGCTCTCTTTCCGCTTTAGCGGCTTCTAGGTCTCGCTTGAGCTTTGAATTCTCTTCCCTCAATGCGACCTCCCTCGCAGCAACTCCCAGCCGAACCTTTTGCAGGGATAGTTGCATGGAGAGCAAGGCCTACAAACAAAAAAGAATAGCAAGTCAGTATCGAAAAGGAAAAACGAAAGTCCTCGCTGAGGACAACTCGTTTACCTTGCTTAAGTGTTGGATCGATGTGGACATCAGGTCCACGTTGCTGGAACCCACGTACTCCTCGAATGCTTTCGCCAATCTACACTCCAGCAAAGTGAAGACTATCGGCTGTAAATGCTTCGGCAGGCTTCCCATTGAGTCCAAAGCACCAGAGTATCCTTGCCAGTGCCTCCGAAAGAGGTCGTGTCACTCGCCGGTTCCTTACCCGACCTGCGCCCCGATGCACGCTTTGCGACCTCACCCAGGGACTGATCGCCCTCAAGTTTAGATTCTGACTCTTTGACCTGAATTTGTTGCCTCTTCTTCGGCTGTTGAGTTGTTGTCTTTAGCCTTGGGCGAGCATTCGAAGCCTGAGAAGTGCCCGCAAGTCGACTAGGGCGCCCGTCGAAGGATTGGAAGTCTCAATAGGTCCCACCGAAACACCCGATGTTCCTTCTTCAGCCGGGGGACCACAAAGAGCAACTTCGATCGTCCCTGGCAGTCCTCACTCGAGGGAAAACGAAATGTCTTGGTCGTGACGACCCTAGCACCTTTGGAGGAATTGTTGCTGCATATGAGCACCGTTAGTAAATAATTCATTTGCACATGCAAGATCCAGTTAGCACGACTTACGCGATGGGGGCTCTAAGGTTGCATCAATGTTGAAGAAACCGTATCTTCGTAGATTTGTGGTTGTCACGAGCTTCTTCGCGTCGCTACTCGCTTCGGGTAGGAAACCAAAAGCTACGATTCCGTCCGGGTCCATGAGCAGCTCCAAACTGGTCGTCTTATTAACTACTAGAAAGATAAACAAGTCGTTAAAAAAAAAAAAGTCATCGAAGTCCATGAATTCGTCAGGGGAAAAGAACCTACTTGGGTCCTGAAAGTGGCAATGGCCGTCATAACGAAAGAAGAAAACTTCGTTTCATAGGCCCTCGCGTTGCTAGGATAATTGTGTATCCCCATTGCTATAGTGGGTCGCCTGGACAAATAGTAGGAATCCTTGTCCTTGCTCTTTTTTAAGATATACGAGCAATCGAGCTCCAACGCAGTTAGCTCGCCCAACCCGTTCTCACGACATGCGATGTACATGGCAGCAGAAATCATGTAAGCGTTTGGAGTGAGTTGCATCGACGCGATCCCAAAATGATCCAGGACCGACCTGACAAAAGGGTGGAAAGAGATCAACCCCCCACCCTTGAAGATTTCCTTAGAGATCGCGGCCAGCCCACTTGGCGAATACTGAGCTGCGCGTGTCCCATCGTGAAAAACCTCCACATCAATACCGTATTGTTTTATCACCCTTTCGAGCTCATCCCTAATAAGTACCGAGTAGATCTCACGAGTGGGACTCATAGGAGCATCCTACATAAACGAACCATTCCCTTCCTTGGATCTGGTCATTGAGGGGTCGATTCTACTACAGTCTGCAAAAGCGACAAGCAGAGGGTCATTTAGCCCTCGTACGCTATTTTGCACGATGACGTGGAATAAAAACTTCCCTAAATCCCAGAAAAAACCCTAACAGAATGTTTCGAGCCGCAATTCACTGCTCGAACCCAGCAAGAACGTTTTGTCTCCGATGACTAACGGAAGACTAACACCATTCAACTACTGAAAACAAGAAATAAAATAGAGAACGATTCTCACCCCTCGAAGTATAAAAATGACTTCTTCTGCTTCAAATATCGGGAATGCGCTGGTTTGGAAGGCAAAGAATCCAAGCTTGCGAAAGTCTCTTGCTATCTCTGAAACAGACGTATGGTGACATCACCTGAGACAAACTTGAGTTCTTATAGCAAAAGAGATGACACTTGGTTTTCCCAAAATTAAAATGACATTTGGGTAGAAAGATGTCTACTGTTGATCACGACCACGTGTTGCAGATCAGGTGGGGGAGGTTGACCGTCACGATTCGAGAAAACCAAACCATTATCCTTTCCCGTTGAAAGACTCAAGTGACGACACTCTCTCCTTCCGCATTTAATACACCCCAATCTACATTCAATGTTCTGATAAAGGGTGTCGTTTCAGTATGTCACACATTTAATGCGCCCCAATCTACATTCAATGTTCTGATAAGGGGTGTCATTTCAGACTGTCACGCATTTAATGCACCTGGCTGGCACTTATTACGCACATGACACGGCTGTTAGAGCAAAAGTTGTTTCATTAAATGCATCCATATCGAAAGTACGGTAGGTAACGTCTGAAGAGGTTAGTCGCTCATCTTGAAAAGCGATGACCATGCAAGGCTCACAAAAGCTCAACCTCGACCTTTTTTCAATCAGGTCGGAATCACTAGAATTTCCTCGAAAGCGTCTAGCCACGACATGAATTGTAGTTTCCCAGGTTCGATCCTCAAACCTTAAAAACTAGGAGACTTCTGTTATGCTCGAAAGAAAGCAGGGCTGGCGTAAGGCTAAGTCAGCATGCAAAAGTTAGAACTTGGGTACACCTGCAGCCTAGTCACGTGATGAAAGGAGCAACATGCTTCTATCAGTGCAGTGGGTGCGCGCCAGGCTAGCCAGGAGCTGGAGAGCTTCCACGTGTCCAATTCCTACACCAAATTGAGTAGATCGCTTTGGAAGGTGGGCAATGAGACATAAAGGAAGATTTGTACAGATAATCCCACCAACTCACAGATTTAGTAATCATAACCTTAAACTATCCCATTATAAATTAAGAGTTCCTCTCTCAATTAAGGGGATTAGCTAATCTCTCTACGAAACAACATATACTCTCTTTCTCTCACTCCCTTGAGTAATCATTTGTAAAGTCAACTCGTTGACTGTGACTTGATCTCTATCATTAATACAACATCAGTGGACATAGGACTTGCTTCCTTAAGCATCCGAACCACTTTAAACATTGTCTAGTCATTTCTTTTGCTCTCATTCTTTCATCCACGTGTGTCTTCTAGGTCAGCTAAGCATTTCACATGTGCGTTTGGTTGGTATCAAAATCACGCATCAACAGAAATAAATGAGTATATATCACAAATATAGTAACTACATCAAAGAGAAATCCAGTCATATCACTAATTGAAAACATAGCAACGATCATATTCATTCATTTTTAGATTTTAGATTTTTTTTTTCTTTTTTGTGTGTTATATTCATGCGACATGAGCCAATGAAGATCATATTCATTCATTTTAGATTTTAGAATTTGCGATGCACGGGTCTGGTATGATGTTAGCCTTACTCGAGTTGACTTTTTTGATAATTTATATAGATAAATTGATATTACATATATAATCTATTATATAAAATATCATTATGACAAAGAGTTATATTTTGGGCTCATCAGCAGTTTAATTAGGCCCAATAACAAAATCTAAAGAATATAACTAATTCCTCTAGTAATACTAGGTTTACCCTAACTCACCACCTTCTCACATCACTCTCTCACATCATGACATGACAAATGACGCAACAGTGCCACATCATCTACCACATCAACAAAATACCACGTTATTTCCCTCCAAATTATTAAAAAAAAAAAATTTAAAAACCCAAAATTTCAATTCCCCATAAACCTAATCTCTCACCCAAAACAAAATCAAAACATCAAACTCTCTTCTTCCCCTAAGTTAGAAATCTCTCTTAAAATTGCCCTACAATTAGCCTTCCACCAGCGTCATGCGCAACTCCTCTTCTTTTTTTTAAAAAAAAAAAATCTCTCCCAAAATCCAATTGAAACCCTAGAATGGAACTTGAACTCAGCACTTTGCGACTCCTTTTCCACCACCATCATTTGTGACCCCTCTTCCGCCAACATCATTCACAACTCCTCTTCTGCCACCACAGGCTATCCTTTACAAACCCACACGTTTCAAGCCACCAATCTATCATCTTCCACCCCCACTGACTTATCTTTTTCAAAGGTGAATCTTTGAGTTCTTGAATTGGGTTTTTAAGTTGATTTGATTGCTTATTTCTAAAAGTTCCTTTAGGATTTTTGGGATTTTCTAATTGTTCATTTTTATATGTTTGAATGAATAGATTGCAGTTTGAACTGATGGCCTTAATGGTAAGAACACTGATACATAGTTTTCTTTTTCTTATTAACTTCTAATTTTCTGTTTGGATGAAGAGAAAATTAAGAACCTAGAAATGGAAAGTTACGTTTTCACTAAGACAAATAACTTAATTAAAACTTTAAGTTGCTCCCCAATTGGTGCGGATGGTGGGTGGGCAATGGGAGGGTGTGGGGCTTGTTTCTGGTTTGTTGCATGGTGCATTTGGCAGAGATGTTTCTAGAGGAAGGGATCTTGTCTCAGTTTTTTCCTCTCCTAGTGCATGGGTTGACTTTTTGGTTTGGGGTCTTGTGTTGTGGCTACTGCAGACCCATCTCTTGGGGTTGTGTGTGGTTTGTGTGGCTGGTGAGAGGGACTGGCGGTTAGGGGGTGTTTTTGGTGCTAGGGTGGTTGGTTTGGAGGTTGGCTTTGTGGGAGAAGGTGAGGGCTGCATTGAGGCAGCTGGCGTTGGGGTCTTTGTGCGTTGCTATAGACTTCTTTTCTCCCCTGCAGCTGCAATTATTTTTACTAGTAGGGGGTTGTTCTTGCTGCTTTTTTGTTGTTGGCTGTCCATTTTTGCTGCCATATTGTTGCTTGGATGTTGCTGCTATCGTTTGTAGTGTGAGGCTATGGCTGATTTGCCTCTCCAGTTGATTTTTTGCTACTGTTTTATAGGCAGTTTTATGCTCCTACTCCAGGTGTCTTTTGGGGTCTTGTGTTGTGGCTACTGTTGTTCTCTTGGCTGTGTAAAGACTTTTTTGGTTTTCCATCCCTAGATGGTTTCTTTTGGCTATTTAAGGGGTGTGTAAAGGTGTACATTCTAGCTCCATGGCTTTCTTTTGTTAGGCGGCGTCCATTGCTTGTTTAGGGTCATGCACAGAGTATAGGAAGATGGTTGAGAAATTGTACAAGCCTTCAAGTGCATGATTTGAAGGAGTGAATTTTGGTTGTTACAAAAAACTTCTTTTTGTTTTCTTGTATTAAGCAAAGAATACAAAATGTATCTTTGTTGATTGTACTTTAGTTATTCTTTCTTTATTTCAGAAGTATTGCCTGTCTCTTTATAGATTAAAGGGACCTTTATCAATGAATTCATTTTTTTATTTGAAAATAAATTGACGCTCTTTATTCTTTACCTTTTTATCTCAATTTTGTTGCTTGATTGAGTGGTTTGAACTTTGAAGCAGAGTTTCTTCCATGTTTTGAAGCATATCTAAAGACAATTTGTTTTGAGCATCATAGAGAAAATTCTGAAACGACTTTAGGCCCTCCTAAATGCATAAAATAAGCTAAATTATGCAAATAATTTTTTGAAACTATGGTAATACGTACTATATTATGTTTTGTGGTTTGATTTGCAATAAACAAAAGCACTTAGTAACTTGTCATATATTTAAGGAGATTTTTTAATTCAAGATAGTTAGTGATCATTCATAGGAGAGTTAGAGATATTTCAAAACAAGTGTTACAAACTTTAAATGATGCATTCATAATCTCTTATTTCCACCATAATAGGACTTCAATTACTTGCTGGATTTTTTTGTCATGAAACTTAAAATAAAAAGTACATCCAAGAGAAAAAAAATCATCTAATAATGAAATAGAACCTCAATGTTGCATTATAAAAACTTGTACACAACATACATTATTAAAAAACATGTACACAACATACATTACAGCAGCAAGAAAATAAAGTAATGAGTTGGTTGTTTTGATCAATATCAGTACTCTCCTCCGATGAACTTGCTGTTTTGATAAGAAGCAATATCATTCCATTTTCTTGTTATCCTTTTAATTGTCAAGCAAACTGAAGCAAAAGCCCAAAACACATAATATGTCAACAGATATGATCAACAATAATGCATACAAGACAACAAACAAGGAAGCCTAAGCACAAAACTTCAACGAAGCCAGATCTTCAAAAAAATCAGACAAACAAAACAAGCAGTTGTAGCAAGCAAAAACCCAATCTAGTTACTAAAAACTTCAGCAGTAGCTCACGAAAAGTGAAGGGAAACATGCCAAACCAAGCTACTTCCAGCAGCCATGGGACACATCACCCACTGCAGCAAAAAAAAAAAAAAAAGCTAGCCTCCCAACAAGGATTACCCCAACTCATAGCAGCCCTCAACCCCTCCACCTGCTTGTACCCTTTCCAACCTAACACCCAAACGAACCCCCCAACTAACCCAACACAAGCAACAACCATAGCCAAGTAATTTCTTGGACCACCATGATAGAATTAACACTAAATTTATAAAATTCCAGCCACCAAAAAGAAAAGCTAAAAACAATACCATTTAAAGTTAAAGAACAATTAAAAAATCATGCTTAAAGTAACCACCCCCAACCACACCAACTGCACATTGCTAAACCATACTTCATATGTAAAGTGAAAGAACAGAGAAAGTGTGATAGAAGTAAAGTGAAGTACCACCAACTGTATATTGCGAGACCATACTTCAATCAATAATTTGCATCTACAGGTGATGGCCTGTAAGTGATAGACAGTTCACAGTAACCCTGGGTAGTGAAAAGACACAACATTAATATTATAGCCTAAAACACAGTTCAACCTAAAGGATTCATACCTAACTTAATACAGGGACTCCTGCTTCACGTGGGTGGACATTTCCCGCATATGCACCAGCTTCAGTTGATTCTTTTGATTCTTGGGAACTCCCAGACTGCAATCAAATTAAATTTATAAGTACATAACATTTATTAACATATTTTAAATGTTATAAAATTAGATGTGACACTCACTTGGTTAAGCAATTTCTTCCCTTTAAATTTACGTACAATCTACTTGACCTTTGATTGCTTTCTTTTGAATGGAGGTCGACCTTTCGTATGAATAGCTCGTGGAGTTAGAATATCATTGCTGCCCTATATGGAAGTAGAGTGAACACTATCGTGGTCCTAGAGACCTTTTAGATGATATGTTTAGGCAGCTATCAATCCTGTCAACACCAACATTCGATACTAATTAGTTCTTCATGTCACTAATCACTCACTTGGTTAAGCAATTTCTTCCCTTTAAATTTACGTACAATCTACTTGACCTTTGATTGCTTTCTTTTGAATGGAGGTCGACCTTTCGTATGAATAGCTCGTGGAGTTAGAATATTATTGCTGCCCTATATGGAAGTAGAGTGAACACTATCGCGGTCCTAGAGACCCTTTAGATGATATGTTTAGGCAGCTATCAATCCTGTCAACACCAACATTCGATACTAATTAGTTCTTCATGTCACTAATCATATGCATGACCATATTACAATCATCGTCATTGCTTGATGCCAAATTTGCCACCTCACATAATGAATTATACAATTGATCAAATCGTTGTCCTTCAAGAGTCGTGCTCCAACAATTATAACATATCCTGACTTTGGTGTGACTCTTGTATATATTTTTCCTCCACCGCCTTAAAATGTATTTTTCTGGTGTAAGATAAATTTTTTTATGAATCAACACTGCAATTGCATGTTGACAAAAAATCCCTCTAAACTCAAACAGTTGACAATTGCAACGAACCTCAGAAATACGTTCATCAAAGCAAACTACAAAAGGAACATGACAGTAGCTCTCTCTGTTTATGGTAGTGGTGCGATTTGAATTGGTCGTGCTGCAAGAGACACTAGATGTGTAAAACGGTTGTGATTGGTGGTGGTGGCATGCTCAATTAAGAAGTCTGCACTTACAAAAACTTTTAATGTAAACAATAAAACCTATATTAAAGCATGTCGACAACAATTTAAACCAATTGGATTTTGAGCTACAACCAAGAACAAAAAAAGGGGGGCTACATTAAAAAACAATAGTGCACTTATGATGATTATTTAAGTTCATTCTATTTTGTTGTTATCCTTTTAATTTTGTTTAAAAGTTTATATATTTTGGAAAGAGAGACATAAATACTGTCTTAACTATTAAATTTAACCATTTGATACTTAAAATTGGTTGTAAGTTGATAGTTTATGAAATTAGGAGTATCAAATAAATCATAAAAAGATTGGACGGGTACAGTAATTCCGCTTGCGAAATTCGGCCCCACATAAAGAGACTGGTTACCAAACTCTTTTGGAAACCCACGAAATTGATTAACCCGACTCGTTTAGAAAACCGAGAATTCAGCCTTTAGAAAGGTAAGAGAATATGATGGTGATAATTTTTTGCAAAATACTCTTGGATGTTTGTTTTATTATTTTAATTAGTATTTTTGAAAATTTTGAATTGGGTTATTATTATGAAAATAGATTTTAAATTTGAAAATGTGTTTAGTAAGATTATCTTTAAACCCTATATTTGTTAATTTAGTTAAATAACTCATACAATAAAAGTTTTAAAATTAACAAAAACACCTCCACCTACCCATTAAATGTCGGCAACTAGCCACCGACTATCGGGAATATGTGGCTGGGTGAATGTGTTTTAATCAATTTATAAACTTTTATTGTTGGGGGTATTTAGTTAAATTAACAAACTTAGGAGGTTAAAAAATATTTAAATATTTTGAGTTAAATAGAATAAGATCATATTTTGAGAATATTGAAACAAACGTGTATTTTGAATAAGATAAAATAGGAATAATAAAATAAACACACTTAAACTTAATAAAATTATTTATATATTTCAAAATCATAAATTATAGTCCATTCATACAATATATATATATACAACGTAACTTAAAAAAAAAAAAAATTATATTATCAAACACATGTTGATTTTCAAAAATATAACTTTAAAGATAAAATTATTAATTTATTAAAAACCTTCAACCTATATTTGAAACCTATAAATAATACCCTAAGTAATGCACTTGAAACCTATAACATAATATTTGAAATTACTAAGGACTTGATCCTTAATGATGTTGTATTTGAAATTGATAAGCCTACACTTGAAACTATTAGTCGGAACCAATGCACCCACCCATAGTTTTTCGTAAAGACAATTTGATACTAAAAAGTTTGAAAATAATAATTACCCACTTTCCGTCCAAATCAAATCCATTTAAATAAGGTAAATACGATAATTTTATATCCAACAAAAAAATAATCTTCTAATATTCATCGATAATTGTAAATTAATCCATAAAATCACCATTATATTAAAACAGCTTCAACTAATAAAAAAGTTAAACTTAATCTTTAGAGTAAACAACATGTTCCCACCCGAGGTTTAACGAAATCCAAAAGTAATACCACTGGTTTCATTTATTCCAGATTGCCACCATTAAACTAACAGTGTTAGTCACTGTCGGATTCAGAAGA
Source organism: Pistacia integerrima (assembly GCA_026225825.1). Classification (NCBI taxonomy): domain Eukaryota; kingdom Viridiplantae; phylum Streptophyta; class Magnoliopsida; order Sapindales; family Anacardiaceae; genus Pistacia; species Pistacia integerrima. The sequence goes on from CM047737.1 coordinate 24,520,774, forward strand.
GGGCAATTACCAAACTACCCTCCCATCTTCGTCTTCTTCTTCATCTCCCCCTTCTTCTCTTCTGACGCTTCTCTCTCCCTCCCACAGCCACAACACAACCACAACCACGCTCCTCTCTCCCTCCCGAAACCCCAAAGTCACCACCACCACCACCCACCGCCATTCCACCCATCTACCACCATTGCAATCCCTCACCACCACCCAATCTTTGTCGTCTTCTTCTTCTCCCCCTTCTTCTCTTCTGCCGCTTCTCTCTCCCTCCCATAGCCACAGCCGTAGCCATAACCACACTCCTCTCTGCGTCCCGAAACCCCAAAGTCACCACCACCACCACCACCACCACCACCACCACCACCCACCACCATTCCACTCATCTACCGCCATTGCAATCCCTCACCACCACCCGATTTCGGTCCCATTTGGCTCGATCTCGGCTTTGTTGGCCGTCCTCATCATCACCACAAACACCACCACCCTTCCACCTCCAAAACCTCCATTTTCCCGAGCGGTGGTGGAGGGAAGCGGTTAGGTGGAGAGAAGAAGAAGAAGAAAGAGAAGAAAAAGAGGAGAAGAAAAAGAAGAAGAGGAAGAATCGGTGGAGAGAAGAGAAGAAGAAAGAGAGAAGAAAAAGAGAAAGAATCTGGAAGAGAGGAGAAGAAGAAAAAGAAAAAGAAAAAGAAAAGGAAAAGGCAAAAGGAAAAGAGGAGAAGAAGAAGGAAAGCAGTCAACGGTGGTGTGTTGAGAGAAATGGGTTTTGACACTTTTACCCTTAACCTTTTAAAATAAAACAAACAGTGTTAGATTAAGGGTGGGTATCTGGAATAAATCAGACCAAGGGTATTAACCTTGCATTTCGGTAAACCTTAGGTGGGAACATGTCGTTTGCTCTAATCTTTATAACAACAAAATTTAAATAAGTCTTCCGAAACAGATTTCACAAAAATCTTACAAAAATGATTGTACAAAAATTTGCATCTTAAAGAGATGAAGTGAAAGTTGTCGATGAAGGAGAAGTTTGGTAAAATGGAAATCGCAGCTCTTTTAAAGAACTATTCGAGTGAATAACTACCGTATTCTTTCATTCAACCAAGATTTGCAGAAACTATCAACTCCCATTATTTCAAACTCTAACCCAAATTCATCCAGAATCGCCAGAAAATCACCTCCCATAAATTCAAACACAATTGAAATTCATCCCCCATCTTAACACCGCATTCAAAATTCATCCTCCATCTCAACTCCATAATCAAATTCATCTTACATCTCAACCAAACAATCATAGTCATAATAAGCACAAGAGAAGAAAAAAAAAAAAAAAAAAATCAAAAATCAAACCCATAAAACCCATTGTTGAAACCTATGAAAAAGAAAAATGAAATTGTTCTTGTCTCGGCCAGGTGCGATTCCAACGCCTGGACCTTTACCAGCTCCAAATTCTCTAGCAGAACCACCAAATACAGCCATCACCATTGCCACAAACCACCACAAATTTCAAACACTGCCAACCCAAACTGTAAAAAATTATAGAAATTTGAAAAAAATTAAAAAATGGAAAAGGAAAAACCTTTTGGAGAGAATTTTCTCTCAACTGGCTGAAGTGGGCGCCGCTGCTGGTGGTTTTCACCACTTTTCCGACGCCCAATTGCACCCTCACCCTTCCAGCCCCCTCCCAGTTGTGTCGACGCGGTTTCTGTTAGCCCTCACCCTCCCAGTCCATATTCCATTGTCTGGTTCTTGCCTAGTGGTCAGAAGGAAAAGAGGGAGAAGAAAGGAAAGAAAGAGAAGGGAGAGAAGAAGAAGAAAGATAAAGAGGGAGAAGAGGGCGTAGAAGAGATGAGATGCAAAGAGAGAAGAGGAAAAAGAATAAGATAAAAATTTAGAGGTATATGGTTAATTTAAAATTGAAGATTTTTTTTTTTGAAAATTACCATATTATCTTTCTTTAAATATATTTTCCTAACAGATTTTAACAGAAAGTGGTTAATTATCATTTTCAAACTTTTTGGATATCATGTTATGTTTATGGCGAATTATAGGCGGGTGCAGTGGTTGGACCAAACTACTAATGTAAATTTGAAAAATGGAAACTATAAATAGTACTTGAAAACTGGGATAGTATATACTAACTTGAAATTTAATGGACTTGATACCAAATTTTTTTTTTTTTTTTTTTTTCTCTTTAACATTACGCTTGAAACCTTTAATCTTTATAGCTTCTTAAACCTATAAATAGTATCTGAAACCTAAAACAATATGGATGAAACTCGTAATATAAAACTCATAAAATTAAGATAAAACTTACAAAATTAAGAGTAATGTTATATGCACTAATCAATTTGTACTAATTTAAGTATTAACACTGAAAATTTAAATTTTTTTTGAAAGAAATTTTAAATTTTCAATGCTAATACTTATATTAATACACATTAATTAGTACACTTTATTCTAAAATTAAATTGCAACTCTATCACATACATATATAAAACAAAAAATTTAGAATAAACCTTTAACTAATAAAAAAATTAGTCAAATTAATATTGAAAATGAATTCAAATATTCCACACAAGATTGATCAAAATCTTTAGTAAAAAACCAACCAAATTCCAGATCAAAGTTTACAAAAGAAACACCACTTAATGCTGGAGCGTCTATGAAATCGTCACCAAACTCGTTTAGAAACCCGCAAAGTCGACTCATTCAACTCATCCACCTCCGCCTTCCTCTCCTGCTTCAACAACTCCAAAAACTCCATCACTTCTCAGCTCCAAACCACCACCGACCCCTCTCGCTTCCCAGATATCTCCGCCCTCGAGAAACTCGTCGCCGAGAACTGCTACTCCCTCCCCTCCTGCGAAGTCCGACCATCTCTCAAAACCATCTCGGATTTGAAACAAAATATCGAGAACTTAGCGGCACAGTTGATCTCCAGAAAGAAATTCGCCTTCAGAAACGAACCCACCAAAACCCAAACCCAGATCCCACAAAATGATGTCGTTTCAGCACAAATGAAGCAAAACCAAAGTCAAATTTCCCTGTTCGTGAATCCCCGGGTTATCGAGATAAACAAAACGAAGTATTGTTCCGAGACTTTAAAGGTTCAGAAATTGGGGAGTTTGCGTTAGCGGGTTTGGACTCGTGTGAGGTGAGATTAGTGGGTTGTGTTTGTTAATAAATTAAAGGGTTGGAAAGTTTACGCGGGTCCTGTGACGGGTTCGATTTTGATCGAAGAAGTTGAGGATTTTGTGTTGGTTTTGGCTTCGCATCAAATTAGGATTCATTTTGCGAAAAGTTGTGATTTTTATTTGAGAGTTAGGAGTAGGTCGATCATTGAGGATTGTAATGGGGTCAGATTTGGGCCGTATTGTTTGAAATATGAGGCGATTGAGGAAAATTGGGGCAATGTGGATGATTTCAAGTGGTTAAGAGCTGTTCAAAGTCCCAATTGGTCGGTTTTGCCGGAAGAGGAGAGGCTTTGGACTGTTGATCTGGCGGATTTGGGATGTGGGAATGGTTCAAGTTAGCTACAGCTAAGATCTTGTTTGGTGAATTTGATTTAAAACTGGGAAAAGCCCTTCGATATTGGGAAGTAGAGAAGTTGTGGCTTTTTGTTCAGTCTGGTGGCTCAACTTTTGGGAGCAAATGAACTCTACAGGGTTCTTTGTTATGCCAGTGTTCCGCTAGATTTAGTGACTTTTGGTTGATTGTTGTAATGTTTTGCATTCTGAGGGTCAATTGTTACATAGGTGAAATGGGCATTGGCTAGAGTTAAGAAATCATGGCCTTTAGTTTTGTTTGGAACCATGGTGTTTAGTTTCATTGGAAATGATTTCATCAAGTCTTGATGAGGAACAAGAAACCAAGATTACTTTGTGACCCCATTTTTTATTAAGTAATTTAAATTAAAGGATATATCAAGAATCAAGTGACATTTATTATAAATACTTTGACAATAATAAATAATTATTTGACATTATTCAAATCTTATTGTATGAATTTTAGGGTTGCATTATTTATATCAAAAAATTAGTTTCATTTTGAAGATTGTTTCATTTTGAAGGTTGTATTCATGTCATGTGGACACCTGTTGAAGTAATAGCATTTCAAGTTTGCTACTGCAGTTTGCAAACTTCCCAACTTTTATTTATTTATTATCTTTCACATTAGAAGTTACATTTTTCTTGAAGGCTGCTAGATTTCCTTGAACTATGATTTAATTTTTTCTAGTACTTTTTTTTTTTTTTTCTCTCTTTTTTCACATAAGCAGTATGTGTTATTATGTTCTATTAGTTGAGGGCATATTTTAACATTCAAAATATAGAACGTTGTTCAAGCATACTTACCCAAAAAAAAAAAAAAAAAAAAAAAAAAAACTTTGTTCATGCATCCATGAAAATATGCAAATCCAAAATTAAAATTAGTGCAGATAGACAGCGTCAGTGGTATTAAAGTTAAACATTGCATCTATCTCTTATTCAGTCAAAATCCTGCATAGTTTATGAACTTATGTACATCGGTTTTAATTAGTGAAAGATGGAAGAAATGTTAGTCTAGTACAGAGCATTTTAATGTTGTGTATATTGATACTATAATCATGGAATATGTTTGGGTGTTCTGTAGAGGGATGGTGTTCTAAGCTACTTTATGCAGAGTTGAAGCGTTGTGGAGAGTTAGTGATAGCCTGAGGATCTTTGATGAAATTGTGCTGTAGTTGAAAGAGAAAAAAGAGGTCTAGCTTTTGAGCTTGCAGTTTGCAGTTTAGATGTACTGTATTTGTCATAGTGTATTTTTTATTACAGTTTTTATTTTGTGGATTAATTTTTTTTTTCAATTTTTTATGTTGGATGATGTCATTAGGTTGACGTCAACATGACGATATCACCGGTCTGACTTGCCGGTTGAACCGGTCAACTTGAGACTCGACCACTTAGCCGAGTTTCACACCAGGCCAGTTATTAAAACATTGGTATAAATATCTGTATTTGGTAAATTGTAGTGGTAATTAATTAATCAATTAACATATTCACCCTTATAGATTACACAAATTCGATTTTATTTAAACTAATTTCATAGCTCATCAACGCCTCGAACCCGTAAGCAGTTTGAGCTTTTATCATGTATAACCGTTGTAGGATTCCTTCAGGGAATAAAATTCCTAATAGGGTTTGCCTTAGGAATAGGAATTTTGGTATTATTAGGTTTTTCACATTAAAACCTAGTATATGAAGACGTTATTATCTTGTATGAGTGATATATAAAATCATAGTAAAATACATCTATTGTAACAAGAGAGGTGAGATAATATTAGCAATAATATTGGCTCTACTAGACGTAGCCCAGTTTTGGGTGACCTAGGATAATTTGCATGTGTTTTCTTTCTCTTTACTAGTTTGATATTTGAATGTGATTGATTTATTTGATTCCAAATTGCTCTTTATTTCTTTCAAAAATTAAAGAAACTCCTCCCTCTCAACTGTTAATATAGTGCTGCCCATTTGTTTTCTTTTGATCTTGTGAAAGTGTGCTTGATTTTGTGTTTATGCTTCCCACCATAATAGATAACTAAATGTTTTGCTGTGTTTTTATCTATTAACTTTTTGGTGGAAATGTCACATTGGAAAAATAAACATTTATACAACTCTTAGCTCCAGCTCCAGTTTGCATGCACATTCTTATGTTTAATGTTTGATAGAGTTTATAAAAATTTGAAATAGTGTGTTTTCTTATATTTTATGTTTGTTAGAGTTTATGAAATTTGAAATATATAACATTGTTTATATTTATCTGCATAAAATGCTTAATTGAATACTGACTTGATGAGTTAAATCTTAGATGAAGTAGGTGAAAAATTTGAACTTGTTCCATAATATCCTCAAGGGAAACATTTCAGAACGAGGTTGATTGCTTGGGTTGAATGTGGGTGATAAATACATTGGGTTGGCTGTTTTAGAGATGACTAATAAGATTGCATCACCTTTAAGGTATTTAGTGGTGTAATTTAGTTTTTGTTTCTATGGGTGTTAATATGTAGAATTTGTTACTTTTGTTTTATGTTCTTATTGATTCTATGTTTGTGTTTGTGACTTTATGATTTGGGTTATTTGTCAACGTTGCAGTGTTCTGGTTAGAAAGAAAGGAGATATTGATTTGATGGTTGGTGATTTTCAATGCCTAGTAAAGTTTCTCCATCACTTTATATTCTTACTTCTTTTTCTTTAACCAATTAGTTTAATATAGTATTTAGTGAAGATCATTGTTTGGGTTTTGTCTCAAATTTTTTGAATGATACCCTTGGAATCGAATTTGTAGAGGTTATGAATTATGATTGTGTATTGAATTATTATATTAGGCCTTCTATTGAGGTGAATCTTGTGTTTATGATATTTATATCGATTAACCTGTAAGTTGGATTATGATAGATAACTTATCAAGTCAGCTTATGATCTTTATTTATGCAGATCTTGGAATTTGATTTGAAAGAAGGTTTCATTGTTGGCTATCCAACCTTTCAATAGACAACGGCGGAACACTCTTGATGTGAGTTTTTATCACATGGGTTGTTACTATAATCTTTCCTTTAGTGTCTAATCTTATTAAACTGTTTTTACTTGGCTAGAGGGAACAAATGAAGCGGTTTATTGACGAGATGTCTAAAACAGGAAAACTAGAAGGTTTAGAGTACACATATTGGGATAAAGAGTTTATATCAAAGGTGGGTGCGTTATAGTATAACTTTTCTCATATCAGTATAGCTATGATACCAATTATTAGATGTTAATGCTAGGTAGAAGTTGGTTATTATTAAATAAGATATATTTTTTTTAGATGTAATAGCTGCTAAAAACACAACTATGAATTAAGTTACATAAATTTGTTAAAGTCTAAGCTTAGTCATTCATTTTGCATTTTTAAAGTGCCTAGTTATGATATTGTCTTCGGCTTTAGTAATTAATATGATTGAATCTTGTATTCATATTGTTTGCAACACGTGGAGTTGTTCTTAAAGAATTTTAGTTTGCCTTAATTTGAGAGAAAGGAAATGGAGTACAAGTTTACTGCTGTTGAATTATTGCAAGTGACTTCTTTCTTAATCCTCCTATAGAGTGTTTCATTTTTGTTTTATTATAGCTAAAGAAGAAGAAGAGTACTAATAAGGTCCAATCAGATCTTGATTTCCCAAAAAGGCCAATAAAATTTGATTAGTTGGAGGTGGATTCAAAAGAGAGTGATGTTATAAATAGATCCTTTTGTTAAATTTAAATTCGATTGGAATTTTAAATAAAAAAGTAGCTAATAAATTTAGGTATAAAATTTTCTTATTAAAACTCAAGAAATTTAACTATAAAATGGAATTCTCATCCCTCAAGAAATTACTCTCCCTTGTTTCCCTAAGCCCGTTTGTTGCGTTTCATTTTCAACTCAACGTTGCTTTAGATTCTTCCCAAGAAGTACAAGCTCTTCTAAAATGGAAAGCTAGCCTTCAAAACCAGAAACATTCTATCCTTTCTTCTTGGACTCTTTATCCCGATAATACCACCAACAAATCAACCCAACTCACAGCCAAAATAAGCCCTTGTGCTTGGTTTGGAATTTCCTACGACTATGCGGGAAGAATCCATAGATTCAACTTGTCTGTTGTAGGTTTAAAAGGTACGCTTGAGGAATTATCATTCTCATCATTTCCCCATCTTGCATATCTTGATCTTGCCATTAATGAACTCTTTGGTTCTATTCCGGCGCAAATTGGTAATCTCTCTAAACTAAAGTACCTTGACTTGTCAATTAATTTGTTTTCTAGGAAATTACCATCAAAAATTGACCAATTAATACATCTTGAGATACTCTACATGGTTGAGAATCAGTTGACTGGTTCAATGCCTCAAGAATTAGAGCAGCTAAGTTCTCTTAGTGAACTAGGTCTCAACAATAACCGTTTGCACGGTCCAATTCCGACTTCTTTAGGAAATTTGAGTAACTTGTCTATTTTGTCTCTTTTTAATAATTTACTTTCTAGTCCCATTCATTGAGAGATGGGAAACCTATCCAATTTGGTTGAACTTTACATGAATAATAATAGCTTAACTAGTCCAGTCCCTTCAAGTCTTGGAAACCTGAAATACCTTGTTGAGTTAGGCTTAAGCAAAAATCAACTTATTGGTTCAATACCCGCATCTTTGGGAAATTTGAAGAACATATCACGGTTGAATCTTTTTAATAATTTACTTTTAGGCTCGATTCCTTCGGAGATAGGAAACCTTTCTAATCTAGTTGAACTTTACATGACTACAAACTATTTAACAGGTCCAATCCCTTCTAGTCTTGGAAAACTAAGAATGTTAACTGTGTTGCACATATTTGATAACCAACTTTCAGACTCCATTCCTTAGGAATTAGGAAATTTGGAATCTTTCACTTTCATTAACCTTCAAAACAACAATCTTTCAGGTTCCATTCCATCGTCTCTAGGTCATTTGAGAAATCTCAACTATCTTCATTTATATAGTAATAAACTTTCTGGTTCTATTCCCACAGAAATAGGAAACCTAGAATACCTTGTTGAATTAACATTAGGTGAAAATCAACTCAATGGTTCAATTCTTGCTTCTTTGGGAAATTTGAGCAACTCATCTTTGGTTGAATCTTTTGAATAATTCACTTTCCGATTCCATTCCTGCAGAGATTGGAAACCTCTCTAATCTAGTTGAACTTTACATGGGTAACAACTATTTAACGAGGTCAATCCCTTCTAGTTTTGAGAAACTACAAAAGCTAACCTTGTTGTATATGTTCAATAACCAACTTTCCAGTTCCATTCCTCTGGAATTTGGAAATTTAGAATCTCTTACCGATATGAGCCTTTATAGCAACAACCTTACAGGTCTAATTCCATCATCTCTGGGTAAGTTGAGAAATCTCGAGTATCTTCAATTGTTTAGTAATCAACTCAGTGGTCCTATCCCTCCTTTTAGTTTTCTGAACAACTTAAGGTCTTTGAGCCTCCGTGATAACAATCTTTTTGGTTTTATTCCTCAAGAGAGTTGAGATTTCACGAAGATCATGACTTGTTCGAACTCCCCACCTAATTATACTTATATTCACAAGCTTGTGTATCATTTTCATATTTCAACTGTCTTATTTGATGTAATTGATAAAACTGAGTTTTATGTGCTCAAGATTAATGGATGAGGCTAATAAAGCCTTAAGCTCATGATTTTATGCAATTCATTATAATTTTAATCTGATTATTTCTATTCTGTATTAGAAATATGAAAGTTATAATGAGTGAAAAGGGAAAATGGACTAGTGAAAGTCATTTAAAATTAATATATTGTAAAACAAGTTTAATTTCACAACATGCTAAATGTAAACTGTAGTATATAAGAAGTGTGCACGTACTGATTGCAGGCACGAAACAGTCCTCTAACACTATATTAATAATTTTAACTATGTAAAATGGATGTTAATGTTACTAGCTAGTGGGTACACTGGAATATCTAAGCAAACAAACTTCATCATAAAGGACAGTCATTTACCGAGAGGAACATAGCAATCTCTATACAATAAACATGCATTTTGAAGATGTTTAAGTACAAGACAAAAACCTTATAATAATTGACTTAATAGTGATTATAAGATTTTAATCATGAAGGCAACGTTTGTGGTGTTGCATAAAGTAGATCAATATGCAAGCATCCATGTAGAGGATTTTGTACTAATATTTTAGGAAGTATCGGTTTTATATTTGAAGTATCTTATATGATGTACTTGATAAAATTTAATTTTATGTAATTAAGATTCATATATGATGCTAATAAAGCTTTAAGCTGATGTTATGCTTATTATTACAATTTTAATCCAATGGTTTCTATTGAAACATTAATGTGTGGCATTAGAAAGATGAAAGCATTATAAGTTGTGAAAAAAAAAAAAATAGACAAGGGACCATATGCAAATTAAATATATTGTTATATTGTAAAAAAGGACAATTTGCATAAGCAAAATACTATAACATTTATAGTAGTGTACATATACATGGTACTTAGCCACCCAACATTATTGAGGATGGTTTTGTTATGTTATCGTATGTTGCAAGATTAGTATTTATGTGATGAAATTGTTTGAGCAATCAAACTGTGATGTGGCATACACCATTTACATTTGCAACTCACATGATAAAGAATGCTTAAATCAATGCTGATGAGCACGTTGCTATAAAAGCCTAGTTGGAGTAGCAAAGGAGAAATCCGGAAATATATTGTATGGGCTATATATAAGTAGAGTTGGAAAAGTAACTCGCCCAGCCCGACCCGACCTAGCCCGCGAAGGGTTACTGCTTTTGGCGGGTTAGGACCAACAAAGGCAGGCTGGGTTAGGCCCGCCATTTTTGGGGGAATGGCTGGTTCAGCTCAGCCCGCCAACCTTAACCCGTCGGGTTAGGTTGCGGGTCTGGCCGAGTTAACCCCCTTTTTTTATTTTTTATTTTGTTTTATTTAGTTAACTTTTCAAATAAATAATTAACGATTTATAAATGAATAAATGTAATTGTTTTTAATTAACTTTTCAAATATCAATAATTCAATTAAATTAATTTTTTTTTAACATTTCAAATATTAATTCAATTTTAATACAATAAAATTGCAATATAAGAAAAATTAGATTTATTCATTCAATTGATGAAACTTTAGCATAAGAATGAATTATATTTTATACAAGACATGGAAATTTGAGAATAAGACTTCAGTATTTAATTTTCTTTTTTATTTTACGTACCATAAAAAATAATAATAACAATGTGTCAAATATTACGAAGTTTTATACATTTTAATATTTATGATTTAGAAGTATAGTTTAATATTATTGTGTAAAATTATTTGTAAGAGTTCAATCATAATAGTTTAATTAAAAGAACTAAAAAAATGGGAGAAACTTGAAAAAAATAATTAATTTTTTATTTTTTTAAATTTTTTTTGGGCCAACCCGACGGGTTGGCAAGCCAACCACCAGGTTGGCTATTGCAAACAAATAGCAACCCGCCGGGTTGGCGGGTTGCCATATAGCAACCTGGCCCTCTCGAGGGTTACTGGCGGGTTGGGTTCAACTCGGCCCGCCATATTGACAGTTCGGGTTGAACCCTCTTCATTGCAGGCTAAGGTAGGGTTGACCCGCCAACCTGACCCATTTGTTCCATCTCTATATATAAGAGACCTAATTAATAAGGGCCATATCAGCTCAAGCATTTGATGAAAATCAAGTTTTTGCTAGACCGAATTACTCCTCAAGGCATATGGAAAATTTGATTTTTTCAATGTTTCGATTAGGTGTGACTAAGAAATATGAACAAGCCAGAGGAGAGGTCTATTGTTGTCAAATTTCAAAGTCGTGAAGGAAAAATGGAAGTCCTCTAAATTGCATTGCTTTTAAGTTACTAAGCCATGCAATCTCATTCTTAAAATTTAATAAAATTTAACAATAAATTGTAAAATAATAAAATAATAATAAATAAATAATTCAATTATAGACTTATGAAAAAGACATCCTTGCTATAATTGCGCCGCTGGCAATCCTACAAACAATTTTCAACACCGTAAAACACTGGATCATCACAATCTCTGAACACAATTCAAACATGCATTTTGAAAAAATGCATATAATACAAGATGAAACCCAAATAAAATATGAAATCTTAAGTCAAGTCTTAAAAATGCAACATTTACGTTGGATAAAGTCTAAATTTTAAATTTGATATCATAGCTTTCCAAACAAATACAAGACTATATCTTTTTTTTTTTTTTTTTTTTTGTTAACTCAGGTGTTCGGGCCAGTTTACGCATACCTCGATTATTCCTCAAGGGAAGCTATCCCACAGTAACCCACCACCATAACTTCGAGGTAAATCGTGGACAAATGTACTACTTTTGTGCCCAACGAGGAATCGAACCTAAGACCGTGGGTTGAACACGAAATTATAATTAATTTCGAAGGACTCTTATACGAAATTGAAATATGAGATTTCAGAATTGATGCCTAGCTATCAGCTGGTAAAATTTCAACACAACTATAGGCATGACAATGTTCCCTGAAATTCTGGGGACCCGTCAGCCCTGTTTTTTCAAGGATAGGGGCGGGTGTGGGGGTGTTTTAATCCTTGCCCGTAGGGATGGGGCGGGGTAGGTGATGCCTATCCCCTACCCTGCCCCACCCTGTATTTAATATATAAAATAAAAAATTATATATATATACACTTACTTTTTACTAATACCCCTATATATATACACACACACACTTACTTTTTACTAATACCCCTATATATATACACACTTACTTTTTACTAATACCCCTATATTTCATCTAATTACACAATTATCATACCTATATAAACCCATATTTTTCCAATTTCCCTCACCCTAAACAATTGAACAAGAACAATCCCCAATCCAAATTTATGTAAAATTAACTATGTTTAAACAATTAATTTAAGTGTTTGTCATGTAGATGAGAATTAACTATTGTGTTTGGTAATGTTCAAATTAATTTAGGTTTATGTAAAATTAACAGGGCAGGGACGGGCCTCCAACATTCTCTTGTGGGGCAGGGAAGGGGAATTTTTGTCATCCCCGTAGCGAGGATGGGGTGGGAGTGGGGAGTGATTTTGAGAGCGGGGATGGGTACGGTGAATGAGATCCCCGCCCCGCCCCATTGCCATGCCTACACAACTATGTAAATTGAAACCAAATGTTAAAAGAGTTTATATGGAACTCCATAATTCACCATATCTCAAACACTTGAATCACTATGTTAATGTTACTAGCTAATGGGTACACTGGATTTTCCAAGCAGACAAACTTCATCATAAAGAACAGTCATTTACCAAGAGGAACATAACAATCTTTTTACAATATTCAAACATGCATTTTGAAGATGTTTAAGTACAAGACAAAGACCTTATATTAATTGACTTAATAGTGATTATAAGATTTTAAGTCATAAAGGCGACGCTTGTGGTGTTGCATAGAGTAGATCAATATGCAAGCATCCGTTTAGTTTTGGTTAGGTCAATGACCTTGATTGACTTGAGAGTTCCAAACTCTGTTTATAAAATATTTGAGTTCTGAATTAGGCTACGCATTTCACAAATTTAACTAGTTTAAGCAATGGCATTCTCATCCTTCAATAAACTCTCCCTTGTTTTCTTCATCATCTTTGTTCTGATACATTTTCAATTTAGTCCAGCTTTTGATTCTACTCAAGAAGCACAAGCTCTTCTCAAATGGAAAGCCAGCCTTCAAAACCAAAGCCATTCTGTCCTCTCTTCATGGTCTCTTTATCCTGTTAATGCTACCAATAATTCTAATCAACACAGAACCAAGATAAGCCATTGCACTAATTGGTTTGGAGTTTCTTGTGACCATGCTGGAAGCATCCATAGATTGAACATCTCTATTGCAGGTTTACAAGGTAAGCTCGATGAATTGTCATTCTCATCATTTCCCCATCTTACATATCTTGATCTTGCCATTAATGAACTCTTTGGAGTTATCCTTGCACAAATTTGTAATCTCTCCAAATTGAAGTATCTTGACTTGTCAACTAATCAGTTTTTTGGGAAAATACCAACTGAAATCAGTTTCCTTATGCATCTTGAGACCCTCCACCTGGCTCAGAATCAGTTGAATGGTTCAATTCCAAAAGAAATAGGCCAGCTAAGTTCTTTTAGTGAACTGGCTCTGTACAGTAGTGGCTTGGACGGTTTAGTTCTTGTTAGGAAATGATCCAGTTACGTAGCGGAACACAAAAACATTTACAACAACGAATCATTCCTTAGAACCCAAAATCAGGGCACAAAAATTATAGTATATACATTATAAGAATCTGCAAAAAAATCAGATTGAAGTTTAGAAACCATACCCACGTTTGGAGGCTCCTCCAACTTTGTCTCTGAACGTATTTTGCTACCGACCCAAGTGTAGGATCAAACCGACGTAGTCCACACGAAGATAATCGCAAGGAACTAAAGAAGGATTTGCTAGATCCTCTTTAGCCTTAAGAACAAAGAAGGAAATGAAGAGTATTTGATTTTCAATCAAAACTAAAACTAGCGTGGGAGAGTGTTTTTGGGGCTAGAGTGTTTTGCTTTCGATGAAAAATGAGTGAATGAATCTTTTTTTTTTTTTTTTTTCCAACTAAAACTTTTCTTTTTATAGTGATATTTTAATTGCTCTATTCCCATATGGAATAGGCTTGGGCTCCAACCCAATTACCCCTTGTTTCCAAACACTCCCAAATAGATATTTATTTTAGTTCATCATTATCTCAATTAAAATCAATTAATATATATATACTAACATTTAACAATAATGATAATGTATTCAAATATATGCGAACACATATTTAAATGTAATTTCACTTATTTAATTTTTCTAACAAATTAAATAAAGGCTACGACCTCAGCAAATTTAATTGTACTGTGAAATTACCAAAATACCCGTTAGCCCAAAAAGATGAAAACGCCTTTCTAACTTCTTGGCTCTTAAATTATTTTCTATGTGTGTGACCCATAGGCTCCTCATCATATTGGCAGTGTGTAGTATCGTGAGTAATACCAATTAATTGTCTCACTACACACAGACCAAGATTGGCGCTTAGCAAGGCATCATGGCCACCCGATAGATTCGGATTCAGCAAAGTAGCTACCTGTCAACGATATGGTTATTGTACAATTCGATCCTTTCATCATCCGTTATCTCGACGAGACCGAGGCATAGAAATAGTATCAACCTTCAGTTACTCTCGATATTATGTATTCAGTTACTGGACCAATGACCTGTATTATAAACTGGATAGAGCAACAACTCAATCCCACTATGGCCATAGTTTTAGTGTCATTGCCATTTACTGAATTGCGCAGTGAGATAACTTCTCCCATACTCAGGAGTGATGAATCCTCTGTCTATCCACCATAGTCTTGATACACTCCTTGATACAGCCAATCACCATCGTATTGATAGCTCTAAATAGAACTGCGTTAGGCTAGTGTCAAACTACACCAATTGGTGCACAAGGCGCTCTGGTGATTTCAAATCTAAGGATCACATGCACCACCATTCGTAAAAGGATTTGTTCCATAGACACTGGGGTTACCATCCATATGGAATCCTCTGGTGGGTTAGTCCAGTGAACTTGCTATGGTGTATTCACCTATAGCAAGCACCTATGTGTTGCACCAGTTTGTCACCAAACAACCTTGACAAGTGAGATCAGTCATTGCCTTTCGACAGGGTCATTCAACACTATGATAGCCTTGCCGTATTATTTGTGCCTTTACTTTAGAATAATACTGGGGCTATGAACGTTTCTAGAATGGCCACCATATGTGCTCATAGGGTTCTCACTATCAAGATTTGAAACACTTGATACCCTTGTCACGGTTCTACCATTCTAAGGACATATATCAATATATATTGCAATAATAATGATTTACGCGATATAGAATAAAATGCCTTTTATTGATTAATGAACATTATTACAAAGAGTCAATCTTACAATAATTGATTGGCTCTAGGGCACCTACTCTAACAATCTCCCACTTGCACTATAGCCAATCATTCATGCACTCAACATTGAATGACCCAAGTACCCATCATGCTTTTGCTACAACAGAAACTTCAATAGTGGGTAAGTAGGTATTCTGCAAATCTGCATGTTCCCTTTCTGATCGATTTCTTAGATCAGATTGAATCAACTAAGTATGTGTTTGGATTACTGGTGAGATTGTGATTCCTCAGCCACAACAATGGCTCCATTGTTATCGCAATAGAACTATACTGGATCAACAATGCTTGGAACCACATCAAGTTCATTAATGAACTTCTTGGTCCAAACCGCCTACACGGTTGTATTAAATAATGCGATATACTTAGCATCAATTGTAGAATTCATTGCAGTACACCGATTTGAGCTCTTACAGCTCACAGCAGCTATATTGAGACAAAATATTCAATTCCTGATTGCGATTGATAATCATCTTTGTCTGTTTGGAAACTGGCATCACAGTATCCTCTTACAGTGAGCTTATCTTCCCCTCCATAAACCAAGAACATATCCTTAGTCCTCTTTAGGTACTTAAGAATATTCTTGACAGCCATCCAATGACGCTCACTTGGTTCCAATTGATATCTTCTACAAGTGCTCAAAGCACATTAGACATCAATCCGAGTACATAGCATGGCATATATGATGGATCCAATTGCTGATGCATATGTGATCCTCTTCATCCTATCTCTCTCATCTTGTGTTCTAGGACACAATTCCTTAGAGAGATAAACACCATGCGTCATTAGAAGAAATCCCTTCTTGGATTCTTCCATACTGAAACTTTTCAGTACTTTGTCAATATATTCACTCTGACTTAGGCCAAGCAACCTATGCGATCTATCACAATAGATCTTTATTCCAAGAATGTAGGCTGCTTCCCCTAAGTCTTTCACAGAGAAGCACTTGGATAACCAAGTCTTTACTGACTGCAAGTTCGGTATATAATTCCCGATTAGAAGTATGTCATCGACGTACAACACTAAGAATGCCACTGCGCTCCCACTCATTTTCTTGTAAACATAGGGCTCATCTTCGTTTTTGATAAAACTGAATTCTTTTACGGGTTCATCAAAACGAATGTTCTAGCTCCTTGAAGCTTGCTTGAGTCCATATATGGATCTCTGCAACTTGCATACCCTATTAGCTTGCCTATCAAGAACGAAACCATCAGGTTGTATCATATACACATCCTCTTCAAGGTTTCTAAGCTGTTTTGACATCTATTTGCCAAATCTCATAGTCATGATATGCAGCAATCGCAAGCATAATCTAGGTGGATTTTATCATGGCAACCGACGAAAAGATTTTTTCATAGTCAATACCATGAATTTGTTTGAAACCTTTGGCAACCAGTCATGCCTTATAAGTGTGCACCTTGCCATCCATGTCAGTCTTCTTCTTGAAGACCCATTTACACCCTATGAGTTTTACCTCTTCAGGTGGTTCCACTAGAGACGATACTTGGTTTTGGTACATGGAGTCTATCTCAGATTTCATGGCTTCAAGCCATTTAACGAAATCTGGATCCGATATAGCGTCTTCGTATGTCTTTGGTTCATCGTCTTGGTAGACTAGTACATCACCATGTTTAATCATGAGATAACCGTATCTCTCGGGCTCATGGCGTACTCTCCTAAGTCTACGTAGCTCTGTGCTACCTGAGGTGGTTCACTTTGATCCACAAGTTGTGGAGTAACCTCCTCCTGATGCTCAACCACCTTCTGTGGCACATCATCCCGTCCTTGGTCTAGTATTATTTGTGGTTCTAGAACTTCATCGAGTTATTCTTTTCTCCTACTAGTACTTCTTAGAAAAAATTCATTTTCTAGGAAGACACCAGAACGAGCAACAAAAATTTTGTGCTCTTCTGGATGGTAGAAATAGTATCCTTTGGTCTCCTTTGGATACCCCACAGATATACATTTACAGGATTTTGGGCCCAGCTTGTTCGAAGTCAATTTCTTAACATAAGCTTCGCAACCCAAAATCCTTAGATAAGACAAGCTGGGCTTTTGTCCACTCCATAACTCATATGGAGTCTTATCCATAGACTTTGACGGCACACGGTTCAAAACGTGAGTTGCAGTCTCTAGGGCATAACCTCAGAACGATGCAGGTAAATCACTAAAACTCATCATGGACCTAACCATATCAAGTAAGGTCCTATTCCCCTTTTTAGATGGAGGGGTGAGTTGTGATACTATCCCACATTCCTTCAGCTATGTTTAGCTTAACTTGCCAAAGTTGGCATAGTTGTCGTTTTGAGATTATCCTTATTGTCTTTCTTAAGAACATATTATTATGAAACAATTCCATAAAGAATATTATTTATACTCAAGGACAATAATCCATTAGTAAACTAATACTCTCATTTGTCCTAAGTGGACACAGAAATATAATTTCTAGAAACTGAAGAAAAATCATAATAATCCATGAGTTCTAAGAAACAAGCCAATCGGCAAAATCAGACAATCAGATCCTACAGTAAATGCAACACGACTTGCTTCATTTTCAACTAGTAGGTCCACCTCTCCCTCAGCGAGCATTCTACTCTATCGTAGTCCCTACACATCAATCAAATGTGAGTACCAAATCTTGTGTTAATAACCCAAGATGTTAACGGGATAAGTTAATCTAAAAAATGTACCTGACGAAGAAGTAACATTCTTCTTCCCTCTTGCTAGGAAGGCCTTGCAATGTTTCCTCCAGTGAGTGGGATTCCCACAATGAGGACAAACGCCTTTCCTCTCAGCAACGATTCTTTCCATTGACTTATGAGCCCTTGCCTTCTCACTTGAGCTGGCTTCAACCAACATCAACATTTTTGACATTTTCATGCCTAACTCAGTAGCCTTTAACATATCCAGAACCTCGGAGAGGGTGTTCTTCTTATCATCCTCAATGAAGTCATAGACAAATTGAGAATAAGAACCTGGCAAGGACTGTAATATGAGGTCTATCGCTAAACCCTCATCAAGTCCATATACTAAAATCTCAAGCTTGTTCATGTACTCGGTCAACTTAAGTATATGATTGCCAATTTCGGTACCCTCTTCCATCCTACATCTGAATAACGACCGAGACACCATATGCTTCTCATTTCTTTGAAGAAAATGAAGAATAGAAGCTAAATCCATTATCTGGCACTACTGTCGTGTGCCATTGATGCAAGCACAATGTATCTTTTCATTTCTGCTTTCGCATCATGTGTATGCTTCACATATACATACCCAGTCTCATGGATAGAACTATCAACAGGCTTTGGTGATAGAGCTTGCTCAATGGTGTATAATCTATCACTTGACTGAAGTATATTGTTCATACTTCTATACCAGTCAACGAAATTTGCACCATTCCATTTCTCTCCCAATTCGATGATTTATCGCGGTGATGTTGGGATCATTTTTCTCAATTTTAAGTGAATCTACAAGTGCAGAATAAGTAACCGTTATTACCATGTTCATTATTATTTAATATGGTCTTTTATTAAACGAAACTCCCACTATTTTACTCAAGTCAATAGCCCTCACTATTAACTCGGGAAAGCCCGTTGACTTTCCTAGTGGACTGAGATCCCATCCGGCCCATTTCAAACCTTTGCTTTTGCGAATAAGTCAAAATGAGTTGATTAGGTAGGCCAACAAACTTAATCCACACCAGTTGATAGCTCCTACTATCAACCTCAAATGTGAAGAAGCCAACAAGCCAATCACACAATCCAATGGCCCCAACCATCTTCCTCAAGTGTGATTCTCAGTATCAGTAAAGTAGACACTATATGTCACCACGTACACATAATATATGTTCTGCTCTACTATGCCTATGACGCGTTTATCAACCTTCGCTTTGGCGAACAGGCAAAATCGTCATTTTAAGTCAACCCATCACTATTAAGGAAAACTCCAATGCATTTTAACCTTCCACTGGTAGAAGTGTACCTTTCGCTTTGGCGAACAAGGTTTCGATGAACAGTGGTTTGATTAAAACCATGGTGATGGAAGGCTTACATGACTTAATATACCTTAATTGAGGGTTTGATATTTAATGTCTCACCAGATTATTATCTTTGTTAGAATGACATTGTTTGGCATGTTATTGAACATTCAACCTTAACATGCATTCTAAACAAAATATTAGAATGTGTCGGTACATGGCCCAACTAAAAACCGATTTCCTCGAGCCTAGAGGAATCAGTAGGTCACCTAGGGCTCCTGTAATAAAATCTTGAGTCTTCAAGTATGGTCGTTTCTTTCCTTGATCTGTCTTCAAGTACATTACAAAAATATCATTCTAAATTTACAATAAAATTAATCTCAAACTAATTTTACATCAACAAATTTAGAAACCTCGATTTACATTTGAGAGGAATTAGATGAGAAGAGAATGTACATCAAGAAGCGGAAGGAAGGCAGGGCACTCATGCCCTATTATTAAAACTTAGAACCATACATACCCAAAATAATTTAAAACATTCACCATAGGTCACAAGGCTCATGTACTGGGCACTATGCAATATACAAACGAGTACATAGCATACATTTAAAAAACAATCAATTTTTGAATTGGGTGGGTTTGTTAATTAATTACCCTCTTACATGTGTACAGAATGATTATTGGCTTTATAGGTTATTAAAAATTGTAGTTTGGTCCCTTCGCAAAAAATACAGAATTTGGACAGCAGCAGACTTTGCCGCGGTGAAACTTGGAAATTCCCAAATCGCATAGTTCGCGTTTTTTGCAGTTTTTGTGTAATAACACGAATCCAAATCAAATCAAACGCACAAACATTCAACCAGGATTCCAACCAACCAATATAACATTCATCAACACATTATTAAACCAATTTATCAATTGATTCATTCATTCAACATTAGATTTTTAGATTTTGCAGATTTAACAAAATAACATGCTTCCATGGCAGATTTTGTGCAGATTCATCAAGGAAACATGTTATCAATCAAATACAAGTAATCAACCATTCATAAAAACTATAAAATCTGGTACCCTAAGCTCTGATACCACTGTTAGGAAACGATCCAGTTACACAGCGGAAAATAAAAACATTTACAACAACGAATCGTTCCTTAGAACCCAAAATCAGTGCACAGAAATTACAGTTTATACATTATAAGAATCTGTAGAAAAATCAGATTGAAGTTTAGAAACCATACCCACGTTTGGAGGCTCCTCCAACTTTGTCTCTGAACGTATTTTGCTACCGACCCAAGTGTAGGATCAAACTGAGTAGTCCACACGAAGATAATCGCAAGAAACTAAAGAAGGATTTGCTAAATCCTCTTTAGCTTTAAGAACAAAGAAGGAAATGAAGAGTATTTGATTTTCAATCAAAACTAAAACTGGCGTGGGAGAGTGTTTTGCTTTCAATGAAAAATGAGTGAATGAATCTCTCTCTTTTTTTTTTTTTTTCAACTAAAAATTTTCTTTTTATAGTGATATTTTAATTGCCCTATTCCCATATGGAATAGGCTTGGGCTCCAACCCAAACACCCCTTGTTTCCAAACACTCCCAAATAGATATTTATTTTAGTTCATCATTATCTCAATTAAAATCAATTAATATATATATATACTAACATTTAACAATAATGATAATGTATTCAAATATATGCAAACACATATTTAAATGTAATTTCACTTATTTAATTTTTCTAACAAATTAAATAAAGGCTACGACCTCAGCAAATTTAATTGCATTGTGAAATTACCAAAATACCCTTTCGCCCAAAAAGAAGAAAACACCCTTCTAACTTCCTGGCTCTTAAATTATCCTCTATGTGTGTGACTCATAGGCTCCTCATCATACTGGCAGTGTGTAGTATCGCGATTAATACCAATTAATCGTCTCACTACACACAGACCAAGATTGGCCCCTAGCAAGGAATCATGGCCACCCGATAGATTTGGATTTAGCAAAGTAGCTACCTATCAACAATATGGTTACCGTACAATTCGATCCTTTCATCATCTGTTATCTCGACGAGACCGAGTCATATAAATAGTGTCAACCTTCGGTTACTCTCAATATTATGTATTCAGTTACTGGACCAATGACCTGTATTATAAATTGGATAGAGCAACAACTCAATCCCACTGTGGCCACAGTTTTAGTGTTATTGCCATTTACTGAATTGCACCGTGAGATAACTTCTCCCATACCCAAGAGTGATGAATCCTCTGTCTATCCACCATAGTCTTGACACACTCCTTGATGCAGCTAATCACCACCTTATTGACAGCTCTGAATAGAACTGTGTTAGGCTAGTGTCAAACTATACCAATCGGTGCACAAGGCGCTTCGGTGATCTCAAATCTAAGGATCACATGCACCACCATTCGTTAGAGGATTTGTTCCATAGACACTGGGGTTACCATCCATATGGAATCCTCTGGTGGGTCAGTCCAGTGAACTTGCTATGGTGTATTCGCCTATAGCAAGCACCCATGTGTTGCACCAGTGTGTCACCAAACAACCTTGACAAGTGAGATCAGCCACTGTCTTTCGATAAGGTAGCTCAACACTATGATAGTCTTACTGTATTATCGGTGCCCTTACTTCAGAATAATACTAGGGCTATGGACGTTTCTAGAATGGCCACCATATGTGTTCATAAGGTTCTCACTATCAATATTTGAAATACTGGAAACATTCGTCATGGTTCTACCATTCTAAGGACATATATCAATACATATTGCAATAATAATTATTTACGCGATATAGAATAAAATGCCTTTTATTGATTAATGAACATTATTACAAAGAGTCAATCTTACAATAATTGATTGGCTCTAGGGCACCTACTCTAACAGTTCCTGCTTCTTTTGGAAATTTAAGCAACTTGGCTTGGTTCTATCTTTTTAATAATTCACTTTCTGGTTCTATTCCTATAGAGATGGGAAACCTCTCAAATCTGGTTGAACTTTACATCGATACAAATAGCTTTATTGGTCTAATCCCCTCAAGTCTTGGAAACCTTAAAATCCTGGAAGTCTTGTACATTTTCCGCAACCAACTTTCTGGTTCCATTCCTCAGGAATTAGGAAATTTGGAGTCTCTTCGTAGCAACAATTTTTCAGGTTCAATTCCAGCTTCTCTTGGTGGCTTGAGAAATCTACTTTATATTGACTTATTCAATAATTCACTTTTTGGCTCTATTCCCCCTGAAATAAGAAACCTAAAAAACTTGTTGATTTAAAATTAAGCAGAAATAAACTCAGCGGTTCCATTCCTGATTCCTTTAAAAATATGAACAAATTAGAGTTTTAATTCCTTCGTAAAAACCATCTTTCCGGTACCATTCCCCAGGAAATAGGAAATTTCATGTTCACTGTATTGGAGTTAGCCACTAACAATTTCACTCGTCAGTTACCCCATAATATTTGTGTTGGTGGTTCACTTCAATTATTCACTATGCATCGCAACAATTTTTTCGGCCAAATTCCTAAAGGCTTGAAAAATTGCACGAGCCTGAAGAGACTCAACATGGACCAAAACCAATTCATTGGTAACATATCTGAAGATTTTAGTGTCTATCCTCACCTAAAATATATAGATATCAGCCATAATGAATTTTATGGTGAAATATCATCTAGCCTGGTACAGTGTCAAAACTTACGCATCCTAAAGATGGCAGGGAACAATATTGTTGGTAGCATACCAGTTGAGCATGAAACTTAACTCATCTTTCAGGAATTAAATTTTAAGGTGAAATCTCATGCAGCTTGGGAGAGTGTATTACTTAAACTTTTTATATTTTTTTGAATTACCTATTAATGAAAGTATCATCTTTTGGGAATTAACATTATTAAAACTTGAGCGGGACCAACATTCCAAATCCTCCACTCATTATTCGTTGGAAGAATGCAGTTGGCACTAGCTACAGAGTTCCTAGATTTTATTTTGAAAATTGTTTTCGTATGAAGGATTTTTAAGGCCCCATTTGGAGTTGTTTCTCATAATTTAAAAGTGATTTCTCAAAGAAAATAAAGTTAATTAGGCATTTAGTCAAATGTTTTGACAACCATTATTTTATAATGTAATTCTCCAATAGTCTATTATTATATTAGAAATGGAGATCTAGTAATAAAAACACCAAAATACCTTATTTATATGTACAACCAAACTAACTAAACTACCAACAAAGATTCCACATGGCAGTTAACTGTGAACCTATGGTTGACTCATTGTGCTGACTATACAAGCTGACCATGCTAATTAAATTGCCTTGGATATGGCTCATTTCTCTTAATCATTTTTTTTTTTGGTTACTGAGAATGTTCGGACTAGCTTACGTGCACCTTGACTATGAAGGTTTTTAGAGCTGGAGAATTCTAAGGAAAATGTGGCTGTTATGTTGGCACACACACACTCAAGAATGTTTCATACGGGAATTGTATTCATTGAACAGAAATGCTGAATATAAAACATGGTTTGCACTACAGTTACACCAACTCTGCAGCAGACTTACAATAAAAAATAAACAGCCATACTTTACTAACTACTACAAACACATCACATTACATTAACACCTAATCAACAGCAAAAATCAAGCTGAATTCACCTAAGATGTTTATCATAAAAATATAAGAAATTCTAATGCAAAACAGAAGAGACAAATTCCAACATGGAGCTCCAGTACTTCAAAATATTGACCAACTTCATGAGCTTCCAGCATAATATCATTTGATCAACACTCCTTCTTGATATTCATGCTGGAAACTCCAAGTTTGAGTCTGAATTCTTCAAACTTGGACTTATTCAATCCTTTGGTCATGATATCAGCAACTTGGTTCTCTCCCAAGCAATGGACTAAGCTGATTTCTTTGCTTTGCTCTGTCTCTCTCACAACATGGTATTTAATTTTGATATGTTTAGTTCGACCATGGAGAATAGGATTCTTAGCAATTGCAACAGATGACATTTTATCACAATAAATGGTGGTAGACTTATCTTGATTCAGCCTCAAGTCTACCAGAATTTTTCTCAACCAGACTACCTGGTTTGTAGCAGCTATGGCAGAAATGTATTCTGCCTCAGTAGTAGATTGGGCAATTGTCTCCTGTTTTTTGGAGAGCCAACTGAAGGCACCATGGTTAATAAAGAAAACATATCCAGAAGTGCTTCTCATGTCATCAATTAAGCTGCCCGAATCAACATGCCCCGAATAGCCTATTAAACGAATTTTTCTCGCCCTTCCAAAGAACGATTCCTAACTCGGCAGTCCTCCCTTAATGTACCGTAGCACCCTTCTTTGCAGCCTTGTAATGCATCTCACTTGGCTTGCTCATGAATCTGGACGGGGAGGTTGGTGGTGTACATCAAATCGAGCCCTGGTTCTTTGTCCAAGTACAACAAGTATCCTATCAAGCTTCTATAGACCCCTTCATCCACCCTCTTGGCACCATCTTCCTTGCGCAGCTTTTGGCTAGGAATCAGTGGACTATCAACTGATTTACAATTGTCCATATTGAACTTCATTAGCACTTCATTTGCATACTTCTTTTGACACACAAATATACCCTTTAAGCTTTGGTATATTTCCATGCCAAGAAAGCAACTCATCTCACCCAAATCAGTCATATCAAATTCCATCTTCATTGCTCTTTTGAACTCTTCCAACTGATCAAGATTGCTTCTAGTCACCAGAAGGTCATCAACATAAAGAGAGACTATCATCACTTCTCCTCTTTGTTCCCTTACATAAAGAGTGTGCTCATTTGGACTTCTAGCATATCCTAGCTTGCACAAATAATCATTAATTCTGCTATACCAGGCTCTAGGGGCCTGTTTGAGACCATACAAGGCCTTTTTTAGCAGATAGACCTTTTCCTCCTTTCCCTTGACTTCATACCCCTTTGGTTGCTCAATGTAGATTTCCTCATCAAGCAATCCATTTAAAAATGCAGACTTTACATCAAGTTGGAAGATTTCTCGATTGAATTGAGCTACCATAGCCATGAGAAGCCGAATGGTGTCATGTCTTGCCACAGGTGCAAAGGTTTCTGAAAAATCAATTCCAAATTGTTGTGCAAAACCTTTAACAACAAGCCTTGCCTAAAGTTTGTTCACTGATCCATCAGGATTCAGTTTCCTTTTAAATATCCACTTAACTTGTATTACTTTTCTGTCAAATGGCATATCAACCAACTCCCAAGTTTGATTTTTCTGAATCACATTAATCTCCTCCTGCATTACAGCCTTCCAGGCTTGAGATTTTGCAGCTTCAGCATAGCATGTAGGCTCCAATTCCAGCCCACATTACACCTCTCATATATGTCATGCAAAGACCTGGTGCCCCGGACTGACATTTCATCTACTTCTTCAGGATTCAATCCTGCATTCTGAATTTCTGGATCTGCTCATGTTGGCTGTTGGTCCTTCCCTCAACTTGCCTCTTTTCCCAATTCCAATTAGCTCCTTCATCAACCTTGACATCCCTACTAATTACAATCCTTTTGGAGCTTGGATTGTAAATTCGGTAGGCTTTAGACTGGCCGCTGTA
Source organism: Pistacia integerrima (assembly GCA_026225825.1). Classification (NCBI taxonomy): domain Eukaryota; kingdom Viridiplantae; phylum Streptophyta; class Magnoliopsida; order Sapindales; family Anacardiaceae; genus Pistacia; species Pistacia integerrima. Next base: position 24,546,882 of record CM047737.1, read on the forward strand.
TCCAATCATGATGCCTACTTCATCCTTCTCATCCAACTTAGTCCTTTTGTTTGCTAGAACAAACACATAACACAGACTTCCAAATACCTTCAAATGATCCACATTTGGCTTGACACCATACCAGGCTTCAAAGGGAGTCTTGTTGTCAATTGTTTTGGTTGGTAACTAATTAAGAAGATAGATCCCTGTGTTGACAACTTCTACCTAGAAAATTTTTGGCAAATTTTTCTCAATCATCATGCACCTAGCCATTTCCATCACTATCCTATTCTTTCTCTCACTCACTCCATTTTTTTGTGGAGTGTATGGACTACTGAACTGATGCCAAATTCCAGCCCTTTTGTATGCTTCTTCAAACTCATTGGATGTATACTCTCCACCATTATCACTTCTCAAAGTTTTGAGTGTCAAACCTGTTTGGTTTTCAACCAACAGCTTGAACCTTTTGAATATAGTAGCTACCTCACATTTTTGGTTCAAGAAATGCACCCATGTCATCCTAGAAAAATCATCTATGAAAAGGATGAAATATCTACTTCCACTTAGAGAAGTTTGCTGCATTGGACCACACACATCAGTGTGCACAAGCTGGAGCTTTTCACTTGCTCTCCAAGCTTTATTTGTAGGGAATAAAGGCCTGCTGAGTTTGCCAATTTGGCAGGTTTTGCACAATCCTTCACCTTGGTCTATTCTAGGTAGGTTATGGACAAGATTTTTGTGTTTAAGTTCCTTGAGGGCATGATAATGAAAGTGTCCAAATCTCCTATGCCACAACTCTGAATCATCTATCCTAGCTGAGTAGTTTTGAAAAGCAACCTTTCCCCATTTTATAGGAAAACCTTTTCCCTACATTCTAACCTTCATCAATTCAGTCCCATCACTCTCTAAAATAACACAAGTGAGGTCCTTGAAACGCAGAGAATAATTTTTCTCTAACATTTGTCCTACACTAAGTAGGCTCAAACTGATTTTAGGCACAAACAAAACATCAGCTATGAGTTTAGTACTTGTTTTGGTTTGGACAACAACATCACCTTTGCCTTTCACCTCCAACAGTTCACCATTTCCCACCTTCACCTTGGATTGGTAACCCTCATCTAGGCTCAAGAAATTGCCGGCATTTGGGGTCATATGGTTGGTGCAGCCACTGTCAATCAACCACACGTCAGGGCTGCTTGGAACCATGCATTCAGAGACCACAAATAGCTGCTCTATACTTTCTTCTGTCTGCTGGGAGTGTTGGGAACTTTCCACAGCTTGAGCTTGCTGTTCTTGCTGATTCCCTTTGTTCTTACACACTCTTTCAATGTGCCCAAATTGTTTACAAGACCTGCATTGAATGTTAGGCCTGAACCAACATCTATTTTCAGTGTGATTCTTTTTCATGTAGTGAGGACAAGGAGCAAAAGTTCTTGCTACACCCACATTCTTTCCTCCTTGATTACTCAACTTTTCTTTCCCCTTCTTCTCTCCAATGTACCTCCTATTTTCCCTTTGAAATCCCTTCTTTTTTTGACTTGCAAACATAGCTCCTTCACCCAAATCTCTTGCCTCACCTCCTCTGTTCTTGTGCTTGAAAGGAATGCACAAGTTCAGCTAGGCTGATCTGGGACAAGTCTTTTAAGTCTTTAAGTGAGGAGATTTTTGCTTCAAATCTTTCTAGTAAACTAACCAAAACCTTCTGCATAATCCTCTGATCAGTCAGCTCCTCCCCAAGCAACTTAATCTTGTTTACAACATTCATTAATCTATCCACATACTCATTGACATTTTTAGTTTCTTGCATTTTGAGCACTTCAAACTCTCTCCTTAAGTCAAGGATCTGCATGTTTTTGGTTTGGCTACTTTCCCCAAACTCCTCATTAAGCTTGTCCCAAGCTTCTTTAGGAGTATCACAAGCCATTATCTTGGAGAAGACCTGGTCAGTTACTGCAGAATGGATGCAGGAGAGTGCTCTTGAAGCCTTTGCAACCTCCTCTTCATGTATCCTAATCTAATTCAGTGTTGGGTTTGCTCCAAGTTGAGGGATTTGTCTCTCTTCCTCCACATATTGCCATAAGGAATGACCTCTCAAATAGGTCTTCATTTTGACGGCCCAAACATGGTACTACTCACCATTGAAGATAGGTGGAGAAAGAGATGCTGGATTTTTTGCCATGGAGGAGATCTTAAGGGAGTTGAGGTTTTTGGTCTAGAGGAATATGGTGGCTCTGATACCAAATGAAGGTTTTTATAGCTGGAGAATTCTAAGGAAAATGTGGCTGTTATGTTGACACATACACACTCAAGAATGTTTCATATGGGAATTGTATTCATTGAATAGAAATGCTGAATATAAAACATGGTTTGCACTGTAGTTACACCAACTCTGCAGCAAACTTACAATAAAAAATAAACAGCAATACTTTACTAACTACTACAAACACATCACATTACATTAACACCTAATCAATAGCAAAAATCAAGCTGAATTCACCTAAGATGTTTATCATAAAAATATAAGAAATTCTGATGCAAAACAGAAGAGACAAATTCCAACAGAATTCCAGTTTTGCCGCCAGAACATGAAGCTCTAGTACTTCAAAATATTCACCAACTTCATGAGCTTCCAGCATAATATCATTTGATCAACAGACTAGTCCCTCAACCTCAAACAAAGCTTCTGAAACAAGGCAAGCCCTGTGGTCCGTGGCCAACAATATTAGCAATCATTCTTGTGATATGAATCTAAGACCACAGGGGGAGCAAACCCCTTGGCCCCAAGCCTTTAGCACTCAGCCAACCCATTGTTGGTTTCTCTTAATCAATTTTATTCCTGACTTTTTCGCTTCAAGAATATACTAGCTAATTAAATTTTATGTTTAAGAATAAATTAAATATTTTAATCATACAATATAAACGTAAGAGTAAGAAAATCCAGGCAAAGTAACAAAGAGGTACATTATAGACATTAACCTAAAGTAAAAAAGTTATCCCTGTGTAGAAAATCCAAAAATTGCCTACTTTATTAATGCAATAAAGAAAACTTCTATTAATATACCTTGAAATTTTACAGTCATAAACTTTCTTTATAAGGGAGATCACAGTCTGCTTTTCTAGCTAATTAGACTCTGTAAGTGGGATTAAAAGAAATTGATATCCTTCAACCAATGGAATTTGAATTAGTAAAAGCTATCACTATTTTAAAACCCAGACCGGAGGGCAACCCGTTTTGTTGCTCGGGCCACGGGTCAACCTGTCCAACTGGTTGGGCTGGTTGGTTGGATTGATGACGTCAAAAATAATTTTATTTTAAGAAATTGTATATTAGTCTCTTAAATTTTAGTATATTACAAAAATACCCATAAAAATTCCAAGTTAGTCCTTAAAATTTTTTTTTTATTTCAAAAATACCCCAAAAAATTACCAATTAATCCCTAAAATTTTGACATATCTCCAAAACACCCCTAAAAAATTACAAAGTAATCCCTATAAACTTGAAATATTATAGAAACCCCTTAAAACTTGTACTGGATCGGAGAAGTTGTCGGGTCCTAATCAGACCGATCTGATCAGTCGGTTCAGTCTAGATTTTAAAATAAAGAAAGCTACAATTAAAACTAAGCCAATAGAAAATGATGGATCAGGACTTAAACCCAAATATGTGGCAGTCTTCACAAAATTAAAAATATTCATTTTATAGTATATGATTAAAATAAACGAAAATCATTATATTTTATAATAATTCACTTTCAGGTTTCGTTCCTCTAGGGATGGGAAACCTCTCTAATCTAGTACTAATAATTTAACTGGTTCAATCCCTTCCAATTTCGAGAGACTTAGAAAGCTAACCGTGTTGCACATGTTTGAGAACCAGCTTTCTGGTTCCATTCCTAAGGAATTAGGGAATTTGGAATCCGTCATTGATATTAGCTTTTATAGCAACAATCTTTCAGGTTTAATTCCAACTTCTCTATATGGTTTAAGAAATCTCAACTATCTTTATATATATAGTAATTAACTTTTTGGTTCTATTCCCATAGAAATACGAAACTTGAAATACCTTATTGATTTAGACTTAAGTGAAAATAAACTTAATGGTTCTATTCCTGCTTGTTTGGGAAAGTTGACCAACTTGTCTCTATTGAGTCTTCACCATAATTTATTTTTTGGTTCTTTCTAATCTAGTTGTTTTTTACATGAGTGCCAACTATTTAACTGGAGCCATTCCTTCTAGTTTTGGGAAACTAAGAAAGCTAACCATGTTGTACATATTCGAGAACGAACTTTCTGGTTCTATTCCTCAGGAATTCGGAAATTTGGAATCTCTCACAGATATGAGCCTTTATTACAACGATCTTTCAAGTTTGATTCTAACGTCTCTAGGTGGTTTAAGAAATCTCAAATATCTTTATTTGTATAATAATCAATATAGTAGCTCAATTCCCTCTTCTTTGGGAAATTTGAGTGACTTATTTCGGTTGATTCTTAATGAGAATGCACTTTCTAGTTCCATTCCTTAGGAAATTGGAAAATTGAGAAACCTCAAATTTCTTCAATTGTATGGTAATCAACTTGTGGATCTATTCCCACATAAATAGGAAATTTGAAATCTCTTAATACTCTATTCAAGAGAGTATCATTTTTGCATCTGAACTGTCTTCAATCATGTACTTCATAAAACTAAGTTCCAGTTTCTTAATATTCAAGGATGATGCTAATAAAACTTTAAGCTGATGTTATTCTTATTATTACAGTTCTAAAATTATGCTTCTTAAGTTTATATTTCAAATCTGATAACTTGTTTTGATTTAAAAATCTGGGGAAATGTTTGGTATGCTCAGTAACGTTGCTCAAGTTAATATGTTGAAAATGTTGGAGTAATAAAATTGTTGACGTGGCATGCACCATTTACATTGGACAATCCACATGATAAATTGAGAAGGCTCAACCCTCGAGTCAATGTTGAATGAGCATTTTATAAAAGCCTAATTGCAGTAGCAACGGGAAAATGTATTTTATGGGCTACATATAAGAGGCCTAATAAGCCCCCTATGAGATCAAGCATTTGGGGGAAAAAAAAAAAAAAGTCTGCATGACATTTTAAACCCCAAATCTATTATAAGAAAACATTTCCAGGGGTTAAAATTTAACCGTGAAAGGGAAATTTTGACAATTCATAATGTTAGATTAGGTTTTCTGTTTTCATAATGTGATATATATATATATATATATATATATATATATATAAGGTGAATTGACAATATTATCTTTTTATAATAAAGTTTAACACTTAAATTCAGAAAATAAAGATAATATTGAGTATTTCAGAAACTAAATAGGAAATGTCCTTTTACGATCAATTAGGGTAAAAATCATGGGGGCGTTTAAATAAACTGACAATTTTGCAATACCAAACCACCTCCACTAAGGCTTATGGAATTTTTAAATTATATTTGAAAAACAAAATTCATGAACAGATAAAAGTAGTTGAGACAATGTCCACAACCCAAATTAAAAAAGTCTCAGCCACCGTAGAAATCTGGATAGCTCCAAACTTTGATATTATTATGTATCTTTGTCATAATGTATAATAAAAATTAATTCATTTAAACTAGTTTAAAATTCGAGAGACAATTATGGAGGTCCTCTTTCAACTTTGATTGTAAACATTTTCGTCCAGGACTAATCCTAATAAAATGCTTTTTATATTAGAAATTCTAAGTTATGGTCTTCTCTTAATTGCATGGTAATACCCATCACATTGTAAATGTATTAATTAGTAGCACCTCCATTTACTTTAAACGAAAAAAAAAAAAAAATCCAACCAAAAGCTGCGATTCAATAATTTTTTTATTTTTTTTGGTTACAAACCCATTCTTATATTTAAATAACAATTAACAATAAATTTTAAAAACTCAATGAAGGCACCCTCGCTGCAATTGCGCTGTTGACAATCCCATGAAGATTTTTCAATATAAAGAATGCTCTAAGCATATCCATAATCTCTTTTTATTTTCTTTTATTTTTTTTTTCTTTTGAGTAAAATATTAATTAAAAATGGTAGAAGAAGACTAGTTGACCCAAGTCTTTGGAGCTTTCTAAAAAGTAAAAATGCCACAGTATAAAAATATTGAGCCCTACCTTAATTATAGGGCAGAGAAAATTCATCCTACGCACACTTAATTCACACTTAATGCCACAGTGATCTTAAGTCAAGTCTTAAGAGGCAGCATTCACATTGCACTAAATCTTACTCATATTGAAATATATAGTAACGTTGAGTTCCCACTTGATAGCTCTGAATTCCATTACATTGTTTATAAATATGGAGTTTCTCAATTAAACTCTGCATCGCCAATAATGTTAAGAATATCGTAAATTTGTCTTAATATATATTAAAAGTTGCTAAACAATTTTAATTATAATTTTGTGTTCTGAAATACGAAATTGAAATATAAGATTTCAGAATTGATGCCTAGCTATTAGCCGGTAAAATTTCAACACAACTATTAAAATTGAAACCAAATAATAAAAGAGGTTATATGGGCCTCCATAATTCACCATATCTCAAACACTATATTAATCATTTTCATCATAAAGAAGAGTCATTTACGAAGAGGAACATAACAATCTCTTTACAATATTCAACATGCATTTTGAAGATGTTTAAGTAAAAGACAAAGACCTTATATTAATTGACTTAATAGTGACCATAATGTTTTAAGTCATGGCGGCAACGTTTGTGGTGTTGCATAAAGTAGATCAATATGAAAGCATCCGTTTAGTTTTGTATAGGTCAATGACCTTAATTGACTTGACAGTTCCAAACCCTGTTTATAAAATATGTGAGTTCTGAATTAGGCTTTGCATTGCATAAAATTAAGTAGTTTCAACAATGGCATTCTCATCCCTCGAGAAATTATTTCCCCTTGTTCTCTTCATGCTCTTTATTGTGCTACATTTTCAACTTAGTATTGCTTTTGATTCCACTCAAGAAGCACAAGCTCTTCTCAAATGGAAAGCCAGCCTTCAAAACTAGAATCGTTCTCCCCTGTCTTCATGGACTCTTTCTCTTGTAAACGCCACCAATAATTCTCTACTCAACCCGGAAACAGAACAAGCCCTTGTACTTGGTCTAGAATTTCTTGTAACCTTGTTGGAAGAATCTATAGATTTAACATGTCTATTTTAGGTTTAAAAGGTACGCTCGATGAATTGTTGTTCTCATCATTTCCCCATCTTGTGTACATTGATTTTGGCATAAATGAACTCTTTGGTGTTATCCCGACACAAATAAGTAATCTCTCAACACCTTATCTCTGTAACAACAATCTTTCTGGTTCAATTCCTCAAGAAATTGGAAATCTCAAGAACTTGTCTGTATTGACACTTGATGACAACCACTTCACTGGTTTTTTACCCCTAACATATTTGCCATAGTGGTTTACTTGAGAACTTCACAGTGAAACACAACCATCTTCGAGGTCCAATCCCCAAAGGCTTGAGAAATTGTACAAGCCTGAAGAGACTCCCCCTGAACAAAAATGAATTTGTTGGTGATATATCAAAAGATTTTGGCATCTATCCACACTTTGATTACTTAGATCTCAGATGAAATAAGTTTCATGGTGAAATCTCGTCTAACTGGGCAAAGTGTCAAAAATTAGGCATCCTAAAGATTGCAGCTAATAACATTATTGGTAGCATTCCAATTGAGCTTGGAAACTTAACCAAACTTGGTAGACTTGATCTTTCCTAAAATCTTCTAGTTAGAGAGATTCCAAAAGAACTTGAAAAGTTGAGTCTGCTAGAGGTGCTAGTTTTGAATGGAACAAACTTGTTGAAAATATATATGAAGATTTTGGCATCTAATCGAAGCTAGAAATGTTAGATATCAGCGATAATGAATTTTATGGTGAAATCTCAAAATTACTCATCCTATTGATGTAAGGAACAATATTGCTGGCAGCATACCAGTTGAGCATGAAACTTAACTCATCTTTCAGGAATTAAATTTTATGGTGAAATCTCATGTAGCTTGGGAGAGTGTATTACTTAAACTTTTTGTATTTTCTGAATTACCTATTAATGAAAGTATCATCTTTCGAGAATGAATATTATTAAGACTTGAGAGGGACTAGCATCCCAAATTCTCCATTAGTTATTCATTGGAAGAATGCAGTTGACGCTAGCTACAAAGTTACTAGGTTTTATTTTAAAAATTGTTTTCGTATGAAAGATTTTTAAGGCCCATTTGGAGTTGTTTCTCATAATTTAAAAGTGAATTCTCAAAGAACCTAAAGTTGTTAGGCATTTAGTAAAATGTTTTAATAGCCATTATTTTATAATGTAATATTCCAATCACCTATTATTATATTGGAGATGGGGATCTAGTAATGAAAACACCAAAATACCTATATTTATATGCACAACCAGACTAACTTAACTACCAGCAAAGATTCTACATGGCAATGATTGCAGAACTTGTGGATGACTCATTGTGGCCGGGATTGCATGGTTGACATGCTAATTAAATTTTATATTTAAGAATAAATCTTATAATAAATTAAATATTTTAATCATATAATATAAAAGAAAGAGTAAGAAAAGAGAGGTATGTTGCAGACATTAACCTAAAGTAAAAAAGTTATCCCTATGCAGAAAATCCAAAAATTGCCTGCTTTATTAATGCAATCAAGAAAATTTCTGTTAATTTACTGTCATAAACTTTCTTTATAAAAGAGATCACTGTCTACTTTTCAAACTGATTAGACTGTGTAAGTGGGATGAAAAGAAATTGATATCCTTCAACCAATGGAATTTGAATTAGTAAAAGCCACAATTAAAACTAAGCCAATAGAAAATGATGGATCAGGACTTAAACCCAAATATACGACATTCTTCACAAAACTATAAATATTTCATTTAATAGTATATGATTAAAATAAACAAAATCATTAATTAAAATAAATAAAAAGAAAAACCTTTCAGATCAGCTAAGTTCTTTTAATTATTGGCCTCTTAACACATCTAGAGACCCTCCACCTGACCTGGTTCAGAATCAGTTGAACCATTTTCTTGATTTTCACTAAGGACTTTATTCCTTTAGCTAATTTAATCTTCACCGTAGTAATATACAAGATTGTGCGTTATTATATATTGAGTTTCATAAGGTGAAAGCTCTACTTTCAAAGAGTTAATTCAGTGAAAAATCTAGGCCATATATATAACACAAGGACAAAGGAAATGATATTTACCTTTGTAACATTATTGGAGTTATTTATCCTAAAAGAAATACATCTAGCGTCTATGATCTAATGGTTTAGATGAGGTAACATTATTTTGACACTATAGGTGGATCTACCCTTAGGTCATGATCCAAAGGTTGACAATAATATCTTAAATTATATAATCTGAGTTTATTTAACCGACAGTAGTATTTCCAAGAAAACAACATTCATCGAAAAGCATAGTCATTTACAGAGAGGAACATAACAATCACTTTACAATATTCAAACACGCATTTTGAAAATGTGTGCCTAAAGTGCAAGACAAAAAGCTCAATTGACTAGATAGTGATACTCACATGATATGGACCACGAAAAGTATGAAGGTGTACAACAATGAGAAATATACGTGCTAGCATGCATATAACGGAGCAACCAGCCCCCTTCAACATCTTTCATAACGTGTTCTATGCTGTTGAAAGATAGATCCACATGCGTTGTGTGATGCATAGCTAAAAAATGCCAGTCACTATCTGAATGACTAAACAAATACCAGCTAACCAATAACTAAGATTGCTCAAGGTTGGATAATCTATCAAATGCTGATTAAGTGTGAAGGATATAGGTTGTTTAAGAAGAGAAAATTGTTGGTTCCGTATAGTCATTTCTCTTTCCTATCATGACAACTAAGCATTAAGTCTTGAATGCAACATTTGTGGTGTTGCCTAAAAGTAGATCACGCAAGCATCAGTTCAGTTGGGGTTAGGTCAATGACATTGGAGATTACAATAAGTCCTAAGAAGTGAAAAAAGAAAAATCTTAAAAGTATATGATTGTGATTAGTAAAAAAGATAAAATAGGAAAAAGAACATTATCTGCAAAGGCTTAGGAAAATTCTGATTAAAAAAAAAAAAAAATCCTATTACTGGGATATCATTGAAGAAATATATATGTCTAGTTTAGCAAAAAATGGTTTTTCAGTCTCACACATGACATGTCTCGGTCAACTGAGTCTTACGGAAGCCTTTGGATCCTATAGGACAAGGAGGGTTGGGAGGGATCCTGTCAAAGACATTAATGACTTGATAGTGATCTTAAAACTTTTAAATCAAGCCTTGACAGCTTTTGTGGTGTTGCATAATAGTGGATCCAGCAAGCATCCGTTTAGTTTGGACTAGGTCAATGATAAAATTAGAGATTTCTAATGTCAAAAAGAATCCTGTGAAGTAAAATCAAGATGAGTATAGTATAGGTGAAATGAGATACAAAAATCTGCATCTATCAGTTAAAGATGTTGATGAATTTTATATAGCAACTCGAACAAAATTGAGATACTTTTTGTGGGGTGAAAGAAAAGAAGGCTGATATTCTATTTGCTTTGTTCTATTCAATATATAATCCCGATGAACAAATCAATAGTCACTATAGTGAAAATATGAGATCCTAGAACATAGAAGGTTAATTATTTCCGTATCAAGGCATGTTGCATGAAACCTTTTTCTACGTAGAGATGACTCAAAAGCAACAAAAACCTTGAGTGAAAGATGGTGCATTGACATTTTCCAAGCTCTGAGAGTTCCATACTCTGTTTATAAATATGGAGTTCCGAATTAGGCTCTACATGCATTTCACAAACTTAACTAGTTTAGGCAATGGCATGCTCATCCCTCAATAAACTCTCCCCTGTTTTCTTCATCATCTTTGTTTTGCTACATTTTCAACTTAGTGTTGCTTTTGATTCTACTCAAGAAGCACAAGCTCTTCTCAAATGGAAAGCCACCCTTCAAAACCAGAGCCATTCTACCCTCTCTTCATGGTCTCTTTATCCTGTTAATGCTACCAATAATTCTACTCAACATAGAACCAAGATAAGCAATTGTACTAATTGGTTGGGAGTTTCTTATGATCATGCTGGAAACATCCACATGTTGAACCTGTCTATTGCAAGATTAAAAGGTACGCTCAATGAATTGTCATTTTCGTCATTTCCCTATCTTGCATATCTTGATCTTAGCTTTAATGAACTCTTTGGAGTTATCCCTTCATAAATTGGTAATCTCTCAAAACTGAAGTATCTTGACTTGTCAACTAATAAGTTTTCTGGGAAAATACCAACCGAAATCAGTCTCTTTACACATCTTGAGACCCTCTAGCTAGCTAGGAATCAGTTGAATGGTTTAATTCCAAATGAAATAGGCCAACTAAATTCTCTTAGTGAACTGGCTCTGTATAGTAACCACTTGGACGATTCAATTCCTGCTTCTTAGGGAAATTTGAGCAACTTGGCTTGGTTGTATCTTTTTAATAATTCACTTTCTAGTTCCATTCATCCAGAGATGGGAAACCTTTCAAATCTGGTTGAACTTTACATTGATACCAATAACTTAATTGGTCCAATCTCGTCAAGTCTTGGAAACCTTAGAAAGCTAAAAGTCTTGTACATGTTCCACAACCATCTTTCTAGTTCCATTCCTCAGGAATAAGGAAATTTGGAGTCTCTCACTAGTATTAGACTTCATAGAAACAATCTTTCGAGTTCAATTCCAACATCTCTTGGTGGCTTAAGAAATCTCTTTCGTCTTCATTTATACAATAACAAACTTTCTGGCTTTATTACCCCTGAAATAGGAAATCTGAAAAATCTTGTTGATTTAGAGTTAAGCATAAATAAACTCAGCGGTTCGATTTTGGATTCCTTTAAAAATCTGAAGAAATTAAAAATTTTATACCTTCGTGATAACCATCTTTCTAGTAACATTCCCCAAGAAATAGGAAATTTCATGTTCACTCAATTGGAATTAGACACTAACAACTTCACTGGTCAGTTACCCCATAATATATGTGTTGGTGGTTCACTTCAAAACTTCACTATGAATGGCAGCAATTTTTTCGGTCCAATTCCCAAAGGCTTGAGACATTGCACGAGCCTAAAGAGACTCCGCCTAGAACAAAACCAATTTGTTGGCAACATATCTGAAGATTTTGGTGTCTATCCACACCTAGAATATTTAGATCTCAGACAAAATAAGTTTTATGGTCAAGTATCATCTAGCTGGGGAGAGTGTCCAAAATTACTCACCCTAAAGATTGTAGAGAATAATAGAACTGGCAGCATACCAGTTGAGCTTGGAAACTTAATTAAACTAGGTAGACTTAATCTTTCTTCAAATTCTCTGGTTGGGGAGATTCCAAAAGAACTTGGAAACTTGAGTCTACTAGAGGTGCTGGTTTTGAATAGGAACCAACTTTTTGGTGGTATACCTTCGAAAACTGGATTCCTTACTGGAATTACCCGTCTTGACTTGTCCGCAAACAAATTGAGCAAATCAATCCCTAAAAGTCTGGGGAACTTGTTGCAAATGTACATATTGAATTTGAGCAACAACCAGTTTACCCAAGAAATTCCACCTCAGTTGGGGAAGCTAAGTCAACCTACAGAGGTGGATTTGAGTCATAACTTCCTCAAAGGAAAGATACCTCCTCAAATATGTGATTTGGAGATGTTGCAGAAGCTAAATTTCTCCCACAATAGTCTCTCTGGGTTCATTCCGAGAGAATTTGAAAATATGGTTGCCCTGTCAAGCATTGATATATCCTACAATGAGTTAGAGGGTCCAATTCCAAACTTTGCAGCATTTAAAAATGCTACAATGGAAGAATTACAAGGAAACAAAGATTTGTGTGGTGATGTTAAAGGGCTGCGATGTCATTATAGAACTTTATTACCTGTGGCAAAACATGGGTTGCACAAGGGTTAGATAATCTTTTTTATAGTTTTTTTCCCTCTTCTAGGGGCTCTTGTTCTTCTACTTGTTGTGATCCGTATACTCTTTAGTTCCAAAAGAACAAAGAGACACTCAGAAGATAAAGAAAGTGGGATGAACAATGAAGAATTTCTCTTGATATCAACTTTTGAAGGAAGAAAGATGTATGAAAAAATCATAGCAGCGACTAAGGATTTTGATGCCAGTCACTTAATTGGGAAGAGAGGTCATGGAAGTGTTTACAAAGTTGAGTTATCACCAGGGAATATTGTAGCAGTTAAGAAAATTCATTTGCTATGTACTGGTAATATAGCTGATCAAAAAGAGTTCTTGAGTGAGATAAGGGCATTAACAGAGATAAGACATCGAAATATTGTGAAATTTTTTGGTTTTTGTTCCCATTCTCAACACTCATTCTTAGTCTATGAGTATCTAGAAAGGGGTAACTTGGCCGCAATTCTGAGCAACGAAGCAAAAACAATAGAACTAGATTGGAGTAAGAAAGTGAATATCATAAAAGGTGTGGTACATGCATCATGATTACTTCCCACCAATTGTCCATCGCGACATATCAAGCAAGAACTTGTTGCTAGATATGGAATATGAAGCTCATGTCTCAAATTTTGGAACTGCTAAGCTTCTCAAGCTAGATTAATCTAATTGGACTCAACTTGCAGGCACATACGAATATGTTGCACTATATATAATTCTTTCACTATCAATTTTTACAATACCCTTATTGGATAATCAATGATAAAGATAGCATATTTCTTTCACTTCGCAGAGCTTGCTTACACAATGAATGTGACCGAGAAATGTGATGTGTATAGCTTTAGAGTATTGGTACTAGAAGTCATCCCATACAAGCATCCTGGAGATGTTCTTGCCCCATTTTCAGGTTAATCTGCAAACATGAACATAGAACTTGATGATATGTTGGATCCAAGGCTTCAATTTCCCTCCCTGGAAGTTCATAATAAACTGATTTCCATCATGGATGTGGCCTTTTTATGCTTAGATGTAAGCCCACAGTCTAGAACAACCATGCAGGTTGTGTCTCATCATTTTTGCAACTAAATCTTATTCTTTCTGAAGTAATCACACAAGATTATAGATTTCCAACTGACTATTTTGTAAGTTTTTGAATCAACTGTTTGTAAGGTTGGTCTAGTTTTACAAGGAAAATCTAGTTTATCTGTATTTTTTTATAATTTAGCAACATTGGGACTTGAGAGTCATTGGTTACATAAATTCTCCATTAGCTGTTGAAACAATGCAGTTGGCACTGGCTAAGGTTGCTGATTCATATTTAAAATTGTGTTCTTATCAGTGACTAAGGTTGTATTAATTTGGGGTAGCTTTTGATAATCTGAAAGCGGATTCTCAAGGAATCTAAAGCTAATTAATTATTTATTTGAAAACATTTTTAAAGTGGTTGAATAATTTAATGTTATAAAAGAACTGACTCACCTCCGTCCGACAACAATCACGTAAACTTGACTTGTCAATTGATTGAATAAAAGTTTGAATTAAGTCCTTAAAATTTCAGGCACAATATTGTTGATTTTGAATTATTAATGAATTTAAAAAAAATAAATAATTACTTCAAAGAATGTCACTTTTAGAGAATAAATGGTAGAGAAAATTCATCTGAAGCATATCAATCAAAGTGGTGTCAAGCCAAGGTTTCCAAGGGTGGCCCAAGCAAAATTGCGAAAGTCCAATTTTTTGTTGAAGATTGTTTTAGAATTATGTTTTGTATGAACAAAATAAAAAAAATAAAAAAAAATAAAAGAGGTGAAGAGGGAAGCAGTTTAAGGTGAGAAGAAGAAAAGGAGAAAAAAGGGGGTTGGCAGTAGATTCGATCAAGCCGTGGATGAACAACCTCTCGTGGTCCAAATCAGTTGCAATTTTACTGGTATGTTCCTGACTCAAGTCTCTTCATTCTAGATGATGGAGATTAAATTTGGAGCAGGTTTGTTATAGTAAATTGTGCATGGATAGTATATCCATTTTATGAGATTTCTCCATTATTTTGATGTATGAGTGTTTGATTCCAAAAAGTATTGGCTCCGTTTGGTTCACATTTTTGCGTTTTTAGGAAAAGTTTTTTGAAAAAAGTTAAAAAAAAAGTTGAATTAGGTGGGTATTACGATGTAGGATTTACAAATTGATAAAATACCCCCTATGTTTGTTTATTTACAAAACACCCTTATAATAAAACATTAAAAGTTAACAAAAACACCCCCAACCCACCCTCAAATACGGGCAGCCGGCCACCACTACCGGAGGGTGGCCAGAGTCACTGTATCGGCGTATGACCGGCTGGATCTTGCCGGTCTGCGTCGATATGGCCTTTTCTAGCCAAATCCACGTTGGATTTGGCCGACAAAGGCCAGATCTACGGCTAGATCTGGCCATTGAAGGCCAGATCTGGCCATATTTGCTCTTCAATGACAGCCAACAAACGGTTGTCGTTGATGGTCAACAACGACCGTTTGTTGGCCGTCGTTACCGATTGGTTACGGCCAAAGATTGGCCGTCAACGGCCAGATGACGGCCAGATCTTTGGCCTTAGATCTGGCCTTTTCCAGCTAGATCCACCGTGGATATGGCCGGAAAAGGCTAGATTGGCGTACTACTAACTAGATTCAACCGGTAGTGCGCCATCCTACCAGATTTTGACCATTTTCCGGCAAGGTAAGAAGGTGGAATGGCCTAGGTAAATGTGGATTGCTGGGGTGTTTTTGCAATTTAAAAAAAAATATTTAGGGGTATTTAATTAAATTAACAAATTTAGGAGGTTTAAAAAAAGTTGAATAATATTGTGAGTTTTTGGGTATTTTACTATTTAACTTTTTTGGGAATACTAAAATAGTATTCCCAAAAACCAACCAAACGGAACCATTGTTTTTATTTTTTTTTAATTGTTGTGGAAGTATTCTTTTTCTCATCTTTGGCCACTCCCCTTCTTCTCAATCAAATCATTTGTTATTTGCCTCGTAATATTTGCAGCGGTGGTTCACACCAGCACTTCTATGCAAGTGAAAACCATTTCTTAGGCCCCGGTCCCTGAAGGCTTGAGGAATTGCAAAAGCCTGATTAAACTCCTCCTAGGATGAAATGAACTTGTTGGAAATATATCTGAATTTCTTGGTTTCTATCCTAACCTGAGGGATTTAGGGCTGATCTATAACAAATTTTACGGTGAGATCCCATATGTGGAAATTTTCAACAATTAGGCACTCTAAAAAAATTCTTTCATAAGCGATGATGATTAAGAAAAACCATTAGTTTGTGGTTGCAAAATAATTTTTAAAGAAAAAAAATGGCGTACAGGTACTTTAAAATTATATTAGCCTTTTAATGTAATTTTGATTAAGGATAATATTGTAATCTAAAAGAATTAGTGTTAACGTGGGTCTCTTAAGAAATTTGGTGGGGTTAAATTTTCTTCAAAACTCATCTTAAAACAGATTAGTTAAAAGGTTTTTGTCAGTTTTTGAAATGCAAAATGAAACCAAATGATATAGTTGCCGCCTTCTTAAAAGTTGACAATGATGAATATCCCTCTTGGTTCTCGGCTTCAGACCGTAAGCTTTTGAAATCTGTGGCTAAGGATGATGATACACAACACGTTGTAGTGGCTAAGGATGGTAGTGGAGATTACAGTAGCATTTAGGAAGGGAAGCTATTGATGCCTACCCAAAGTACTTACGAGGGCGAAGAAATCTACAATAAAAGTGTTACTATGTCTGAAAAACAACATAATTTGTTCATGTATGGTGATGGAAATAGCAAGACCATTGTTCCGGGTAGCAAGAGCAACAGCCAAGGCTTCAAAACCTGGAAGACTACCACATTCAGTAAGTTTCCAAACCTGGAAGACCCTTGTAACGGTGATAGGAATGGGGTTCATTGCCAAGTGTATAGGATTCATGAACACGGCTGGCTCTGATGGACACCAGGCCATGGCTCTCCGTGTCACATCCGACTATTTAGCTATCTTCCATTGCAAGATCGATGGTTACCAAACCTCTTTGTACACTCATGCTTACCGACAGGTTTACCAAAATTATATAATATTTTCTGGCACTGTTGATCTCATCTTTGGTGTTGCCACTATCAAAGTTCCACTCTCATTGTTAGGAAGTCCAATAATAACGATGAAAAGTACACGGTGATAGCTCAAGTCAGAAGCATAAGACAACAAACTGCTCTAATGGTTATCCACAATTATTCCATTGTCCCTAATGAGAAGCTCTTCCCTAACAAGTTAAAGGCCCAAGTACACTTAGGTAGGCTGTGGAAATTAAGACTATGCCACAAATATTTTCTTGGAAAATACCATGGGCGATTTCATTGATCTAGAAGGATTTATTAGCTTCAAGGAAAATTATGTTCAAGACAACTGTCTATAATATGAGTATGGGAATCACGACCCTAGTTCCAAAAGAGGTAAGAGTAAGAGGTAAGAGGGTCAAGCGGTCTAGTGCTAAAGGAATCAGCAAGGATCAGGCTCAAGCATACATTGTTTTGAAATTATTGAAAAGTGACAAATTTTTGGATGATGTTGGAATTCCTCACGATGGACTCATCTACTGATAAAAGCTTGAAAATACATATTTTGTTAGTGATTCAATTGGATTATTTGTGGAAAAATGTGTTTAATTTGTGAAATTTAACTTAATTATTTCATAAATGTCTTTTTTGGGATTATGGGTATGTTTCGAGTGTTTTCAGGTTCTTAAAGATGATATTCAGATGAAGCTTATATCGACGATGGAATGTGGGATGGCAAGAATCAAATGGTTCGTGATTGGGAGCTGAAATGAAGAAGTTAGGGCAATTTGAAGTTAAAGTGAAAATCTTGGAAAACGCTCCAATTTTGAACATGCGACAGTAATTTGACAATAACATGAGCTGTAGATTTTGGATTGAGATGATTCTTAAACCATTGGAAATCTGATTCAAAGGGCTACAATTCACATGTTACCACTTGTAATATTCGAACGTTATCATGCTCAAAAACCACCATCTTGTCAAGATTACGAGTTCTAAGGCAGAATCAACTATGCCTAGGCAAAATGCCGCGGCACAACTGTGATTCTGGACTTTTTTACATTAAATTTATGACGTGTATTTCATGTTTCAGGAGTTCTAAAGTGATTATGATAGTGGGAATCATAACCCTAAAACCCTAGGAGTATAAATAGATGTCTTTAGCTGATTTTGAGAGGGAGGAAAAGGGAGAGAAGTTCGGCTGCTCTTTGGAGATTGCAAATTCCTGCAATTTTGAGTCATCAATTAGAGAAGTTTTTCTACTCTTTCTTATACTCATGTTTATGAATACAATGGTTTTTATTATTGAAAGTATGAATTAATTTATTTTCTAGGGCTAAGATGTAGCCCAATTTTATGAATATGCATTGAATTATTTGTTGCTAATTTTTATTAAGTTTTGTTTTAAGTTTTATTATTGCGCTTAAAGCTTTCAATTCTTAAGGGCCCTATAGTTGAATGATTGTATGAGTTAGGTTGAGATCGAGAGATGAAACCTAATTAGTCTAAGGTAATAAAACCATAGATTGAGCGAACGCTAGAGATAGGTTACCGCGATCTGTGAGGCTTTGGTAAATTCCATAGAACTTAATGATCTCCAATTGCTTAAATCTGATTGGAAATAATTCAAGTTAGTAATTAGGAGTTAATTTATTAATTGTTCGAGAGAAAGTTAGTGAAATATTAGGGAGTTTGGTCTTTAGAATAAGCTTAATTGGGTTAACGATAATTGTCAATGCATAGGATTAAATTGGTGTGAAATATATGCCCTAGGTTTAGTCATATTGATTTCCTATTAAAGTGTTAATAAAAGTCTATTTTTGTTTTGTTTCTAAGTTGTTTTATTTTTCATTAAATCATTCTGAAAATCTAATTAATCAAATAGTAATAAGATAGGTTAGTGTGGTACTTGGTATTAGTGGTTCCCTTTGGTTCGGCATCCGTGTTCTTACACTTTATTACTTGCACGATTTTGTACACTTGCGAAAGTCAACAAAATCTACTCAAATACATACCTATGATAGTAGTTTGATTGAGACCACAAGGATCAGAGTTTGGGTTGTTTTCAATTAATGTCGTCCTCGGTTTTATTTTATTTTTTTCAATAGTAAATTCATTCATTTAATGAATTAATTGCATTTGTCTTTATTTTTATTTTTCAATATGCAATCTATTAATCTAAAAACTGTTGGGATATTGTGGCTCGTTTTCCTATTTGTTCCCATGTAAAATTTTATGTCTTTAGGAAAACTCTTTAATAAAGAATACAATTCTAAATAAGAGTAAAATTATGAGTCCTATTAAGAATTGAAATATGAATCATATTAGAATAGAATATCTCATATACTACCTATAAATATAGGGGTGAGAACAAATTCAAGGTTATAAGAGATCGAGAGAATGTGAGAACACTGGGTATTTGATGTAAGGGTTATTAAACACCATGGGTAGAGTGTCTTAGAAACTGGGGTTGTTTTAGCTTTAGGTACTGGGTTGAGCGTGGTTAGAAACTAGGATTGTTTTCGCTTTGTTAATTGTACCAGGTTTATAGTGTTGTGTACTCTTGTATATCATGTTCATGAAATTATAGTAGATTTCTCTCATCCGTGGACGTAGGTGGGTTATGCCGAACCACGTAAATATTGTGTCTCTTTGTGTGGTATGATTTATTCCTATGTTGTTAATCTCAAATGTATGTTTTCTACCGTGCAATCTCCCTGCAACTCGTATAGAGCAAGATTCAAGGAAGAAAGCAATGGTTGGAGAAGAAGGGGGATTTGCACCTGGGATCAACAAGTTTGATAGAACATATTACACATTCTAGAAGATGCAAATTGAAGATCATCTATATGGCAGAAAATTACATCTACCTCTCTTGGGAGAAAAACCTAAAAAGATGTCAGATGAAGATTGGGCACTCCTTGATAGACAAGTATTAGGAGTTATTCAATTGACATTGACCAAGAACGTGGCAAGTAACGTGGTGAAAGAGACAGCCACAACAGAGTTGATGAAGATCTTGTCTGATATGTATGAGAAGCCTTCTGCAAATAACAAGGTACATCTTATGAAAAAATTATTTAATCTTAAGATGAGAGAATGTGCTCCCATGGTAGAGCATATGAATGATTTTACTACAATCATTAATTAACTGTCGTCTATAAAAATTGATTTTGATGAAGAAGTTCGTGCCCTAATTCTTATGGCCTCCCTACCAAATAGTTGGGAGCCTATGAGAGCAGTAATTAGTAATTCAACAGGTAGTGTGAAATTAAAACTCACAAATGTCAGAGATAAAATTCTCGCTGAGAGGTTCACAAGAAAGATTCAGGTGAGATAATGTCGAATGCTTTGAATATTGAAACAAGAGGTAGAGGTTACAATAGGAATTCAAACCAAGGTAGAGGAAGATCAAAATCAAGGAACGAAAGAAGCAATCCAGGTTTGGGAAAAAGATTGAGTGCTGGAATTGTGGCAACAAAGGCCACATACAGAGGAATTGCAAAGCACCAAAGAAAGAGGAGGACAACGATAGTGACTTTGCCAATGCCGTAACTGAGAAGGTACAAGATGTTTTACTTCTATCTATTGATAATTCTATTGACTCTTGGGTTTTAGATTCAGAAGCTTCATTTCATACGACTGCACACCGTGAAATTCTAGAAAATTATGTGGTTAGAAATCATGGAAAGGTGTACCTAGTATATGGAGAACCTTTGGATATTGTAAGTATGGGTGATGTTAGGTTGAAGATGGCAAACAGATTTATGTGGAAAATCCAGAAAGTAAGGCATGTACCAAAATTGATGCGTAATCTAATATTAGTTAGGCAACTTGATGATAAAGGGCATAGTGTGTCTTTTTTGGGTGGTGCATGGAAAGTTACTAAAGGAGCCATGGTGGTTGCTCGTGGGAATAAAATTGGAACTCTTTACATGAATTCTAGTTATAGATATTCAGTTGCAGTCGCAAATGCTCGTGTTACCTCGAGTTTGTGGTAATGTAGACTTGGTCATATGAGCATGAAAGGAATGAAAGAGCTTCAATCAAACGAAAAACTACCAAAGTTGAAGTCGATTGATCACAGTTTGTGTGAATGTTGCATCTTTGGCAAACAGAGGAGAGTAAGTTTTTCCAAAGTAGCAAGGGAACCAAAGGTAAAGAAATTGGAGTTGGTTCATACAGATGTGTGGGGACCCACTCCTGTGTCATCCCTTGGAGGCTCAAAGTACTATGTGATGTTCATTGATGATGCAAGCAAAAAGGTATAGGCTTATTTTTTGAAAAATGAATCTGATGTTTTGATACTTATAAAAAATGGAGACCAATGGTTGAAAATGAGACAAACCTAAGGGTGAAGTGCTTGCAATCCGATAATGGGGGAGAGTATATTGATCAAGAGTTCAAAGAATATTATGCTAATAATGGGATCAAGATGGAAAAGGCCATTCTTGCAACTCCTCAACAGAATGGTGTCGTTGAAGGATGAACAGAACCCTAAATGAGTATGCAAGAAGCATGAGATTGCATGCTGGACTACCACAAACATTTTGGGTTGAGGCAATTACTACCGCAGCCTATTTGCTCAATAGAGGACTGCTAAATTGCAAGATCCCAGAAGAAGTTTGGAGTGGCAAAGAGGTAAATTATTCTTTCCTAAGAGTGTTTGGTTGTTTAGCATATGTTCACATTGACTCTACTCTTAAAAGTAAGCATGATGTTAAATCTAACAAATGTTTCTTCATTGGTTATGGTGATGTCTAGTTTGGTTATCATTTCTAGGATGACCAAAACCACAAGATTATAAGGAGCAGAGACATCATATTCAATGAAGAAGTGATGTACAAGAATCGGCTCAACATGAAGTTAGAAAATCCAAGCACTGAACTGAAAAAGCAAGAGGTAGTTCCTTTCAAAGACTTCCCAATGAATGGCATGCAAGACAATGATCAGAAAGATCAAGATAATATAGCTTAAGAAGTTGAACCACAAACGCCCATGTTTGGACCTAAAAGATCTTCCAAGACTATAAGACCACCACAAAGGTACTCCCCTTCTTTGCACTATATTTTACTAACTGATGGTGGTGAACCAGAGTGTTATGAGGAAGCAATGAAAGTTGATGACTCAATCAAGTGGGAGCTAGCCATGAAGGATGAGATGAACTCATTATTAAGGAATCAAACTTGGCAGTTGACGGAGCTACCAAAAGGGAAGAAGGCACTACAAAACAAGTGGGTTTATCGGGTGAAAGTTGAACATGATGGTAGCAAATGATATAAAGCAAGACTGGTCATGAAAAGATTTCAGTAAGAAGAAGGCATTGACTACACTGAAATTTTCTCTTCAGTTGTCAAGTTGACTATAATAAGAATAGTACTTAGGTTAGTGGCAAAAGAAGACCTTCATCTTGAGCAGTTAGATGTTAAGACAGCGTTTCTTCATGGAGAATTGGATGAAGAAATTTATATGTTGTAGCCACAATATTTTAAAGTAGAAGGAAAGGAGAGAATGGTGTGCAAACATCAAAAGAGCCTATATGGGCTAAAATAGGCGCCTAGATAGCAGTACAAGAAGTTTGATGGGTTTCTGTGTAGTAACGGTTTCCTCAGATGCCAAGCAGACTATTGCTGTTATTTCAAGTAACTTGGTAATTCCTATATCTTCCTATTACTATATGTAGATGACTTGTTGATTGTAGGGGCTTGTAAACAAGAAATAGACAAACTAAAAAGGCAACTGTCAAAGGAGTTTGCTATGAAGGATTTGGGAGCTGCAGAAAAAATCCTTGGTATGAGGATTACCAAAGACAGAGCCAAAGGTTTCTTGAAGCTGTCACAAAAAGAGTATGTGAAGAAAGTACTCAATAGGTTCAACATGGATGGAGCAAAGCCAATAAGTACTCCTTTTGCTAGTCACTTTAAACTATCCAAAGATTAGTCACCTACAACAGAGCATGGGCGAGACTACATGGTGAAGGTACCTTATGCATCAACGATTGGTAGTCTTATGTATGCCTTGGTATGTACAAGGCCAGACATTGCACATACAATGCGAGTTGTGAGTAGGTACATGAGCAATCTAGGAAAGCAACATTGGGAAGCAGTGAAGTGGATTCTCAGATATTTGAAAGGTACTAAAGATTCAACAAAATGCTTTAGGAAGTCAGACTTAGAGCTCTGAGGTTATGTGGATGTTGACATAGCTGGTGACATTGATAACCGCAAAAGTACCACAGGTTATGTCTTTACGTTAGGTGGTATAGCAGTCAGTTGGGTATCAAAGTTACAGAAGATTGTTGCTTTTTCTACTACAAAGGCAGAATACGTTGCTATGATAGAAGCTAGTAAGGTGCTAATATGGTTACAACTGTTCCTAGAAGAACTAGGTTAAAATTATGAGAGAAGCGCTTTGTATTGTGATAGTCAAAATGCAATTCACTTGGTAAAAAAACCCAGTCTACCATGCTAGGATGAAGCACATAGAAGTTCATTACCATTTCATACAATCAGTTTTGGAAGAAGGAGTTATAGCTCTCGAGATGATTCAAGGGAGTAAAAATCCAGCTGATATGTTTACAAAGGTGGTTACAATTGAAAAACGGAAGCTGTGCACAACTTCAGTTGGACTTCTCGCTTGAAGAAATAAAAGTTGATGCTGCTACTGATGGAAGTGAAGAATTGAAGATATGTTGAATTAGTCTCCAAGTGGGAGATTGTTGAGATTGTGGAGCCAAATTCAATCCAAGTTAGAGTTGGATTAGGACATGGGTTTTCGAAATTTGTGTTTAAGTGGAATTGTTTTCTTTTAGGAATACAATTGGAAATAGGATTATAATTGTAGTAGGAATTAAAATATAATTTCTATTAGGATATGAGATTTGAGTCCTATTAGGAATTGCATCCCATGTATTACCTATAAAAAGGGGTTAAGTCTTAGAGTTAGAGATCACAAATTGAATAGAAGACAAAGCCACAATTAGAGAGTGAGAGCCACCAAATACGGTTTGGTGAGTGAGCCAATTTGTGAGGCTTGTGAGAGATTCTTGTAATTTCTTTTTTTCTTCTTCTTCATAGTGAAATTCCGCAATGGCAAAGTGGGCGTCGCTCTCATATAGAGAGTAAACCACTCTAAATCTTGTGTTTGTGTGTGTGGTTATTTTGTGTCATTTGTTCACTTTATTTTCGCTTTCAGGGATTTAGGATTTGGTAGTATTCAATTAAATCTCCCCAACAAAAACAATGAGGCATATATGTTTAATGCTTCTAAATATTTTATTTTGCTGATTCAAGAATTGCTTCAAAATATTTTCGCAGAGTGATAGAACCCTAAAGAATTACTTAATACTTTTATTCATTAGAGATGAATTTAATTCTATACATCACTCTCCAACATCCACTGTTGCTGTTGGAAATTGGAGGAATGTTGAAACAATAGAAATTACTCTGATATGTATTGTTGGAATTGGGAGCAATTAAATCAATCTCTAACAGGCTTCTAATATTGAAAAGATGAACTTGTGCTAAAAAGGAAGAGAAAATTCCATTCATCAATCTCAATTAAATTCTCTTCAATGAGGAAGAGGAACAATCTCTCTTTTCTCTCTTCAAATTCATACATTCTTCAATCCCTTATTTATAAATAAATAAAGGGATTAAATTACATAACTAACTTAACAGTTCAGACAACAATTAAGTGAAATTCAATTCATAACTGAAAATAACTATAATTTTTTCATGTCACGGTATTCTGCTCTCTAGAAATTTTCTAGAGCAAATTTCTTTTTGGCGTCGTGACATGACTTTCTCTACACTATGACATTCATCTTCCGTCGTGCATGCTTTCTTCTAGACATCTTTAGAGTCCTCTAGTTGACATTCTTGCTGCCATTCTTGTTCTTCCAAAGAGATTCAATCTTCAAGAGTTCCAAAACCCTTGAAGTCTGGTTGCATAATTTAGGGGTGAGTACCGGTAGCGGGTAGAACTAGAACCGGAACCTACCTAGATCTAACATTGTGTGGGTAGTTTTTGGTTCCATTTTATTGGAACAAATATTGTGCAGTTTCAATTCCGGTTCCTACAAGTTTCGAAACGGAACCAGAACACGGGAAAAGAACCTAAACCGGTACCCAACTTGGAACATGCTTGAAACCTGTTTGTGTTTTGGTTTTGATTGAGAAATTTTGTGTGAATTGTGATGAATTGATTGAATTCAAGTGTCGCCTCAAGATTAGAGGATTTGTGAGTCACATTGGACACAAATGAATAAGTAATCAAAAGTTGAAAACTATTAAATATAGGTTTTGTATTTGTTAGGGTTGTATTTGTAAAGTTTTAAGGTAATTTTGTCATTTTTTAAACTAATAGGGGGTAATTGATTTTTTACAGGATACCCGAGTAAGGAACGTTCCTTGAATTTAAGAACATAACCGACAGGTTTCAATTCCGATTCTTTTTTTTTTTTTGGGAACCTATAATATGCAGTTCCGATTCCAATTCCAATTCCCCCGAAAAATACAAGATGCCCGCTTTATCTCTATTGCATATCACTGGTGCTGAATTGAATCCAAGAACTGGGGCGGCCAATTTTCATTATTAAAAACCTTTAAAAAAAAAGTAAAAATAAAAATCTATTGAATAAATAGAATACAATAACACCAAATTTCAAAGTCCTCATAAGTACTATTCAATAACCAAAAAAATTAGTGTAGTAACAACTGATTAAAGGTTGTTTGGTTTCGTTTGAAAATTTGCTATCGACAAGCGAAAATGCAGGATTCATTTGGAAGAATATGTTTTTGGCATTAAAGGAGTTACAATCTATTTCATAAATTTCAAATACGACTCCTCTGAATCAAAGTTTAGCAATCGCTACCACTTCACTCTCCACTCTTCGTTTTTACTAAACATGTGACTTTCAACTACTTATTCTATTAACCTTCTTAAGTGAAATAAGGGTTCTTAAACCAATACAATAAAGCTACGGACACCGAAAAACTTGCACCGAAATTGTGTACCGGCCGTCGTGTACCAAGTGTGTGAATTTTTTATTAATTTTTTTCTAGTGAACGGCCGTCCATCAAATTTGGACGGCCGTTCACTCACATGGACTCCCGTCCATACTATATGGATGGGGACAGCCGTCCCCATTTAAAGGACGCCCATCCCTGAATAAAATACAATAAAAAAATTTGTTAAACATTAGGAACGGCCGTCCATCCATTATGGACAGTCGCCCCTTTATTCTGGATGGGCGTCCGCAAATAAGGGACGCCCGTCCTTAATCAAAATATGAAAATAAAAATAAAAATAAAAAACTTTGGGGATGGCCGTCCATAAATTTTGGACAGCCGTCCTTTATGTTTAGACTGGCGTCCATTAGGAATGGATGCCAGTCTCTTACGTTTGGATGGGCACCCGTCCATACTTTTTTGAGAAAAAAAATTCTAAACCTCTTCTTTTTCGTCTTCATTCCCCATCTCCTCTCTTTTTCTTCTGTCTTCATTCCCCATCTCCTCTCTTCTTCTTGTCCACTTTATGCTTCCAACAGATAATCCATAACATGGAAGCAATCATCAACATTAACTACAGATTATATAGGCACACTCTATCAACAATTATATTACATCAAGAATTATAAATAACCGAAAAACTATGCGTAAAGGAGAAGAGAATAATTTTGAATAATTCTGTGATTTGGAAGAGATCATTTCAGCATCAGATGGAGCTATGGTTGCCAGAGGTGATCTGGGTGCTCAGATACCATTGGAAAAGGTCCCATCAGTTCAGAAAAGGATTGTTGAGCTTGGACGAAAGTTTAATAAACTTGTTATTGTTGCTTCTCAACTGCTTGAATCCATGATTGAATATCCTATACCAACGAGTGAAGTTGTTGATGTTTGAGGCGGCCTTGGACGAGAGTGATGCTTTATGCTTTATGGTGAATCAGCCATGGGTCGGTACTACGAGAAGGCATTAGCTGTCCTTAGAAGTGTTAGTTTAAGAATTGAGAGGTGGTGGAGGGAGGAGAAGCACCATGCTGCTTTGGAACCTCTAATTATTCAATCTTCTGTTTGCGGTGGTGTTCCAGAAGAAATGTGTAATGCAGCTATAAAAATGGGTAAGCACTCATCATCTTCACCTCTAAGCTATTTAAATCAATAATAACTTTATATCTGCTAATTTATTGCTTAGATTGGTCAGTAATAAATATACTACAAAGAAACACCAAAACATCATGGGAAAGAATCAATTTATTTGACTTGCATCCATTTAGAGAAAAATCACATAATTATTCAAAATTATTCTCTTCTCCTTTACGCATAGTTTTTCGGTTATTTATAATTCTTGATGTAATATAATTGTTGACAGACTGTGCCTATATAATCTGCAATTAATGTTGAGGATTGCTTCCATGTTATGGATTATCTGCTGGAAGCGTAAAGTGGACAAGAAGAAGAGAGGAGATGGGGAATGAAGACGAAAAATAAGAGGTTTAGAATTTTTTTTTTTTTTTTTTAAATATGGACGGGCGTCCATTCCTAATGGATGTCCGTCCAAACGTAAGGGACTGGAATGGACGCCAGTTCAAACATAAGGGACAGACGTCCAAAATTTATGGGACGGCCGTCCCCAAAGTTTTTTATTTTTTTTATTTTCATATTTTGATTAAGGATCAGGGCGTCCCTTAGGGTGGACGCCCATCCAAAATAAAAGGACGACCGTCCATAATGGATGGAGGACCGTCCCTAATGTTTAACAAAAATTTTTATTGTATTTTATTCAGGGACGGGCGTCCTTTAAATGAGGACAACCGTCCTTGGTATATGGACCCCGTCCATATAGTATGGACGGAAGTACATGTGAGTGAACGACCGTCCAAATTTGATGGACGGCCGTTCACTAGAAAAAAATTGATAAAAAATTCACACGCCTGGTATACATAGGCCAGTATACAATTTCGGTGTAAGTTTTTCGGTGTCCTTAGCTTTGTTGAAACCAATAAACCCTAGCTTTTTTCCACTTTTTATCCCGTAATTTCTTATTTTTATGGATTAAGTTGTAACAGTGACTATGTTGGGGTATTCTGTTTAAGCGTTTTGGGAATTGATACCATTTGAGTGATTATTGGCTATAGAGCGCAGGAGTGCCTGTCTTGAGAATCTCATAAATCGGGTATATATTATGGATCCTCAATTTTCTAAGGTTTCGGTTGGGTTTTAACGCAATGATTATTATGCTTTTTGTAGTGTTTGTATTCCTTTAGTTGGAGGTTTTAAATGGTTATTTAAGTTTGTTTTGTTCTATTTCTATTTGTAAGACAACCCGGAAGTTCACCAACAGAGTATTCTAAGGCTAATAAAGAGCTTGGAAAATCGGGGGTTCAATGAAACTTATAAATGGGCGAGGACCAAACGAAGGTGAATTCTTTGTAACACCTTGAAGTCATTCATCCATTTAGGGAAATGTGATATGCCCATGAAAGTATGATATTTTTTTTCCTTGGATAAATTTCTTATTTTTCCCAAATGAAATTATGTAGGAGATTGATGGGTTGAAGTCACTAATGGCTGAATGTCCCGAGGATAAAGACTTGGTTGATATGTCAATAGAGGAATTGAATCAAGCTGTAGAAGAAGAGAAAAAATTACAAAGTCTGCTACTCAATTCTTTACTTCCTAAGGATGATGCTGCTACTCAATTCTTTACTTCCTTGAAAGCATAGACTGGACTTAGGGCGGTGAGGTAGCTTAGGAAACCATACCTGATGACATTCAGACTTTATTCTTTTCTATTAGCACGCATCCAGTGACTGATGAATCTGTTGTCAAAATAAGCGTAAGAGCTGCTTTTGTTCTAACCTTCTTGTCTAGAAGCTAGAAGGAATCAGTCTTAAAGGGGGGCAAAGTGACGGATGAAATTTCTTTTTTGAGTGAGATAGCAATAAGCTGGGCAAGTCAAATCCATAAAGGCAAGAAAAAACTAGTTTGAAAGTAGTCCTCCTTGAAGTTCCTTTTATTGCAGATTTAATTGCATTTTGGTGTCAATCTGTGCCCCCTGTTTTTCAGGCATTCTCTCTCCCTCTCTTTATGTTTTTCCCCTTCTTTATTGTTTTTGACAAAGTTTTAATCAGGAACAGGCGGGGAAGATGCCTCTTTGTCTGCAATGGGCATATTTAAGATGTAAGTTTCTATAACCTAACCTGGCTAGCATCTTTAGTCATAATTCTTGCATACCAAGAGCCTGGTTTGAAAAGCTTAAGACTGCCTTTCTCAAATAGAGTTTTGTCTCTTCTATAGCAGATATCAGTTAAGAAGTTAAGAATTTGTTAAGTTGTTAGGCTTGTTTACAGCAGTTATTAAACTGCCCTATTTAGGTTCTTAAAATTGTTAGAAGGTTGTTAAAAGGTTGTTACTGCTATTAATGCAGTTATATTTCAGTTGTTTTACTAAGATGACTGTAGCATATAAAAGGTTTACTAAATACTGTATTCATTAGAGAAACTAATACAAAAATACAAATATTCAGTTTACTTTCCTCTACTTTACTTTCCTTTCTTTATCGTTTTTCTCCCCTGTTCTTGCTCTAAACCTAACATGGTATCAGAGCTTTTGACTCGCGTCAAGAATGGTCGATCTCACTCAACTCTCTTCTAATCCAACAAGTTCAGCTCACAAATCAAACACTGATCCAGTCAATTTGTCAAGCCCCATCCCAATGTCTTCAACAACTCTTCGTATCATTTCCCCTAAGTTGACTAGGAACAATTACAACTTTTGGAAGTCACAGATCTTATTTGCTGTCGGATCTTTTGATCTAGAGGAACATCTCATCAGGCTAGTATCGTGTCCAACTCAGTTCGTCAAGATTCCAGCAGACGGCTCTGATGGTGTTACTGAGAAGAAGCCAAACCCAGAATATAGTTAGTGGAAGAAGACTGACAAACTCCTAGTAAGTTGGCTTCTTAGCTCTATTTCTGAATCCATGTTCATAGTTGTCTCAAAGTGTCAGTTTTCTATCGACATGTGGGTTACATTAGAAAAGGAATTTCTTACTGAGTCAAGAACCAAAGCGTTGCATGTAAAAAATTTGCTGCAAAATACAAAGAAAGATAATCTTACCATTCATGAATACTTTGTCAAAATGAAAGGATTTGCCGAGATTCTGTCAAATAGTGGAATAGTGGTCATTGATGAAGAGTTACTGAACTACATACTGGATGGTCTGAATACTGAATACGATGCTGCTGTGGTGAACATTACTACTAGATTAGAATCTAGAATAGATCCTCTCACTATCCAAGAGGCACAAATTATCTTGCACAAGTATGAACTTAGGTTAGAAAAAGCAAATTTTGCCATGAATTTAGTAGTCAGCATCGAGTTTCATGAAGGCTCGGCTCATCTTGATTCAACTGAGAGGAAGTATCACCATGAATCCCAATCCCAAATCAATAATGTACAGCCTAACCTTGGACAAACTCAGTATCAAGGTCCCACTCAGTATCAAGGTCCTAATTTCATACCTCACAATCACACCTCTCAGCAACCTATCCTTGATCCTAATCATTTTGTAACTCCAAATAATTAGTACCATGCCTCTCAATTTAGTGGTGGTAGAGGAAGAGGCAGAGGAGCTGGAAGGAATAGATTGATATGTCACGTCTGTGGCAAGATTGGACACCTTGCACTAAATTGCTATCACAGGTTTGACACTAATTTTACTGGAGGAAACAATGTCCTAGGCAGAGGGAGTTTTATTCAGAATTATCCCAGGCCAACCTTACAGCAGTCACAATTCTATGGTTACTACCCACCTCAGTTCCCTCATAATTCTAGCTTCAGTCCTAATATGAATGAACAAACTGCACCTGGTCCACGACAATCCACTTCTGCCAGTCTTGGTTCTGCACCACAATCAAATTCAGGATCATCTCAAGTGTACCCTAGCTCTCAGTTGTCTGCCTCCAATTCTCACAGTCAAGCACTTTTATCACAAACACAGTTCCAAAATCCTTCAGCTCATTATACTGCTTCCCCAGCAACTGTTCAAGATGCATCCTGGTACATGGACAGTGGAGCCATAGATCATGTCACTTCAGATTTGTCTCAGCTAACAGTGAACTCCAGCTACACTGGCAATGAGCAGCTTCGGGTTGGCAATGGTGAGTTACTTCCCATTTCTCACATTGGTTTTACTGCTTTTCCATGTCATTCTAGATCACTATACCTTAAAAATGTTCTTTGTGTGCCTTACATTGCAAAAAATTTATTAAGCATTTCTAAGTTTACTAGAGACAATAGTGTAATTGTTGAGTTCTTTGCTGATCATTGTGTGGTTAAGGACAAATAATCCAAAGCTGTTCTTCTTCAAGGAAAGCTTAAAGATGGCCTTTATCAACTTCAAACACCTACTGTCACTTCTCCACAGTCCAATCTGCCTTTTGATCATTCATCTGCTCAAGTCTTTAACTCACTACAATTTCCTCAATCTAAAGCTTCACAGTCTTCTACAACATGTCCTAATAATGCTAGTACATTGTACACTCATAAAACTCTTGATATCTCTAATGTTTTGTCTGATTCTGTTGTTGCAAATAGTATTTCTACTTCTGATATTTCCAAGTTCCCTACATTTGTATCCAATTGTAATAATGCTACTAATGCTGATAAAAGAAGCATAATTCAGTCTTTTCCAGTAGAAAAAACTAATAGCATATTGTGGCACAAGAGGTTAGGACACCCTAATGCTACTGTTCTTACTAAAATTCTGTTTGTTTTACAACCTAACTATTCTGTGAAAAACATAATTGAATTCTGTCCAGCATGTCAGTTTAGTAAGCTTCACCAATCAGTTTTTTCTCAGGCTGAGTCTAGAGCTTCATATCCATTAGAATTAGTTTATTCAGATATGTGGGGACCATCCCCTATTCCAACTCCTAAAGGATTTAAATATTACATACAGTTTCTAGATGACTATAGTAGGTTCACTTGGATTTTTCCATTAAAAGCTAAATCTGAAACACAATTAGTCTTCCAACAGTTTCACAAATTAGCTGAAAGACAATTTAATAAATCCTTGAAATGTGTCCAAACCGATTGGGGAGGTGAATACAAGAGTCTAGTTTCTTACTTTGCTAACCAAGGAATTGTCTTTAGGCATCCATGTCCCCACACTCACCAGCAAAATGGAAGAGTAGAAAGGAAACATCGCCAAATAGTTGAACAAGGCTTAACCTTGTTAGCCCAAGCTAACATGCCCTTGAAATATTGGTGGCATGCTTTTCAAACTGCCACTTTCCTCACCAACAGGTTACCTACACTAGTTTTGTCTAATTCTTGCCCATTTCAGGTTCTTTTTAAGAAAAATCCTGACTACTCTGTTTTTAAAGTGTTTGGCTATGCTGTGTACCCTTTTATCAGACCATATAACTCTCATAAGTTTGATTTTCACACCAAACAGTGCACTTTTGTTGGTTACAGTATGCATCATAAAGGTTACAAATGTATGGATTCAAATGGAAAGATCTATGTTTGTCAAAGTGTCAAATTTGATGAGTCTCATTTTCCTTTTGCTTCAACTCAATCTGTTTCTCAAGACAGTACTTCTATTTCTTCCTCCTCTTGTGATCACACTCCTACTGTTCCATTTTTCTCCTTTCCAAACTTGTCTTCCTCATCTTTTGATGTTTCTATTGGTTCTTCAAATTTAGCCATCACTGATCAGCAGAACTCACAAACATTAGAGTCTCCTAGTAATGCTTTCCCTCATATCTCTGATCCCATCCCTTCATGCACACTGCCTGTTCAACCTACTGATTATGCCTCACCAAACCCTCCTGAATGCACCTCAAATTCCTCTACATCTCCTACACAACCCTCACAAACCCTCAAACACATACCTGTCTCTTCTTCACTTATTAATGATCTACCTTCTCCTCCAAAACAGTCTACTTCAACCAAACTACCTGATGGCATTCACCTTATAGTTGAGTTGCCTTTTGAGCCTAAGCCCTTACCTACTCATCCCATGATTACTAGAAGCAAAGCCAAACAACAGCATAGTTCTTTAACTGCTTCCTCCACAAATCACTCTTCCTCTCTTGACACAACTGAACCAACCACTATTACTGAAGCACTCTCCCATCCCTCTTGGAAAGCTTCCATGGAGAGTGAGTTCAATGCTTTGCTCTCTAACAATACCTGGAAACTTGTTCTTGCTGAGTCAGACATGAATATTGTTGGGTGTAAGTGGGTCTTTCGGCTTAAACATAATCCTGATGGTTCTATTCAAAGATACAAAGCTAGATTAGTAGCTAAAGGATTTTAGCAGACCCTTGGTGTTGATTACCTTGAAACTTTTAGTCTGGTTATCAAATCTTCCATAATTAGGGTAGTATTGAGTCTAGCTATTACCTATGGATGGGATATTCAACAAGTGGACATTAATAATGCCTTTTTGAATGGAGAATTCAGTGAGACAGTTTACATGACTCAACCCACTGGTTTTGTTGATACTCAGAATCCACTTCATGTTTGTCAATTAATTAAAGCATTGTATGGCCTAAAACAAGCCCCAGGCACGGTTTGAAAAGCTTAAGACTGCCTTTCTCAAATGGGGTTTTGTCTCTTCTATAGCAGATTCTAGTTTGTTTATTTTTAGGCAAAATACTCAGATCTTATATGTAATTGTCTATGTGGATGACATTTTGTTAACTAGAAATGATGCTGAGTTAGTACAAACTATTGTCCAGAGGTTAAACACTGAGTTTGCTCTTAAGACTTTAGGTTCTCTTAAGTATTTCTTGGGTTTTGAAGTCCACAGAAGAGGTTCACACATCTACATGAGGCAAGAAAAATATTCTAGAGACCTGCTCATTAAGACTGGTATGTTAGATTCAAAACCTTGCTCTACCCCTATGGTTGTAGGCAACAAGTTAACCTATACAAACAGTGATATTTTTGACAACCCAACTCTATATAGAAGCACAATTGGGGCTTTACAGTATTTAACACTTTCCAGACCTGACATTGCTTACTCAATCAACAAGTTAAGCCAGTTTCTCAAAACTCCCATTGAACTTCATTGGCAAGCCTGCAAAAGACTTCTTAGATATCTTAAAGGCACCACAAATTTTGGTCTTCAGTTCACTAAAGTTACCAGGTTTCATTTGGAGTGCTTCATTGATGCTAATTGGGCAGGCTCTATTCAAGATAGAAGGTCCACAAGTGGTTGTTATTTGTTTCTTGGTCCTAATATGTTACAATGGAGCTCTAGGAAGCAAAAGGTAGTATCTTTATCTTCTACGGAAGCTGAATACAAAGCACTTGCCCAAGGGGTAACTGAAATAGACTGGTTTCGCAGTTTGTTTTCTGAAATTGGTCTAACACTTAGTGAGGTACCTGTTATTTGGTGTGATAATCAAAGTCCAGGGTCCCTAGCCTCTAATCCAATTTTTCATGCTAGAACAAAGCACATTGAATTGGATGTCCACTATGTCAGGGAACAAGTTGCTGCTCAACATCTTAAAGTACTCTATGTCCCTACTGATCACCAAAAAGCTGATGTATTTACTAAGTCTCTATCCACTGCCAAATTTGAACATTTCAGAACAGAACTCACAATTGGAGCTTGTACTCCGAATACTGCTTGTCCTCAGAATACTGACTTGTAAGTATGATTGAAATTGGTAAAATTTGTTAAGCAACATGGAGTCCTTATTCCTTGGCAACAACAAGATTTTGGGTAACATTCCTCAAGAAATTGGAAATTTCATGAGATTGAAGATATTGGATTTATTATTTGCAGCGGTGGTTCAGGTCTATGCAAGTGCCAACCATTTGTTAGGCCAGGGTCCAGAAAGCTTGAGAAATTGCGAAGCTGGTTAAACTCCTCCTAGGATGAAACCAACTTGTTGGAAATATATCTGAATTTCTTGGTTTCTATCCAAACCTGAGGGATTTAGAGCTGATCTATAACAAATTTTATGGTGAGATCCCTTATGTGGAAATTTTCAACAATTAGGCAATCTAAACATGGCAAAAAATAATGAACTTCACCACCAGTTAGTTGGTGCAGATCACAGCAAGGATTCCACATGGCAGCTGACAACATGAACCCATAGCTCAATTGTCTTTGACAGTATAAGCTCAAAAAAAGCTTATAGTTCCCATAAGTAGGAAAATAGTAGAGTTGGTCAAGGACCAGTCCCAAGCAGGGCAGGGCCTAGGCCATTTTGGGACTGGTCCTAGGACCGGTCCCAGGCCCATGAACAATTTTAGGACCCGGGTTTGGAATTTCTTTCTTTTTTTTTTTTTTTTTTTTTATATTTTAGGGACGAAACAAAATTTTGTAGAGGGTTTTTAGTATTTTTTAGGGGTAGATTAGTAAGTTTCTAAAAGTTTAATTAATTTTAAAAAATAATAAATTAATAGTTAATTTTAACATAAATGTAATATTCACATTTCACACATTCACACTTTACAAATAAACAATTAAATGAATTTTTTTATTAAATTATTCATCTTCATCATCAACAATATTTACATCATTCAAATATGTATTCCTAAAGAGTTTGAGTAGTTCGGGATCTTAAGGGTGTTATTGTAGTCTTCTTTCTAATGAGTCCAATCCCATAAACACGTTATCACTTTAATCATCTCATCGGTTAAAGAATATCTTTTGTCTTCAACAATCCGGCCACTCGTTGAAAATGTTGACTCGGATGCAATTGTATAAAATGGCACAGATAAAATGTCACGTGCCATTTGGGCT
The DNA here is from genome assembly GCA_026225825.1 of Pistacia integerrima. NCBI lineage: Eukaryota > Viridiplantae > Streptophyta > Magnoliopsida > Sapindales > Anacardiaceae > Pistacia > Pistacia integerrima. Next base: position 24,582,691 of record CM047737.1, read on the forward strand.
ACAATGGGGAATCAACTTGCATGTTGGTTCCACCACTAAGAATATTCATGTCATGTTTTTCCTTCATCGTCATAAAGGATATGTCCACTTGTAGGTAGCAATTCAGCTCATTTGGTCCATGTATGTACGAGCTGGAGCTGCTACTTCCGCCATATTCCATATACATCCACTTGCTCGATCCTTGACGGAGGTCTGCATCAGGATCCTGATTGTCTCTCCTGAATGTTCTACTTCCACTTCCATTGTACTTGTTCTCATATAAAGAAAAAAGGCTATCCAATTTTTGTTTAAAGTCAATCAAATAAGACATATAATCATATCCTAAATGTTGGCCTAACTCAGTAATTATACAGTTAACTACGTGTAATTTAAACTTAAGGTCTACAACAAGGCCTAATCCATATAAGAATGGAATATCTAACCAATATTTCTCATATTTTTCTTTCATCTTTAAAACAATTTCCCTTAAAACGTTATTATATCTGTATTTAGCAAAAGTTTTAGCAATTTGAAGTAAAATATCTAACACTAAATTAGTAGTCGGATAATAAAGACCAGTTAATGTATTAGCAGAATCATAAAAATTTTTAAGAAATGAATAAAAAATTTCACAAATCGTCCAATCATCATAGCTGACAACTTCCTCTGGATAGTGCTTTCGATTGATGAAATCTGTAATTTGTTTTGCGGTTGGCAAAGCTTTTTCCAACATAACTTCAAAGGTCGAACCGGCGGGTCCTCTTGCTTATAATATTTGACATACTCCTGCCATCTTTTATTACTATCGCTGACGATAAATCTGATAGTCGTGCGCACCCTCTCCATCTTCGAATGTATAACATCTAAATCTGCTTTAACTATCAAATTGATGATATGGCAAGCACATCTCTGGTGAAAAAATTTGTCTTCACCACACAGATCCAATATTTTTTCAAATAAAGAGATTGTCGCGGTGTTAGCAGTTGCATTATCAAGCGTTAGCGTTACAACTCTATCAGTTAATAAATATTCTTGCAAAACTTCAAGAATTGTAAAAATAAATAGTTTCAGCACTATGTTTTTCATATAATGGTTTAAAACCCATCAATTTTTGTTGTAAACCCCAATTATAATCTAAGAAATGTACTGTGATAGTTAAAAAATCGGTTTTTGATCTACAAGCCCATATGTCTGATGTAAGTGCAATAGATATATTCCTAAAATTTTGAAATTCATTTTTAAGTTTATTATTTATTTTGTTATAAAGTTTTAGTATATCTCTTCTACTTGTATTTCTACTAACAGGGATATATGCTGGACAAAATGCAGTTTTAATCATGTGAATAAAATAAGGATTTTCAGATAAACAAATGGGAGAGTCCATGGCAACTATGAATCTTGCTATTTCCTCTCGTGCAACATTTGCATTGTATTGCCATGTTGAGAGAGTTGAGAATTGTGGATTAAAATTAAGTTGAGTTTGAATTTGTCTACCTAATCCGGTTAAAGATGTATCAGGCAACTGCATTATTTCGGAGTGCTTCTTCTCCATGTGTCATCGCATCGTCGAAGTCCCCTTCTTAGCGCCAATAATGGTTCCACAGAAATTACATATCACACACAATTCCTCCCCCTCCCCATTTGTCTTTTTCTGTTTTGATTTGGTGAAGTGTCACCATACATCAAACACGACCCTCTTTGACGGTCGGGGGGGTTAGGCTATGCCTGTGCTCGTTGACTCGTAGCTTGCATGTGTTTAGCTACACCTCGTCCCGATCGAATGTGATTTTGGAATTGCAGTTGTTGCCTTTTGGAGGAAATGGTGAAAATGGATTGAACCCTTCCATTTCTTTCGTGGATTGAACGTAAAACTCATTTGGGGATGATCCTCCGAATGCATCATTTTGGGAATCTATTATGAATTTATGATAAAATAATAAATAATTAAAATGAAAAGAAATTAAATAATAATATGAATAAGAGATGATATTGAAAAATAGAAAAAACTGAATAATATGAATAAATTATAAATATAAATATAAATTGAATGAGAATTTGATTTTGGAGATTTGGAGTAGAGAGATTGAGTGGTGTGGAAAAAAAAATGAAAGATTTTAGAGCTATTTATAGTGTAGTTGACTCGGATGCAATTGTATAAAATGGCACAGATAAAATGTCACGTGCCATTTGGGCTACAATGGGGAATCAACTTGCATGTTGGTTCCACCACTAAGAATATTCATGTCATGTTTTTCCTTCATCGTCATAAAGGATATGTCCACTTGTAGGTAGCAATTCAGCTCATTTGGTCCATGTATGTACGAGCTGGAGCTGCTACTTCCGCCATATTCCATATACATCCACTTGCTCGATCCTTGACGGAGGTCTGCATCAGGATCCTGATTGTCTCTCCTGAATGTTCTACTTCCACTTCCATTGTACTTGTTCTCATATAAAGAAAAAAGGCTATCCAATTTTTGTTTAAAGTCAATCAAATAAGACATATAATCATATCCTAAATGCTGGCCTAACTCAGTAATTATACAGTTAACTACGTGTAATTTAAACTTAAGGTCTACAACAAGGCCTAATCCATATAAGAATGGAATATCTAACCAATATTTCTCATATTTTTCTTTCATCTTTAAAACAATTTCCCTTAAAACGTTATTATATCTGTATTTAGCAAAAGTTTTAGCAATTTGAAGTAAAATATCTAACACTAAATTAGTAGTCGGATAATAAAGACCAGTTAATGTATTAGCAGAATCATAAAAATTTTTAAGAAATGAATAAAAAATTTCACAAATCGTCCAATCATCATAGCTGACAACTTCCTCTGGATAGTGCTTTCGATTGATGAAATCTGTAATTTGTTTTGCGGTTGGCAAAGCTTTTTCCAACATAACTTCAAAGGTCGAACCGGCGGGTCCTCTTGCTTATAATATTTGACATACTCCTGCCATCTTTTATTACTATCGCGACGAGCAAATCGATAGTATGCGCACCCTCTCCCATCTTCGAATGTATAACATCTAAATCTGCTTTAACTATCAAATTGATGATATGGCAAGCACATCTCTGGTGAAAAAATTTGTCTTCACCACACAGATCCAATATTTTTTCAAATAAAGAGATTGTCGCGGTGTTAGCAGTTGCATTATCAAGCGTTAGCGTTACAACTCTATCAGTTAATAAATATTCTTGCGAAACTTCAAGAATTGTAAAAATAAATAGTTTCAGCACTATGTTTTTCATATAATGGTTTAAAACCCATCAATTTTTGTTGTAAACCCCAATTATAATCTAAGAAATGTACTGTGATAGTTAAAAAATCGGTGTTTGATCTACAAGCCCATATGTCTGATGTAAGTGCAATAGATATATTCCTAAAATTTTGAAATTCATTTTTAAGTTTATTATTTATTTTGTTATAAAGTTTTAGTATATCTCTTCTACTTGTATTTCTACTAACAGGGGATATATGCTGGACAAAATGCAGTTTTAATCATGTGAATAAAATAAGGATTTTCAGATAAACAAATGGGAGAGTCCATGGCAACTATGAATCTTGCTATTTCCTCTCGTGCAACATTTGCATTGTATTGCCATGTTGAGAGAGTTGAGAATTGTGGATTAAAATTAAGTTGAGTTTGAATTTGTCTACCTAATCCGGTTAAAGATGTATCAGGCAACTGCATTATTTCGGAGTGCTTCTTCTCCATGTGTCATCGCATCGTCGAAGTCCCCTTCTTAGCGCCAATAATGGTTCCACAGAAATTACATATCACACACAATTCCTCCCCCTCCCCATTTGTCTTTTTCTGTTTTGATTTGGTGAAGTGTCACCATACATCAAACACGACCCTCTTTGATGGTCGGGGGGGTTAGGCTATGCCTGTGCTCGTTGACTCGTAGCTTGCATGTGTTTAGCTACACCTCGTCCCGATCGAATGTGATTTTGGAATTGCAGTTGTTGCCTTTTGGAGGAAATGGTGAAAATGGATTGAACCCTTCCATTTCTTTCGTGGATTGAACATAAAACTCATTTGGGGATGATCCTCCGAATGCATCATTTTGGGAATCTATTATGAATTTATGATAAAATAATAAATAATTAAAATGAAAAGAAATTAAATAATAATATGAATAAGAGATGATATTGAAAAATAGAAAAAACTGAATAATATGAATAAATTATAAATATAAATATAAATTGAATGAGAATTTGATTTTGGAGATTTGGAGTAGAGAGATTGAGTGGTGTGGAAAAAAAAATGAAAGATTTTAGAGCTATTTATAGTGTAGTTATGGGGAAATGAAACCGCTCCCCAGTGACGGTTGGTGACGACCAACGATGATAAAGAAAAGTAAATTTTTTTCTTCTTTTTTTTTTTTATAAATTTTGTAAAAAAAAATTTTAACCCCTATAATTTATATTTATTTTAAAATTTATAGAGAAATTTATGTTTTGTACAAGAGACTAAAATGAAAATATTTAAAAAAATTTGGACCCAGGCCTGGGACTTGGAGGAGGGTCCAGTGGAGGGATCGGGCCCTCCTCTTTAGGCCTGATCCCGTTTTGGGGCCAGACCTTCTAAGATCAGGTTTTTGAACCTGATCCCGCTCACCTCTAGAAAATAGCTTATTTGAATTCAATAAACACTTTTAAAATATAATAAAACAGTATGAAAAATATAAGCTCCTTTGACTGGTAGATAAACTTCCTTTGTGAGTGGGGACTCTTTTACTTTTCAAACGGAATAGATCATGTGTAAAGAAAATTTAATTAGTAATTGGAATTTGGAAGTAGTACAGTTTGAATTATTCCTCAATGTCCAGTGGGGACCTTAAAGAAAAGTTGATACCCATCCAACCAATGAAAATTAATCAATAAAGCTTCTATTAATACTGAGTTGATTGAAAATGATAGATCAGGCAAACCCAAATCTACGGCAGTCTTCACCTAACAACAAATATTTCATTTTATAGTATATGGCATTATGGCTGGAAAATAAGAAAATCATTATTTAACCAAAAAATAAAAAAGTTATTTTAAAATGTTGAAAAATCATATAAACTTGTCTTAATATATATTAAAAGTTGCAAAGCAATTTTAATCAGAGTGGTGTTATTTAAACCCCATATTTTATCTAACAATACCCCACTTCTAATTAAACCCCATTAAGAGTTTTAAATTATTTATTAAAATTTCCCCAATTTAATTACAAAAGAAATTTATAATTAAAATTATATATTCAATAGCAGTGTACAAAGCGATGATTATAAATACCTATTTGAAATTCTTTCATAACCCATGATGATTAAGTAAAACCGTTAAAAAAAAATTATGATTGAAAAAAAAATAGTTGCAAAATAATTTTTAAAGGAAAAAAATGGTGTACGGGTACTTTAAAATTATATTTGCGTTTTAATGTAATTTTGATTGAGCATAATATTGTAATCTAAAAGAATTATTAACATGGGTCTCTTAAGAAATTTAGTGGGGTCAAATAGCATCGCTCTTTAAATTATTATTTCTTCAAAACTTATCATAAAACAGATCAGTTAAAAGGTTTTTGTTGTTGTTTGAAATATAAAATTAAATAAAAATGAAACCAAATAGGATATAAAAGGCTCCCTAATTAACCATATCTCAAACACTGTATTGTTAATTTTCGCAATGGACCAAATTCGTTTCTAGAGTAAAATAACTTATTATTTTTGAGTTTCTAAAGGCAAAAGTTTTGCTTTCGGCCAGCAAATTCAGGGCAAAATTTAGGCCATATATAACATAAGGAGAAAGGAAATGATATTTACAGTTATAAAATTATTGGGATTAATTATACTAAAAGAAATATTTTAAGAGTATTGAGTAACGTTATTTTCGTATTATAGATGGATCTACCCTTGGATTATGATTCAAAGGTTGATTAAGATATTTTTATACCATATGATTCGAGAGTATTTAACCCGTTAACAATACTAGCTAGGGGTAGAGTCATTTGCGGAAAGGAACATAACAATCACCTTACAAAATTCAAACATGCATTTTGAAAGTGCAGGCATTCAGTGCAAGACTAAGACCTCAATTGACTTGGTAGTGATTTTGATGCTTCAAGTCTTGAAGGCAACATTTGTGGTGTTGCCTAATTGTTGATAATGCAAGCATCCGTTTAGTTTGGGTAATTAGGTCAATGACACAAATTGTACTCACAAAGACTATAAGCTTAAGTCTTGAGAAGTGTAGTCAAGATGAATAAAAGGTGAAACAAGTTTAAAACTATATGATTGTGATTTCCGAAATTCTGATTAGTAATAAAGATAAATAGAAGAAAAAAAATTCTGAAAAAACTAAGGAAAACTCTTATAAAAAACTATCCAATCCCTGGGATACCGTTAAAAAAATGTCTAGAGATGATAATCCAATGATCCATATCAATAATATTACTCCGATACTGTAAGTTAAGTCATAAATTACAGTCCAAGGGTTAACTTATTTATCTTCCCCTGCTAACATTACCAGCTACACTGGTGTTTTCTAGCTTTACTTCACTAATCTTGATTTACGGGGAGGAACATATCAATCTCGGTACAATAGTCAAACATGCATTTTGAAAATGAATATAGTACAAGACAAAGAACTAAATTGATGACTTGATAGTGATTTTGTAGCTTTTATTTACGTCAAGTCTTTATAACTTAATTGTGCCCACTAAGAGTAAAGACTCGGAAATGCTGACAAGTGAAATTAAGATGAATAAAGGTTAAATGAGGAATCAAAATCTGCTGTCAATGAATTTTATATAAAAACCCTTGTCTCAAACAAGTTTGAGGTACAAATTGAGGGGTGACGGAAAGTTAACGTTATTCTTGCTTTTTTTCTTTACTTTAGTACATATCTTGGTGAAGAAATTAGGATTTTCTGTTGTGAAAATATAAGTCTTTTATCCTGGATAAAGGACAAAGAAGATTAATCATATCCACATCAAAGACTTGAATGAAACCTTTTTCTATGTAGGCTTGACTCTAAAAAGCAACAAAAACCTTGAGTGAAAGATGGTGCATTGACATTTTCGAAGCTCTTAGAGTTCCAAATTCTATTTATAAATATGGGGTTCTGAATTAGGCTCTGCAGTGCACAAACTTAGCTAGTTTAAGCAATGGCAATCTCATCCCTCAATAAACTCTCCCCTGTTTTCTTCAGCCTCTTTGTTGTGCTACATTTTCAACTAAATGTTGCTTTTGATTCCATTCAAGAAGCACAAGCTCTTCTCAAATGGAAGGCCAGCCTTCAAAACCACGACCATTCTCTCATCTCTTCATGGACTCTTTATCCTGTTAATGCTACCAATAATTCTACTCAACACAGAAGCAAGATAAACCATTGTACTAATTGGTCTGGAGTTTCTTGTGACCATGTTGGAAGCATCCATAGATTGAACCTGTCAATTGTAGGTTTAAAAGGTACGCTTGATGAATTGTCATTCTCATCATTTCCTCATCTTGCATATCTTGATCTTAGCATAAATGAACTCTTTGGAGTTATCCCTGCACAAATTGGTAATCTCTCCAAACTAAAGTATCTCGACTTGTCAAGTAATCAGTTTTCAGGGAAAATACCAATTGAAATCGGTCTCTTTACATATCTTGAGACCCTCCACTTGGTTGAGAATCAGTTGAATGGTTCAATTCCAAAAGAAATAGGCCAACTAAGTTCTCTTAGTGAACTAGCTCTATACAGTAACCGCTTGAACGGTTCAATTCCTGCTTCTTTGGGAAATTTGAGCAACTTGGCTTGGTTATGTCTTTCTAATAATTCATTTTCTGGTTCCATTCCTCCAGAAATGGGAAACCTCTCGAATCTGGTTGAACTTTACATCGATAACAATAGCTTAACTGGTCCAATCCCTTCAAGTCTTGGAAACCTTAGAAAGTTGAAAGTCTTGCACATGTTCATAAACCAACTTTCTAGTTCCATTCCCAAGGAATTAGGAAATTTGGAGTCTCTCACTACTATCAGTCTTCATAGCAATAATCTTTCAGGTTCAATTCCAGCATCTCTTGGTGGTCTGAGAAGTCTCATTTGTCTTCAGTTATACAATAATAATCTTTCTGGCTCCATTCCTCCTGAAATAGGAACTCTGAAAAATCTTGTTGATTTAGAGTTAAGCCAAAATCTACTCAGTGGTTCTATTCCTGATTCTTTTAAAAATCTGAACAAATTAGAGATTTTGTACCTTCGTGAAAACCATCTTTCTGGTACCATTCCCCAGGAAATAGGAAATTTCATGTTCATTGAATTGGAATTAGACACCAACAACTTCACAGGTCAGTTACCCCATAATATATGTGTTGGTGGTTCACTTCAAAGATTCACTGTGAATAGCAACAATTTTTTCGGTCCAATTCCCAAAGGCTTGAGACATTGCATGAGCTTGAAGAGACTCCGCTTGGAACAAAACAAATTTGTTGGTAACATATCTGAAGATTTTGGCGTCTATCCACACCTAGAATATTTAGGTCTCAGCCAAAATAAGTTTTATGGTCAAGTCTCATCTAGCTGGGGAGAGTGTCCAAATTTAGGCACCCTAAAGATCGCAGAGAACTATATAACTGGCAGCATACCAGTTGAGCTTGGAAACCTAACTCAACTAGGTAGACTTAATCTTTCTTCAAATTATCTAGTTGGGGAGATTCCAAAAGAACTTGGAAACTTAAGTTTGCTAGAGGAGCTGATTTTGAATAGGAACCAACTTTCTGGTGGTATACCTTCAGAAATTGGATTCCTCACCAGAATTACCCGTCTTGACTTGTCCGCAAACAAGTTGAGAAAATCAATCCCTGAAAGTCTCGGGAACTTGTTGCAAATGAACAGCTTGAATTTGAGCAACAACCAGTTTACCCAAGAAATTCCACCTCAGTTGGGGAAGCTAAGTCAACTTACAGAGGTGGATTTGAGTCATAACTTCATCAGCGGAAAGATACCTCCTCAAATATGTGATTTGGAGATGTTGCAGGAGTTAAATCTCTCCCACAATAGTCTCTCTGGGTTTATTCCGAGAGAATTTGAAAATATGGTTGCCCTATCAAGCATTGATATATCTTACAATGAGTTGGAGGGTCCAATTCCAAACTCCACAGCATTTAAAAATGCTATCATGGAAGAATTACAAGGGAACAAAGATTTGTGTGGTGATGTTAGAGGGCTGCAACATCCTTGCAGAACTTTATTACCTGTGGCAAAACATGGGTTGCATAAGGGTTGGATAATCTTTTTTAAAGTTTTTTCCCCTCTTCTAGGAGCTCTTGTTCTTTCGCTTGCGGTGATCCGTATACTCTTTAGTTCCAGAAGAACAAAAAGACACTCAGAAGATAAAGAAAGTGGGATGAACAATGAAGAAGTTCTCTCGATATCAACTTTTAAAGGAAGAAAGATGTATGAAAAAATCATAGCAGCGACTAAGGATTTTGATGCCAATCACTTAATTGGGAAGGGAGGTCATGGAAGTGTTTACAAAGCTGAGTTATCACCAGGGGATATTGTAGCAGTTAAGAAAATCCATTCGCTATGTACTGGGGATATAGCTGATCAAAAAGAGTTCTTGAGTGAGATAAGAGCATTAACAGAGATAAGACATCGAAATATTGTGAAATTTTTTGGTTTTTGTTCCCATTCTCGACACTCATTCTTAGTCTATGAGTATCTCGAAAGGGGTAACTTGGCCGCAATTTTGAGCAACAAAGCAGGAGCACTAGAACTAGATTGGAGTAAGAGAGTGAATATCATAAAAGGTGTGGCACATGCTTTGTCTTACATGCATCATGATTGCTTCCCACCAATTGTCCATCGTGACATATCAAGCAAGAATGTGTTGCTAGATATGGAATATGAAGCTCATGTCTCAGATTTTGGAACTGCTAAGCTTCTCAAGCCAGATTCATCTAATTGGACTCAACTTGCCGGCACATATGGATATGTTGCACCAGGTATATAATTCCCACACTCTCATTTTACAATACCCTTATTGGATAATCAATGATAAATATAGCATATTTCTTTCACTTTGCAGAGCTTGCTTACACAATGAAGGTGACCGAGAAATGTGATGTGTATAGCTTTGGGGTATTGGCATTGGAAGTCATCCTAGGGAAGCATCCCGGAGATGTGCTCGCCCTATTTTCAAGTTCATCTGCAAACATGAACATAGAGCTTGATGATATGTTGGATCCAAGGCTTCCATTTCCCTCCTTGGAAGTTCAGAGCAAACTGATTTCCATCTTAGATATGACCTTTTTATGCTTAGATGTAAGCCCGCGGTCTAGACCAACCATGCAGATTGTGTCTCATCTTTTTTGTAACTAAATCTTATTCTTTTTGAAGTAATCACACTAGATTATAAATTTCCAGTAGACTATTTCGTAAGTTTTTGAATCAATTATTTGTAAGGTTGGTCTAGTTTTTGAATCAATTGTTAGAAGTAATCACAGTGGATTATAAATCTAGTTTCTCTATATGTTTTTTATTTTTTATTTTTTTTATTTTTTTATTTTTTTAAATTTAGCAACATTGGGACTTGAGAGCGATTGGTTACATAAATTCTCCATTAGCTATTGAAACAATGTAGCTTGCACTGGCTACAAGTTGCTGATTCTTATTTAAAATTTGTGTTCTTATCAATGACTAAGGCAGTATTAATTTGGGTTGGGTAACTTTTCATAATCTGAAAGTGGATTCTCAAATAATCTAAAGCTAATTAATTATTTATTTAAAAACATTTTAAAGTGGTTAAATAATTTAATATTATAAAAATACTAACCCACTAGCTACGTCCGACGACAATCACATAAACTTAACTTGTCAATAGATTGTATAAGAGTTTGAATTAAGTCCTGAAAATTTTAGGCACAATATTGTTGATTTTGAATTATTAATGAATTCAAAGAACAAATAATTACTTTCAAAGAATGTCACCTCCAGAGAATAAATGGCAAAGAAAATTCATACTGAAGCATATCCATCAAAGTGGTGCTGAGCTCGAGTTTTTGAAGGGTGGCCAAAGCAAAATTGAGAAAGTCCATTTTTTGTAGATGATTATTTTAGAGTTAGGTTTTGTATCAACAAAATAAGAAAAGAAAGAGGTGAAGAGGAGATCAGCCGAAGGTGAGATGAAGAAAATGGGAAAAAAGGGGGTTAGCAGTCGATTCGACCAAGCCTTGGATGAACAACCTCCCATAGTATGATTCAATTGCAATATTACTAGTATGTTCTTGACTCAAGCCTCTTCATTTTGGACAACAAAGATTGAATTTGAAGCAGGTTTGTTACAGTAAATAGTGCATGGATAGTATATCTTTGTGAGATTTCTCCATTATTTTGATGTATGAGTGTTTGATTCCAAGCGGTATTGTTTTTCAGATTGTTGTGGAAGTATTCTTCATCTCACCTTCGGCTGCTACCCTTTTTCTCAATCAAATCGTTTGTTATTTGCCTTGTAATATTTGCAGTAGTGGTTCACTCCAGCACTTCTATGCAAGTGACAACCATTTCTTAGGCCCGATCCTTGAAAGCTTGGGGAATTGCAAAAGTGTAATAACCACTTTCTACTCAAATACTCATAAAAATATACATAATAAAATACATATAAAATAGTATAAAGAGTTGGGCCCAAATTTTTCTTTTATTAAATATATACATTCTTTATACAAAATTAGTATCATATACAAAAGTCATCAAAAACATGGTGGACAGTGTAACCACTTCCCCTCGCGTGCCGACGTCCATCCGACCGCATCCTCACCTAGATCCTGTAAAACATAGGAAATAACGAGGTGAGCACTAAAACAATGCTCAGTAAGTAAATCCTCTACTCGTCTAACCCCGTAACTCTCTCTCTAATTCTTTCCTTACAATTTCTCATTTACTCTCTTTTTTTGTACTTCTCTATGTTTCTCTTTCTTAGAACTCTTTTTTGCTAACTCCCTTTAGTAAGTCACGGCCCCATCTTACCGGAGGCAAGGCCGAGACTTGCTCCCGCTCTCCGTGACTTCTACTCGTTCTCAGCCGATCGGACTCAGTTATGCATGGATTCGGAACCCTTGGCCATGTGAGTGTATAATCTCTCTCTCGGGTACTCTTGGGTATAGCCCTCATCCGCATGCACTCTCACAGGCTACACCACTTTTCTCTCTCATACTCATGCAGCTCTCTCAATGCGGCGTACATGTGGGAATACTCTACCCATTACTCACGGGTTCCCCATCGCACAACCTACTCTATTCTCTTTTCTCTTTTCTTTTAGAGGAGCTCGCATTCAAAATAATTTACTCTTTTTCTACTCTTTCTCAAACTACTTCTCAATGCACAATTAATGCATAAGGATGGTTCATGCTTAAAGTTTCTTACTTAGTGCACTTATGAAATGCACAAATGCAATATTGCATCAAAATAATCATTCTGCGCAAGTCACACTCAAGAAGGCATAACTTGAGTTATACACATCGAATTTCTACGGTTTTGGTCTCGTTTTAAAGCTTAGAGACAGGGCTATAATTTTTATTTTGGTCTAAACCCAGTTCAATCCTTAAGATGCCCAAAAATCACTCAGAAAGTCACGGATGTGACAGGGCAGATTTCACTTAGGCATTTCATCAAACAACTCATGTGCATACCAAAGCTCTAATTATCTATAACTCTACTCTTCTCTTTAACCATCCAAAATGGGAGGAAAACTCCCTCATACACTCTAAATTCCTGTCAAGGAAAAACACTCCCATAAGGTTTGCTCAAAACTCCCTCTAACTTCAATCAAACTCAACTCATCATCATGCAATCACAATACTTCTCATAACTCAATTATATTCAATATCAACATAGATAAATACTCATAACATCTCAATCTCTCAGAAAGCATAATACATACATATACATACACAATCTCTACTCAAATGAATTCTTAAATCTCAATTTAGTTTGGATTTACTTACTTTGTGAATAAGTGACTTCTCTAACACTTCTCCTTTCTCTTGTTGTCTTGTCTTCTCTCTACAACTTTAAACAATACAATAACAACAATATAAGACTTCAATACAACTATAAACAAACTCATATCTAAAGCAAGAATCCTTACCTTAGGATGCTTTAGATTCAAACTCTACTAAAAGTTCCCCAAAAGTTCCCTAAACTCCTTAGAAATCTTGGAAGATTGAATGGAATATGGAGAGAAATTAGAGAATGGGTATGGCGGTGGAAATAAGTGAAATGAAGGGTTCTCTACACCTAACCCTTTTTTAGCTCATATTATAACCATCATTTTCCATTTTGCCCTTGCACTTTCGCTAAAATTCCATCTACATCTCTTAGTCAATTACCATAAAGCCCTCATTTTTATTGCATTCTCCATGAAATTCTATCTCTTTTCACTCCCCACAATTATAACTAATTTTGAGTGAAAATATCATTTTACCCTTAATGCAAGTTTAAGGGATTTTCTTCACATTTTTCTTAAAATAACTTTAACAAAATTCAACTAAGGGCCAATTAACCAAAAATAACAACATGCAAGCTCAATTGAGAATAAATCAATAAACATTCAAACAATGCAACAATAATTTAACTACGTACCTCAAGTGAGGCGTTACAAAAAGCCTGATTAAACTCTTCCTAGGACGAAATGAACTTCCAAGCCTGAGGGATTTAGAGTTGATCTGTAACAAATTTTATGGTGAGATCCCATATGTGGAAATTTTCAACAATTAGGCACTCTAAAAAAATTCTTTCATAAGTGATGATGATTAAGAAAAACCATTAGTTTATGGTTGCAAAATAATTTTTAAAGAAAAAAATGGCGTATAGGTACTTTAAAATTATATTAGCCTTTTGATGTAATTTTGATAGAGGATAATATTGTACATCTAAAAGAATTAGTATTAACGTGGGTCTCTTAAGAAATTTAGTGGGGTCATACTTCTTGAAAACTTATCTTAAAACAGATTAGTTAAAAGGTTTTTGTCAGTTCTTGAAATGTAAAATGAAACCAAATGATATAGTCGCTACCTTGTTGAAGTTGACATTGATGAATATCCCTCCTGGTTCTCGGCTTCAGACCGTAAGCTTTTGAAATATGTGGCTAAGGACGATGATACACCACACGGTGTAATGGCTAAGGATGGTAGTGGAGATTACAGTAGCATTCAAGAAGCTATTGATGCCTACCCAAAGTACTTATGAGGCCGATGAAATCTACAATGAAAGCATTACTTTGTCTGAAAAACAACAGAATTTGTTCATGTCTGGTGATAGAAATAGCAAGACCATTGTTTCGGGTAGCAAGAGCAACGGCCAAGGCTTCAAAACCTAGAAGACCGCCACATTCAGTAAGTTTCTAAACTTGTAAGACCCTTGTATCGGCGCTAGGAACGGGGTTCATTACCAAAAGTGTGGGATTCGTGAACACAACCGGCTCTGATGGACACTAGGCTGTGGCTCTCCGTGTTGCATCCGACTATTCAGCTATCTTCAACTGCAGGATCGATGGTTAACAAACTTCTTTGTACGCCCATGCTTATTGACAATTTTACCGTAATTGTATAATTTCTGGCACTATTGGTCACATTTTCGGAGATGCCACCGTCATTATTCAAAGTTCCACTCTTATCGTTAGGAAGTCCAATAATAACGTTGAAAAACATGCGGTGATAGCTCCAGTCAGAAGCATAAGACAACATACCACTACAGTGGTTATCCACAATTGTACCATTGTCCCTGATGAAAAGCTCTTCCCTTACAGGCTAAAGGCCCAAGTATACTTAGGCAAGCCGTGGAAATTACTATGCCACAACTATTTTCCTGGAAAATACCATGGGTGATTTCATTGATCCAGAAGGATTTATTAGCTTCAAGGAAAATTTTGCACAAGACACCTGTATATAATATGAGTATGGGAATCGCGGCCCTGGTTCCTAAAGAGGTAAGAGGCAAGAGGGTCAAGTGGTCTAGTGCTAAACGAAAGGATCAGGCCAAGTATACACTGTTTTGAAATTATTGAAGAGCGACCAATTTTTGGATGATGTTGGAATTCCTCACGATGGACTCATCTATTCAAATACAACCCATGATAATAGTTTGATTGAGACCACAAGGATTGGGATTTGGATTGTTTTCAATTAATTTCGTTCTCATTTTTTTTTTTCCCAATAGTAAATTCATTCATTTAATGAATTGATTGCATTCCTCTTCATTTTTATATTTCAATATGCAATCTATTAATCTAAAAACAATGAGGCATATATGTTTAGTGCTTCTAAATATTTTATTTTGCTGATTCAAGAATTGCTTTAAAATATTTCGCATAGTGATAGAACCCTAAAGAACTACTTAATACTTTTAGAAAATATATAGATTCATTAGAGATGAATTTAATTTTATATATCACTCTCCGACATCCATTGTTGCTGTCAGAAATTGGAGGAGTGTTGGAAGAATAAAAATCACTCTAATACGTATTGTTGGAATTGGGAGCAATTAAATCAATCTCAAATAGGCTTCTAATATTAAAAAGATGAACTTGTGCTAAAAAGGAAGAGAAAATTACTTTCATCAATCTCAATTACATTCTCTTCAATGAGGAAGAGGAACAATCTCTCTTTTCTCTCTTCAATTCATACATTCTTCAATCCCTTATTTATAAATAAATAAATAAAGGGATTAGATTACATAACTAACTTAACTGTTCAGACAACAATTAAGTGAAATTAAAGTTCATGATTGAAAATAACTACAATCTTTTCATGTCGCAGCATTCTACTATCTAGAAATTTTCTAAAGCAGATTTCTTCTTGGCATCGCGACATTCATCTTCCGTCGTGCATGCTTTCTTCTAGACATCTTCAGAGTCCTCTAGCAGACATTCTTGTCGACATTCTTGTTGCCATTCTTGTTCTACCAAAAAGATTCAATCTTCAACAGTTCCAAAACCCTTGAAGTCTGGTTGCATAATTTAAGGTTGAGTACAGGTAGCGGGTAGAACAAGAACTGGAACCTACCTGGAATTGACAGTATGCGGGTAGGTTTCGGTTCTATTTTATTAGAACGACACTGTGTGATTCCGATTCCGGATCCTACAGGTTTCGAAACTGGAATTGGAACCCAGGAAAATAACCTAAAGCGAATACCCGGCTTGGAACTTGCTTGAAACCTGTTTGTGTTTTGGTTTTGATTAAGAAATTTTGTGTGAATTGTGATGAATTGATTGAATTCAAGTGTTGCCTCGAGATTAAAGGATTTATGAGTCACATTAGACACAAATGAATAAGTAATCAAAAGTTGAAACTATTAAATATAGGTTTTCTTAATTTGTTAGGGGTATATTTATAAACTTTTAAGATAATTTTGTCCTTTTTTAAACTAATAGGGGGTAATTGATTTTTTACAGGATACCCGAGTAAGGAATGTTCCTTGAATTTAAGAACTATGACCAAAAGGTTCCGATTCCGGTTCCTTCATTTGGGAACCTATACTATACAATTCCGATTTTGATTGTTTTGAAAAATACAGGATACCCGAAACTGTTCACCATCATTGGCGCTAAATTGAATCCAGGAAGTGGGGCGGCCAATTTACATTATTAACAACCTTTAAAAAAAAAAAGTAAAAATAAAAATCTATTGATAAAATAGATATACAGTAACATCAAATTTCAAAATCCTCATAAGTACTATTCAACAACCGAAAAAATTAGTGTAGTAACAACTGATTAAAGGCTGTTTGGTTTGGTTTGAAAATTTGCCGTCGACAAGTGAATGCAGGATTCATTTGGAAGAATATGTTTTTGGCATTAAAGGAGTTACAATCTATTTCATCAATTTCAAATACGACTCACCTGAATCAAAGATCAGCAATCGCTACCACTTCACTCTCCACTCTTCGTTTTTACTCAACCGGTGACTTTCAATTACTTATTCTATTAACTTCTTAAGTAAAATAAGGGTTCTTAAACCAATAAACCCTAGCTGTTTTCCCCTTTCTATCCCGTAATTTCTTATTTTTATGGATTAAGTTGTTACAGTGACCATGTTGGGGTATTGTGTTTAAGAGTTTTGGGAGTTGATACCGTTTTGAGTGATTATTAGCTATAGAGCGAGTGCTTGTCTTGAGAATCTCATAAATCGGGTATATATTATGGATCCTCAATTTTCTAAAGTTTCGTTTGGGTTTTAACGCAATGATTATTATGCTTTTTGTAGTATTTGTATTCCTTTAGTTGCAGGCTTTAAATGGTTATTTAAGTTTTTTTGTTCTGTTTCTATTTGTGAGACAGCCAGAAGCTTCACCAACAGAGTATTCTAAGGCTAATAAAAAGCTTCGGAAAATCAGGGGTTCAATGAAACTTATAAATGAATTGAGGACCAAACAGAAGGTGAACTGCTGTAACACCTTGAATTCATTCATCCATTTAGGGAAATGTGATATGCCCACGAAAGTATGATATTTTTTTTCCTTGGATAAATTTCTTACTTTTCCCAAATGAAATTATGTAGGAGATTGTTGGGTTGAAGTCACTGATGGCTGAATGCCCCGACGATAAAGACTTGCTTGATATGGCAACAGAGGAATTGAATCAAGCTGTAGAAGAAGAGAAAAAATTACAGAGTCTGCTGCTCAAGTCCTTACTTCCTAAGGATGATGCTGATGAGGGGTGCATTTTGAATGTGAGAGCTGGTAAGTGAAGACCATGTAGATAGGCAGCTCAATCGGGAAAAGCGAATGGTCAAAGCTTTCAGCAGGCGTCAGTCGTCTTCTTGCTGTTGTTGAATGTGAAGTTGTGATCAGCTTAGCAGTAAAGAGCTCTTGTTTAGCGAAAGTTGTATTCGGATTCTGCTTGAGCGGCCTTCTCTCTCTGAGTTACGGCAAAGGTAGTTCAGTAAGCCTCGTAATCTAGTATGACCGAAGCATTAGCCCTGTCTCTATCCTTGAAAACATAGACTGGACTTGGTGCGGTGAGGTAGCTTAGGAAACCGTACCTGATGACATTCAGACTTTATTCTTTTCTGTTAGCACGCATCCAGTGACCGATGAATCTGTTGTCGGAGTAAGCATAAGTGCTGCTTTTGTTCCAACCTTCTCATCTAGAAGCTAGAAGGAATCAGTCTTAAAGGGGGGCGGAGTGACGGATGAAATTCCTTTCTGAGTGAGTTAGTAATAAGCTGGGCAAGTCAAATCCATAAAGGCGAGGAAAAACTAGTTTGAAAGTAGTCCTCCTTGAAGTTCCTTCAATTGCAAATTTAATTGCATTTTGGTGTCAATCTGTGCCCCCTGTTTTTCAGGCATTTCTCTCTCTCCCTCTCTTTATGTTTTCCCCTTCTTTATTGTTTTTGACAAAGTTTTAATCAGGAACAGGCGGGGAAGATGCCTCTTTGTCTGCAGTGGACATATTTAAGATGTAAGTTTCTACAACCTGTCCTGGTTAGCATCTTTAGTCATAATTCTTGCATATCAAGGACCTTTTGAAGAATTCCAACCTTGTTTGAATTACACAGGTATGAGAGACACTCACAGAAGAAAGGTTGGAAGTTTGATGTTATAGATGTAACAGAGTCTGATCTGAGAGGATACAAGGTATGTCTTCCATCCTGTGAATTTTCATGTGTCCCTTTTTATTAGATGGGTATTGTTCAGTTGTTAGGTATGGGTTACAATCTATAATATTTTCCAATATACCGTTTTCGATTTACAAAATATGGAATTACCTCATAACTGTTTTATAAATCTTTGGCTTGTCCTTTTACTAACCAGGAAGCTAGTGCGGCAATCTCAGGAGCTGGTGTCTATGTGAAGCTTAAATTTGAGAGTGGAATTCATGGGGTTCAGGTTTCAGTACTACCTATTTGGCTTACAATGTATGATTCAGAGCAGAAATTACAAACAGTTGTCATCTTGCGGCGTGTTCCTGTGAGGGAGAAGTCTGGACGAGTTCATGCCAGTGCTGTCTCTGTTACTATCCTTCCTCAGGCTGATGAGGTGCAAAACGAATTGAAGTTGATTGAATGATAATATTTCTTATGATGCCACAATTGCATGGTCATTTTTCTTTACGACTGTCACCATTGTAGTATTGGAAGTATTATAATGTTTTCTGATGCTCAATCTCATTGATCTTTTTTATTTTTGTAACAATATACCAACTTTCTGGCTCTATTCCAACAGAAATGGGAAACTTGAAACCTCTTTTTGATTTCCAGTTAACTATGAATCAACTAAGTGAACCTATTCCCTCTTCCTTTTAAAATCTAAGCAACTTGGAGTCCTTATTCCTTGGCAACAACAATCTAAAAAATATAAGCTTCTTTTGACTGGTAGATAAACTTTCTTTGTGAGTGGGAACTCTTTTACTTTTCAAACTGAATAGATTATGCGTAGATGTTAAATCTTGTAAAGAAAATTAAATTGGTAATTGGAATTTGGAAGTAGTGCAATTAATTATTCCTCCATATCCGGTGGGGACCTTAAAGAAAAGTTGATATACTGAGTCAATTGAAAATGATAGATTAGGCAAACCCAAATCTAAGGCAGTCTTCACATAATTACAAATATTTCACTTTATAGTATATGACTAGAAATAAAGAAAATTTTTATTTTAAAAAAAAAAAAAAAAAAAAAAAAAAAAACTTATTATTTTTGAGTTTCTAAAGGCAAAAGTTTTGCTTTCGACCAGTAAATTCAGGGGAAATTTTAGGCCATATATAACATAAGGAGAAAGGAAATTATATTTACCATTATAAAATTATTGTGATCAATTATACTAAAAGAAATATTTTTAGAGTATTAAGTAATGTTATTTTAGTATTATAGACGGATCTACACTTGGCTGATGATTCAAAGGTTGATTAGGATATTTTTAGACCATATGATTCAAGAGTATTCAACCCGTTAACAATACTAGCTAGGGGTAGAGCCATTTGCGGAAAGGAACATAACAATCACCTTACAAAATTCAAACATGCATTTTGAAAGTGCAGGCATTCAATGCAAGACAGAGACCTCAATTGACTTGGTAATGATTTTGATGCTTCAAGTCTTGAAGGCAACATTTGTGGTGTTGCCTAATTGCTGATAATGCAAGCATCCGTTTAGTTTGGGTAATTAGGTCAATGACACAAATTGTACTCACAAAGACTATATGCTTAAGTCCTTAGAAGTGTAGTCAAGATGAATAAAAGCTATATGATTGTGATTTCTGAAATTCTGATTAGTAATAAAGATAAATAGAAGAAAAAAAAAAAAATTCTAAAAAGCTAAGGAAAACTCTTATCAGAAAACTATCCAATCCCTGGGATACCGTTGAAAAAATGTCTAGAGATGATAATCCATTGATTCATATCAGTAATATTACTCCGATACTGTAAGTGAACTCATAAATTACAGTCCAAGGGTTAACTTATTTATCTTCCCCTCCTAACATTACCAGCTACACTGGTGTTTTCCAGCTTTACTTCACCAATCATTTACGGGGAGGAACATATCAATCTCAGTACAATAGTCAAACATGCATTTTGAAAATGAATAAAGTACAAGACAAAGAACTAAATTGATGACTTGATAGTGATTTTGTAGCTTTTATTTATGTCAAGTCTTTGATTATGCCCACTAAGAGTAAAGACTCGGAAATCCTGGCAAGTGAAATTAAGATGAATAAAGGTGAAATGTGGAATCAAAATCTGCCGTCAATGAATTTTATACAAAAACCCTTGTCTTAAACAAGTTTGAGATACAAATTGAGGGGTGAAAGAAAGGTAAACGTTATTCTTGCATTTTTTCTTTACTTCAGTATATATCCTGGTGAAGAAATCAGGATTTTCTGTTGTGAAAATATAAAATCCTAGAGTGTCTTTTATCCTGGATAAAGAACAAAGAAGATTAATTATATCCACATCAAAGACTTGCATGAAACCATTTTCTACGTAGGCTTGACTCTAAAAAGCAACAAAAATCTTGAGTGAAAGATGGTGCATTGACATTTTCGAAGCTCTTAAGAGTTCCAAATTCTGTTTATAAATATGGAGTTCCCAATTAGGCTCTGCAGTGCACAAACTTAGCTTTTTTAAGCAATGGCAATCTTATCCCTCAATAAACTCTCCCCTGTTTTCTTCAGCCTATTTGTTGTGCTACATTTTCAACTAAATGTTGCTTTTGATTCCACTCAAGAAGCACAAGCTCTTCTCAAATGGAAGGCCAGCCTTCAAAACCACGACCATTCTCTCATCTCTTCATGGACTCTTTATCCTGTTAATGCTACCAATAATTCTACTCAACACAGAAGCAAGATAAACCATTGTACTAATTGGTTTGGAGTTTCTTGTGACCATGCTGGAAGCATCCGTGGATTGAACCTGTCAATTGTATGTTTAAAACGTACGCTTGATGAATTGTCATTCTCATCATTTCCTCATCTTGCATATCTTGATCTTAGCATAAATGAACTCTTTGGAGTTATCCCTACACAAATTGGTAATCTCTCCAAACTGAAGTATCTTGACTTGCAAACTAATCAGTTTTCTGGGAAAATACCAACTGAAATCAGTCTCCTTACAAATCTTGAGACCCTCCACCTAGATAAGAATCAGTTGAATGGTTCGATTCCAGAAGAATTGGGCCACCTAAGTTCTCTTAGTGAACTAGCTATCTACAGTAACCGCTTGGACGGTTCAATTCCTGCTTCTTTGGGAAATTTGAGCAACTTGGCTTGGTTGTCTCTTTTTAATAATTCACTTTCTGGTTCCATCCTCCAGAGATGGGAAACCTCTCGAATCTGGTTGAACTTTACATTGATACCAATAGCTTAACTGGTCCAATCCCTTCAAGTCTTGGAAACCTTAGAAACCTGGAAGTCTTGCACATGTTTGTAAACCAACTTTCTGGTTCCATTCCCAAGGAATTAGGAAATTTGGAGTCTCTCACTAATATTAGTCTTCATAGCAACAATCTTTCAGGTTCAATTCCAACGTCTCTTGGTGGCTTGAGAAATCTCCTTAATCTTCATTTATACAAAAATCAACTTTCTGGCTTTATTCCCCCTGAAATAGGAAACCTGACAAACCTTGTTGATTTAGAGTTAAGCCAAAATCTACTTAGTGGTTCTATTCCTGGTTCCTTTAAAAATCTGAGCAACTTAAAGATCTTATTCCTTCGTGAAAACAATCTTTCTAGTACCATTCCCCAGAAAATTGGAAATTTCATGAGTTTGACTATATTGGAAATAGACCAGAATGGCTTCACTGGTTCTTTACCCCATAATATATGTCATGGTGGTTCACTTGAGAGGTTCAGTGTGAATGACAACAATTTTTCTGGTCCAATTCCCAAAGACTTGAGAAATTGCACAAGCCTAACAAGAATCCTTATACAAGGAAACCAACTTGTTAGAAATATATCTGAAGATTTTGGCATCTATCCAAAGCTAGGTCTACTAGATCTCAGCCATAATAAATTTTATGGTGAAATCTCATCTAGCTGGGGACAGTGTCCAAAATTAGGCACCCTAAAGATGGCAGAGAATAATCTTACTGGCAGTATACCAGTTGAACTTGGAAACTTAACTCGACTAGATATTCTTGATCTTTCTTCAAATAATCTAGTTGGGGAGATTCCAAAAGAAATTGGAAATTTAACTTCTCTGGAGCGTCTAATTTTGAATGGCAATCAAATTTCTGGTGGTATACCTCCAGAAATTGGATTACTCACCGAAATTAAAGAGTCTTGATTTGTCTGCAAATAGGTTGAGCAAATCAATCCTTGGAAGTCTATGGAACTTGTTGCAAATGTACAGCTTGAATTTGAGCAACAACCAGTTTACCCAAGAAATTCCACCTCAATTGGGGAAGCTAAGTCTACTAACAAAGTTAGATTTGAGTCATAACTTCCTCAGTGGAAAGATACCCTCTAAAATCTGTGATTTAGAAGATTTGCAGAATCTTAATATCTCACACAATAACCTCTCTAGGTTCATTCCAAGAGAATTTAAGAAGATGCACCTATTGAGTATTGACATATCTGACAATGAGTTGCAAGGTCCAATTCCCAACACATCAGCATTTCGACATGCTACTATCGAATAACTACGAGGGAACAAAGATTTGTGTGGTGATGTGAAAGGGCTA
This sequence comes from Pistacia integerrima, assembly GCA_026225825.1. Taxonomy (NCBI): domain Eukaryota; kingdom Viridiplantae; phylum Streptophyta; class Magnoliopsida; order Sapindales; family Anacardiaceae; genus Pistacia; species Pistacia integerrima. Next base: position 24,605,824 of record CM047737.1, read on the forward strand.
CGACCTTGCAAAACTTCACCTGCAGCAAAACATGGCCCGAAAAAAGGTTGGATAATCTTTTTATAGTTTTTTTCCCTCTTCTAGGGGCTTTTGTTCTTTCTCTTGTGGTGATCCGTATACTCTTTAGTTCCAGAAGAACAAAGAGAGACTCACAAGATAAAGAAAGTAGGATAAACAATGAAGAATTTCTTTCCATATCAACTTTTAAAGGAAGAAAGATGTATGAAAATATCATAGCAACAACCAAGGATTTTGATGCCAATCACTTCATTGGGAAAGGTGGTTATGGAAGTGTTTACAAAGCTGAGTTATCACCAGGGAATATTGTAGCAGTTAAGAAAATCCACTCTATGTATGCAAGTGAAATAGCCAATCAAAAAGATTTCTTGAGCGAAATAACGGTACTGACAGAGATAAAGCATCGAAATATCGTGAAATTTTTTTGTTTTTGTTCACATTCTCGACACTCATTCTTAGTCTACGAGTATCTTGAGAGAGGTAGCTTGGCTGCAATTTTGAGCAACAAAGCAAGAGCAGTAGTACTGGATTGGAGTAAGAGAGTGAATGTCATAAAAGGTGTGGCTCATGCCATGTCTTACATGCACCATGATTGCTTCCCACCAATTGTCCATCGTGACATATCAAGGAAGAACGTGCTACTAGATATGGAATATGTAGCTCATGTCTCAGATTTTGGAACCGCTAAGCTTCTCAAGCCAGACTCATCTAATTGGACTCAACTTGCAGGCACATATGGATACATTGCACCAGGTATATAATTCCTTCACTATCATTTTACACTACCCTTAGGGGATAATCAATGATAAAGGTTGCATATTTCTTTCACTTTACAAGCTTGCTTACACAATGAAGGTGACCAAGAAATATGATGTGTATAGCTTTGGGGTGTTGGCACTGGAAGTCATCCTAGGGAAGCATCCTAGAGATGTTCTCGCCCCATTTTCAGGTCCATTTGCAAACATGAACATAGAGCTTGATGATATGTTGGATCCAAGGCTTCCATTTCCCTCCCTAGAAGTTCAGAACAAATTGATTTCTATCATGGATGTGGCCTTTTTATGCTTAGATGCAAATCCACAGTCTAGACCGACCATGGAGATTATGTCTCATCTTTTGTGCACCTAAATCTTGTCATTCTAATACTCTTTCTTAAGTTTCTGAATCTATTGTTTGTAAGCTTTGTCCTGTTTGTACTAGCTTAGCTAAAACCAGGCAAATATTTTTTTTTCTGTTTGTACAATAATCAAAGTACTATTGAAAATACATCCAATAAAAGAGAAAGACCTTGACTTGGGATGGTTGACTGTTGACTCAAATATTTATTGCTATAAAATTGTGTCTCATCTTTTTTACACTCTTTCTTAAGTTTCTAATAAGTTTTGTCCTGTTTCTACTAGCTTAGCTAAAACCAGGCAAATCCCTTTTTTTTTTTTTTCTGTATTTTACTAAATTACATATTCAATAAAAATTATTATATTTCCGGAATTTAGCTATATTGAAACTTGAGAGTGATCGGTTACAAAAATTCTCAATTAGTTGTTGAAACAGGACACAAGCTATCCAAATTATTAATTTAGCAGGATTGGAGGGAGAGAAATTTTCAGAAATCACTAATGTATCTTTGACTATCCAAATTATTCGAACAAGACTTTGAAGATGTGAGGAAGAAGACCATTTACTGTTTTTTTCCAAAACAAAATTCTACCCCAATTACTATACATTTATTGTGTATAATTAATACTGAAGCTTCCGTGATGGATGGGGACTCTAATTAATGAAAAATACGCTCAAAATATTTTCTTAAATTACATAATCATTTTGTGCATGACCAATTCAAAGTATATCTAATGTTTTTCACATGGTATAACTTTTCTAATTAATCATTTCAAGTTTGAGGTATTCAGGACTTGAAATTTGTTGTTCATGGATGATGCTTGAACACTACTAGTGCTAGTCATAAAGAAAGAAAATGTTACTTAAAGGTTTTTAGTGCCATCAAATATTCAATTTGTGTCTATATACATAGACGAAATCTCTTCCTTAGTATTTGAAAACAAACAAAACAAAACGGACATTGTTTTGCATAAAAACTTTGATTATTGTAAAGAGGTAGGTCCTCTTTAACCAATAAGTGGCAGAGATAAATTATCCTGAAGCATGTCAATCAAAGAGGGCCGTAACCTCTTTACAATAATCAAATTACTTTTGAAAATGCATCCAGTAAAAGACAAAGACCTTGACTTGGGATGGTTGACTCAGATATTTATTGCTATAAAGTTGTGTGAGTCATTGTTTAAAATAAAAAAAGTGAGTGGTGTTGGATATTGCAAGATTACATTTTACAAATCAAGACTTTTGAGACGGAGAAGTGGGCATCAAAGTCTCACTTGGTTTAATTTATAATTATGGTCATTGAGGAAATCTAACATGCTACTTTGAAAAGTGTCATGGAGTATCATCTTCTTTTGAAACATTTCATGGAATTTTTTTAAATATACTACAAAGACTTTTACAAAGTCTTCATGACTGTTCTAAATTTGATGGAATTTTTTTTATATATCTGAGTTCTGAATTAGCTTTGGATCAACTAGAAGTTGAATAAACAATGGCTTTATCAACCTTGGAGAGAGCAATCTCACTTGTCTGTATGATCCTGTTTGTTGTGTTTCAATTTTCTCGCAACGTTGCTTCTAACTCTACTAAAGAAACACAAGCTCTTCTGAAATGGAAAGCCAGCCTTCAAAATCAGAACCGTTCTCCCTTATCTTCATTGACTCTTTCTCCTGTAAACGCCACCAATAATTCTACTCAACCTGGAAACAGAACAAGCCCTTGTAGTTGGTCTGGAATTTCTTGTAACCTTGTTGGAAGAATCAATAGATTTAACATGTCGATTTCAGGTTTAAAAGGTACGCTCAATGAATTGTCGTTCTCATTATTTCCCCGTCTTGAATATGTTGATTTTGGCATAAATGAACTATTTGGTGTTATCCCGACACAAATAGGTAATCTCTCAAAACTGAAGTATCTTGACTTGTCAATGAATCAGTTTTATAGGAAAATTCCTTTTGAAATTACCCTCCTAGGACTGCTAGAAACCCTCCACCTGGGTGATAATCAATTACATGGCTCAATTCCACAAGAATTAGGCCAACTGAGTTCCCTTAATGAGCTTACCTTGTCTGGTAACCATTTGGATGGTTCAATTCCTAGTTCTTTGAGTAATTTGAGCAATTTGGGTATTTTGTATCTTTTCACTAATTCACTTTCTAGTTCAATTCCTCCAGAGATGGGAAACCTCTCTAATCTCGTTGAACTTGATGTAGATACCAATAGCTTAATTGGTCAAATTCCTTCAAGTTTTGGAAACCTGAGAAACCTAACTATATTGTACATGTTCAAAAACCAACTTTCTGGTTCCATTCCTCAGGAAATAGGAAATACTGTATCTTTCTTAGAATTAAGCCTTTACTCCAACAATCTTTCTGGTTCAATTCCAGCATCACTAGGTAGTTTTAAAAACCTTATCCTTCTTCAATTGTACAATAATCAACTTTCTGGATCAATTCCTGATGACATAGGAAATTTGAAGTCTCTTATGTATTTAGAATTAAGCGAAATCAACTTAGTGGTCGTATTCCTCCTTCTTTTGGTAATTTAAGAGATTTAAAAACTCTTTATCTCAGTAACAACACTCTTTCCAGTTCAATTCCTCAAGAAATTGGAAATCTCAAGAACTTGTCTGTATTGCCACTTGAGAACAACCACTTCACTGGTTTTTTACCCCAAAATATTTGCCATAGTGGTTTGATTGAGAACTTCACAGTGAATGGCAACCATTTTCGAGGTCCAATCCCCAAAGGCTTGAGAACTGCACAAGCCTAAAGAGACTCCGCTTGGAAAAAAAAAAATGAATTTATTGGTGATATATCAGAAGATTTTGGCATCTATCCACACCTCAAGTACTTAGTTCTCAACCCAAATAAGTTTCATGGTGAAATCTCATCTAACTAGGCAAAGTGTCCAAAATTAGGCACCCCAAAGATTGCAGTTAATAAAATTACTGGCAGCATTCTAGCTGAGCTTGGAAACTTAACAAAACTTAGTAGACTTGATCTTTCTTCAAATCTTCTAGCTGGAGAGATTCCAAAAGAACTTGAAAAGTTGAGTCTACTAAAGGAGCTAATTTTGAATGGGAACAAACCTTCTGGTGGTATACCTCTGGAAATTGGATCCCTCTCAGACATCACTCGTCTTGACTTGTCTGCTAACAAGTTGACCAAATCAATACCTGAAAATTTAGGGAACTTGTTGCAAATTTATTCCTTGAATTTGAGCAACAACCAGTTTACCCAAGAAAATCCACCTCAATTGGGAAAGCTAAGTCAATGTTTTAGAGCTAGATTTGAGTTATAATTTACTCAGAGGAAAGATACCTTCTCAAATATCTGATTTAGAGGTTTTGCAAAGGCTGAATCTCTCCCACAATAACCTTTTGGGGTTCATTCTAGGAGGATTTCAAAATATGTTTGCCCTGTCTAGCATTGACATTTCCTACAATGAGTTGGAGGGTCCAATTCCAAATTCCACAGTGTTTCAAAATGCTTCCATTGAAGCATTACAAGGGAACAAAGATTTGTGTGGTGATGTTATCGGATCGCAACCTTGCAAATCTTCCAAAGCTTACGAATCAAGCAAACACGTTGTGAGCAAGGGTTTGTTGATCTTCCTCGTAATACTATTCCCTGTTTTAGCAGTGCTTGTTTTTTTAGTTGTTATAATCCGAATTCTCGACAGTTCCCGAAGAAGGAAGGGAAACTCGCAAGAAGTAAAAAGTTGTGAGAATGATGGAGACGTGTTTTCAATTTCAATTTTTGAAGGAAAAAGGATGTATGAAGAAATTGTGAAAGGAACGAATGGTTTTCATTATGATTATTGCATTGCGATGGGTGGTCAAGAAAGTGTTTATAAAGCTGAACTATCAGAGAAAACTGTAGCAGTTAAGAAAATTCACTGTCTGTCTATCGATTATATAGTAGATCAAAAAGAGTTCTTAAGCAAAATACAAGCATTAACAGTGATAAGGCATCGAAATATCGTGAAATTTTTTTGCTTCTGTTCACATTCTCGACACTCATTCTTAGTCTACATGTATCTCGAAAGGGGTAACTTAGCCTCAATCCTGAACAATGAAAAAGCAGCAAAGGGACTAGATTGGAGTAAGAGAGTGAATGTAATACAAGGTGTAGCTCATGCCTTGTCTTACCTGCACCACAATTGTTTCCCACCAATCGTCCATCGAGACATATCAAGCAAGAATATACTACTGGATTTGGAATATGAAGCTCATGTGTCGGACTTTGGTACAGCTAAGCTTCTTAACCCAGACTCGTCCAATTGGACCGAACTTGCTGGCACATACGGATATGTTGCCCCAGGTATCTTTATATATAATCTCCTCACGATTACTTCTCTTAGTTAAATAGATTAAAACAAACAATTTCTTATGATACATATATTTCATTTTTTCTAGAGCTTGCTTACACAATGAAGGTAACAGCATCCAAGAGATTTTCTCTCTCAAATTCTAGGTTCATCTGCCAACATAAACATAGAGCTTGGTGATATGTTGGATCCAAGGCTTCCGTTTCCCTCCTTGGAAGTTCAGACCAAATTGATTTCCATAAAGGAGATGGCCCTTTTATGCTTAGATGTAAATCCAAAGTCTAGAGCCACTATGCATATTGTGGTTCAATTACTGTAAAACTAAATCAATTCCTTTCTCAAGTCATCACACTACATTACTTTCTAGAAGATGAAGCCGGCTACATATAGGGTTTGTTTTTGTTTTTGTTTTTTTTTTTTTTTTTTTTTTTTTTGGTGTGTGTGTGTCTGTGTTTTTTTCTGAATTTCATGATGTAGCAAGTACTATCATTCGGAGATTAATATCATTGAGACTTGAGAGTGATATGTAAAAATTGCACAAATTCTCCATTACTTAGCCATTAGAAAGGACCACAAAGTTCTTGATTTACATAATTGATTGAACACTAGAATTTATTTTGAGACTAAAAAGATTATTATTCAACCCATGTGAAGAGATGTCTTTATTAAGTTTAAGAAACTTTTAAAAAACTTTATATACTTTACTATCAGAAAATTTATACTTGAAAATGGTGTAAAAATTGATGGAAGAGAAAAGAAATGCAAAAATGTTGCATTTTTCTGGGTTTGGAAGTGACTCAAGCTTGAGTCACGTTGGCCCAGGCCAGGTCCACCGACTGGAGCCCTTGGACCACTTGAGTTGCCCCAAACCCTTTTTTTGGTTATTCAAACCAAATTTTAATATAATAATTAAAAATAAATTCAGCATTATAATTTCATTTAAAAATTTAAATGTAATGATTTTAAATGTGATGAATTCAACTTAAAATTGTTACCTTCAATTACAAAATAGCCCTCAGTCATATTTTTTTTTTTTTCTGTATTTCTTTTTGTTTGGCTACTAGGAAAATAGAAATAAAATCTTTGATTTTTTCTTTCTTTTCTGTTTCTTATTTTTCCTTTTTCATTAAGTCATAGTAGTGATTGATTAGTTTTTCTATTGTATATTGCATGGCTTACAGTTAAATTTATGTTGATTTCTACTTATGATTACAAATGAGTGTTCTGTTATTGTTTTCATCATTTGGTTTCCCAACGTGTTTAAACAAAATCAAGGAGGTTTTTCTTGTCTATTTTCCTACTAACCAAACAGTATATATGTTACTTGGTAGTGCGAAAAATGGTACTCCCTTTTACCTGATGTTAATTTTTGAATGTGATACAAGATCATGTGTTATATAAATAAAACTTGGCTAAAGTAATTACTTTCTGTGTCCCAAATGTTACATCAAAATAGGTTAAGTAACAGTTTCCAATTTATAATGAGATAGCTTCTCTATTGCTAAATGGAATCGTTTCATATATACTATATTGTGCTTTGTTAAATTTATGAATAAGCTCATACTATAAACAAAGAAGTTTCCATTTCGTGGAAAAGACCACCAAGGTCCGGTGGATAATGAATGACAGAATATAGCCCACAAAAGGCCCAATGGAATTTGTTTTAGGTTACCTTTCATTTCTCTTTACGGGCGTTAAGTTCAGGAATGTTAGATTACTAGGAATGTTGGATTACTGGGAAGATAGATTACCTTGAAATATTACTGGGAATCTTTAGAAAAATATGTTTGGTTAGTTAGTGGGTATGTTATATTAATATGTTTGGTTATGGGGAATAAATTGGTGGGTATGTTATTTAAATTACCAAATTGTCCTCTTTTCAAATATTAATATAATATTATTTTTATTATTAATTTTTGAATAATTTCTTTTAACCCCCAATATTTCAGATTTAGTTAAAACACCCCTGCTTATATCAAACTTTAATTTATTATGAAATCACCCCCACCACCTGCCGCCGCTTGCCGCCACCGTAGACCACCGTCGGAAGTCTCTGAAAGTCTCCATCAGCAGCTAACCATGACCAAGACGCTTCGATATGGCCGTTTTCGACCATATTGATGGCCTTAACAGCCATATCAGGGCCAAATCGCCGGGAAATGGCCAGATCTATTCTGGCCATTTTCGGCCAGATCTCGTCTAGATCTAGCCGATAATGGCCAGGGATCTGGTCGGAAATGGCCGGAATAGATCTGGCCATTTTCGGCCGATCTCGGCTTTGATATGGCCGTTTCGGCCATCAATATGGCCCGGCCCAACGGCCATAAGGCCCAAGCCTCCCGAGTCTCCCATTAGAATCTCATTCTCTTTTAGGGACTTCGGTGATTTTTCGATGGCGGCCCATGGTGGTTGGCCTGCTGTCGGTGGTGGTGGCTGGGTGGCAGTGGTGGTGGTGGCTGCGTAGCAGTAGTGGTCTGTAAATTATTTTAAATATAAGGGCATTATTGTCCAAAATTTTAATTAAACAAGGGTAAAATTGAAATAGGATATTAATGTAAATTTGTTTTAAAATAGGGGTATTATTGTCCAAAATTTTTATTAATAAGGGATAAAATTGTAACAAAAAAAGATAACCCTGATAATCTCAGAATACATAAGAAAATTAAGGTAATCAGATTACCTCTGATATTACCAATAGTAACCACTATTGGTATTTGAAGATTACCGGTATCTTATTACTTGACAATTACTTGACAACCAAACATAGCAATCAAGTAATATAAGATGACATTACCCTAGTAATCCCATATAACCCCCAACCAAACGCCCCCTTTAAAGCTGCAGCATTTACATATACTGCCGCTGTACCAATGCATCAACCAATCATCCTGCACTTGCATTCAATAACATTCAAAATCCGGTAGATAAACCCTAAAGAAGAAGCTGCCATTCATATTCTATGTTATCATAAAAACATATTCTAACCAGGTTGTAAGAAGAGACAAATTAATTCATCATCAAATGTCCCAAAAATTGAAATTCACATTTTAATAATCTATTCAAGCGTTTACATCCAAAACCAAAAACCAATCTTTAAAACAATTTTAATACAAAAATAAATAAATAAATAAAACAGCCGCAAAAACAAATCTGCCTCATTTCAATATGCTAACATTAAGCCACCAATACTAATCCAAACAATATTGACAGCTGCCATGCCATCACCACCACAACCAGAATTCATATAAGGTATTGAAGCCAGAGCTGGAGCAGGTGGAACTTGTAAGGTCATATGAGCTACAAGACTAGTCATGAGCAAATCACGAGATTTCACAACGAAGAAGTGCTTGAAATCGCAGCTCCCAGTTGCACTGCTGATGAAGTATCGTGTGCCAGTTTGAGTCATCTCCATCTGGGTAAGACCATCCTCATAATTGCTAATTGGGTTTGTAGTATTGCAATTTATGTATCCACGGAAATTCACCTCAGTAAGGGTATAGCTCGGCTCGTAATTAAACACTGCTCCAAAAAGTCATATGATAGCACATTCAAACCACTATGATCATGCAAATTCTTTGAATTTATCAATAAAACAAAGACACTTAGGGCTCTACTAAACTTCGTGGGACGTAATATTTTCTTTCAAAACTCTTTAACTGCACAATACCTGTTAGTGGTATCACAGCCTTAATAAAAATCCACACAACTTCACAAAACAAGCCTACTTTTTTCTTTCATTATCTATATAGCTGGAAGTATTCATATGAAGAAAAATTGTGTCTCAATATTTGTGGGATTAATCGAAGATTCGAAGACAGCTATCAAGAAGAAGGAGCTCATTTTTAAAGGTGCAAAAATTGTGAAAAAATTGCACTCAAAAGATGCAAGGTAAAGTCTAAAAAAAGGAGTTTGAAGGATCTACCAAGCCATCTCCATTAGCGTGCAATCACTGTAGAGGGACTGTGATCGTTTAGAAATCAAAGAAAGTGAAAGCATTCAACAATGTTCTATAGAGGGGCGGATTCAGCCCCTTTGAGGGTAGGCTGCCTACCCTCAGATTTGAAAAAAAAAAAAAAATTATTAATATACAAACCATAAAAAATTGTTAATTAACATATATACCTGTACTCACCTTCAGATTTTTAAAAAATAAGAACTGTATATCATTTTTAAAAAATAAGAACTGTATATCTAGATCTACAAAAAACACTTGTTATATATATATATATATATATTTCAAGCCCACATCATATTAAAAGTTTAAAACTCTCTCCAGTGTTTTTTAACACGGCTTTACCCGTTTTTTATGATTTTATCTTCAAATTCTTTACTCTCTCTTTCTCTTTCTTATGTTATTCGCTCTTAAAATTTTTGAAGACTGAAATTGTTAAATTTTCACTACTCAAAGTGTCATAATTAGTTCCGTTTTCTGTTTTATAGATTTTAGGTATATGTATTGTTCATTTCAATTTAGTATAAGAAAATCTCAACCAAATTAGAATATTCGGTGATGAGATTCAAGAAGAAAGTTTAGTTGAAAAAATTCAAGTTTTACTACAAAATGTGGACACATAGCTACTACAAATT